>CM023607.1:16840989-16873489 GCA_013358685.1 Antennarius maculatus
TGGCAGGGCTGGAGGTCACAGTGTGAGCTGGCAGGCCAGGCACCCTGACGCCATGTCTCACACTACCACTGGGAAAGTGCTGACAGACAGACAGCAGGGATGTGTGTGTGGGAGAGGCGGCCAGAGAAAGAGAGAGAGAGGTCGCAGGCGCTGGGTAACATCTGGTGCTTGCAGATTTACTGTTTGCCCTCCTCTGCTCTCAAGGCAGCAGCCTGGAAACACAGCCTACTCCAATCTGCACAGGTGGCCCACAGCAACGTTCAGATACTAACAGGCAATATGTAATATTCAACAGTACGACATAGCAAGGTTTGGATTTGGGCAAAATGAGAAAATGAGGGAATGGGCAATGAGTAAAGCTTCTCTGAAGAACCATAGAACAAAAAATGAATTCTAAATCTTTAATTTAGGAAATACCCCTACCTTAGGACACGTGAAGCTAAATGCAGGTAGATGACTCTATTCTTTACACATTTTGTGTTTTGCCTGATTCATACGAACTACAGAAATACAATTGCCATGCTGTTCACAGTCAGATCGAGAGGCAACACGCAACTGGAAACCCTGCAATCAGAGGAGTAGAGAATAAATAGACAAATAATAAATAAGTAAGAGTATCCTGGTGTCTCTCGTCTTTGTTGTTCTGCTGCTTTACAGGACTGGAGGTGGACAAGGCAAGCAAAGCAGGAAGTAAAAGTACATAGAAATATATATATGACAGGACCGCCATGTTGCATTTAGGTCCTGCTGCACTGAGCTATAGCTGGTTTAACTATTCATTTCTCCTCTGGGGCACACTTCAGGCTATTATGTTTCTCGCTTTTGTAATTCTTCAACGGCTTTAAGGAATGTGTGGACTGAATAAAGGAAATCAGCCATAGTCGAGGCAGACATAGCGTTCTCAGATACGCTGCTTTACTGTATATGCTGCACACTAAAGAAGTCCCAAGTTCTTATTGTGCTCGCTGTGCAAGAATAGTACACACAGTGTTTTTCACATGTGGAAATGATGAACCTCACACTTCAAGCCAATGCCAAATCAGACGCTACGCTGTTGGACCACTGCTGGCATCGTGCTGCTAGTCAACACCCAATCATCTTGAAAATTGCTGCAACGCTGTTGCCATGGTAAACGCTTGTAAACAAGGTCAAATATTCTTCAAGTAGAATGCTCGTAGAAAGCTATACATGGCTTAGATTCTCTAATTAGGGCTTTAGGGGACAGTCATTTCCAGCGATTTCACACTACCCGTGACCTCTTAGCGGCATATGGCAATGACAGGGTTGTTCAATAAAGCCAGAGGACAGAATGTCAAAGGCAACAGACGAAAGCCAGGAGAGGCGGGTTGTGGAAGATAGAGAAAACCAATGCATTTAAGACATATCAAATTCTGCGTTTATTTCTGATTTACCAATCAGCAAAGTTTCCCCTCAATGAGCACAAAAGTACACAGCGCTTCACCTTTTCACTGGGGTAAAATAGCTTTGAGGCTACAATCATGTCAAAATTGGTGCTATATCTGTGGACCTGAAGGGGAACATGCTAGTCTGAAACCAATTTCGGATTTAGTGGGTTATGCTGAATTTGGCATGTTGCTTATTTCAATCAGATTTACCCCCTGCTGACTGGAATAGAAGGCCTTTTTATGATGAGACCAAGGGTTGGCCTCTATCAGACAGACTAGGGCTATATTCAGATCTCAGGCCTCACTGTTCAATTCCGACTGGTCAGATAAGATCTGATTATCTCGATGATTCACATTAATAATTAGAAGTGACCTCGATGCAGCTCTAATGTGAACACATCTTTATATTGAAATGGCAAGCTTTATTGCTTTTTCAAAAAGCATCTACCTCACTAAAACACATTTTAGAATTTGTGCCATACATGGGAGTCAAAATGAAATGTATGAACTATTTGGGAATATATGGTGCTATTTTGCTCTGCAGGATAGCAAACATTTTGCAAAGGGTGTTATCATTATTAGACAGCACAAGATGCTTGTAAAACAAAAAGGCCAAAGAGAAAAGATAACAATTCAGATTTAGAACAGCTGATGACATAAATGCATATAAACACGGACATGCATGCAAAAAGCCACGTGTATTCTGATACGACTATTCTCGTCTGTGTTGTGTTGCAGCAAAGCAGATATGCATCTGATATGGACAACAGAAGAAAGCGACCAAAATCTGATTTTAAAAAGTCAGATTTTGGTATTTATACAGCCTTGAAGAATTAGTTGTGCCACATTAAGACAAAAACCTGTGAACGAGTCATTTCAACCTTGTAATGTGAAGCTGAACAACAAACAAATTCTTGGTGCTAATCTGTTGTTAAAGTCTGAAGATCTTATGACAAACAGCCACCCTCTTCTGCCTTGATACACCAAAACCGCAAGAAACACACAGCATTTATATAAGCAAGAGTCTGTTTCTTCTGGTGACTGTTACTAATGATATGAAGAATATTTTTTTCTCGCCTCCTACAGGGAGCATGCTGAATGGCACACGTCAGCGGATGTACCTTATAAAGTCCACAATGGCTGCTGGGTAATTACCCAAACTCTCAGTCAGCACTTTTCAATCAAATCCTTGTTATCTCCGACCAACTGAAACAAACACTAAGGTAGGCTTTGTTTTGCCCTCGAGTGAGACAAAGTCCTGAGACACCAGCATCAAATATTTAGTCCCTAAAATTAAATCCATAAATCAGTGTTAACGAATGCGAGTCCGTTATATAAACTATCCGCAGCACTAATGGCGAGACAACACTGTGGTGAAAACACAACCAAGTTTTGCTTCCACCTTTCAGTTCATGTGCCGTTCACAGCGGCTGCACCAGACTGTAGACTTCCTGGAACGCATCACTGTGATAATGATTACAGCGTTGCCTTGGTGGCCTTGCTGCTTTTCAGTCGGTTGATGGTCTGTGCTTATTCAACAGAAGCAGCGCAAATCTATGCTAAGTGAACTAACCGTCTGTGAAGCTGACAGCTCTTAAAAGTCATCTAGTACAAGAAAGTGCAGCAGTTTCAAATTAACTTGATGTCCAAATGAGAATTATGAGCTATCAAAGCACCACTTGTTTACACTGACAAATAAATTATCTTAATGCATAACAAGCACCTAGACAAACCAATCTTTATTAATGCTCAAGCTGGAATTATGGCCCAATCCCAATTCTCCCTCCTGAGCCCTTGCACATGGCCCAACCCCTCTGTTTTCACTGTGTAGGGTAGTTTGTCCGGTTTCTTTAGAGGATAGGGGGGTTAGCGGTTCAATGGAGGTGGAAAATAAAAGTAAACTTTGTCATCAATTGTAGCATAAAGGAAAGATGGCTACCAGTCAAACAAAAGAAGTATAAATGTTATACAACTTTGTAAATAACCATAAAAAATTTAAAATTCATAGGACAGTCTGATTTTTACCGACATTGTTCTCCAATGCATAAACGTTGTGATAATTATCTTAACCATCATGGAAGTGATATACTCCTGATGTGGCAGGTGGCATCCCGTTTCCTAGATAAACGACTTTCACCACAACCCCTTGCACTTCTGAAGAAATGTTAAGAATTGGGCCTGCGTGTGTCTCACTACGCACTAAAAAACTAGGTTGAAGCCAAAAAGTCTGAACTATCTCTTTAAGTAATGCAACGTGACGCTGATGTGCCGCTTGGAGTGAAATTTTGGGTTAAAAATACTTGGGTAAATAACTGACACACAATGTTTGGATTCCATGGAGAATCAAGAGCGGTTTCCGTTGGAGGGATGAAGAGGAAGACGTGTGCGTGACGCGGTGCTGCCACCAGCCTTGATGATGTGTGGATGAGACAGCACAGATATATCACACATGCACACACAGGCCCTGTATTTTTCACATCCATTGGCCAAATCCAATTTGTTAAGACCCTTCTACGACTCACTTACGAAGCTGCGGTCAATGGAAATCACATTTCCGTGATTGGACATCCCATTATCCCGTTCGTCCAGACCCGCGCTTGGGGATAAAGCCGGGCCGAGACGGATGCCCAGGACAGAGCGGAGCTGCGGCTCCAGCTAGTCCGTCGCCTTTCAAAGGGTAAAAGCCTGACATATTAGTCATAAGTGTTCTTTAAATTCATTATCATCTTAACACGCCAGTGGCACAAGTGTGGGGGGAGGGGAAGCCCTCCTAAATAAGGTTAGTGGAACCATTTAAAGATTCACAGTTACAGCGCTGTCGCCGTATCACACAAAAGTCTCAAGACGTACAAAACATCCCCTAATATAATAAGGATGCCAGAGCCGCTCATAATCAGCTGGGGACTTTCTGTAGTTAATCAATGAACGGCTTCTGCATGCGATCTGTCCATGATCTGATTTATAAATCATATAACTAATTTAATAATGACAGTAATCCCTCGCCTATTCGCACTTAAAGTTGTGCGGCCTCACTACATCACGGATTTTTAGTAGGTAGTCACGTGATACGGTAAGCGCATGCTATTGGATGAGAGCATCTGTGTGTGCGCTGCATTCCGAGACTCACAGTTCCTCCTGCAACTTTTTTTTAATACCAAAGGGTTTTAAACAGTCTGTGATAACTCGTGCTGTTCCGTTGTGTGTGTTCTGCATGTGTTCGCAAGACTGAGAAGGGGGCGTGAGAGCGAGAGCGGGAGATCGTTGTCAGTTCTTGTTTGTTCCTTGTTAAGGCCGGACGCCAAATAAAGACAGTTCAAGGAATATTGTGTACGTCATCCTTGCCCACCATAAGAAGCACCAGGGTTTTACAAGTCTATAAGAGTGTAGGACAAGGTGATACAGATATAAGGTTGTTTAATGTCAGTATGGGGAGGAGTCATAAACGTTTAAATTATCGTAAATTATAAAATAAATACTTGGTCGCTATATTGTGGAATTTCGTGGTCCTGGAACGCATTAACCGCAAGTAACGAGGAATTACAGTATAATGACAATGTGACATGAAGATGTAGGTGTTGTGAATTTAAATGTTTTGCATGACATGATCTGTATTCAAATGGCTCCAGAACACGGTACAAAAAAAATTAAACAGACGGCGGTGACTCAGGCAACTCTTTCAATATCAAGTCAAGACAGATACACCAAGACTTAGCTCGAGCAACTAAATGTAAACCAACAAAACAATTATCAAGTTCAAAGCTCAGCACATCTTCCCTTTAGACATCCTGAAGCAAAAGCCACGGGTGTAATGTCGAAACATGGTTTTTTGTCTGATTGTTGCAAAATGTGCTTCTAACATATCGAATAATCTGGAAAGTCTGAGGTATTGTTTAGTGAAAATATTGTACGTTTTTTAACAACAGGATAACATGAAAGTTTCCCTCTTGTGATTCCACTGCACAACATACACACTTTCAGGCACACTAAAATAAAACATAAGTGGTCAAAGAGAATAAAGAAAACCTCAAACATGCTTATACCACGCTGACACTGTACCTCCACAAGAACTAACTGACGCCTCACCTCTTTCTCATGATACTGTAATGCAAGTCTTCTTCCTGTTTGATGTGGGCATGATCCCCACTGGCTCGTTCACTGCCTTCACTGTCGTCACTGCTGAAGATGGATGCCAACTCCTTTTTGGGCACCCGGTTGGGCGGAAGGGGAATAGTGCGTTTCTCAGCCAAGCGCCCGCGGTTCTGCACAAGAAGCACAGGAAGAAGATGAATTAACAACAGGATTCATACATAGGTTGTCACAGTGCTAAATAGCTTCTCTGTACACGACCAACAAATGAAGACTCCAATGCAGAAAGATCTTCATTTTATTTTGTAGTATTGACAGCAAAGAACTTCCAACTTGAAGAAAATATGTGCTCTTACAATGTCAGTTATAACATCTAAAAATATGTTAAAAACTTCATGAAATTCCAGAAGCAAATAAACTAGGAGCACATGTCAAGATATAATAAATAGACTAACTTAACCAAAGCAGCTTGGATGAAAAGTTATATTGTTTAAATAACTCCTAATTCCAATATCTCCATTCATGTAAGATATTTTTAGAGTGTATTGTTGTATACATACATTATAAATAATCTATGATACTGAAAACATACATCTATAGTATTGTTAACTATATTTTCCTACTATCAATCCGTTACTGAACTAATGAGAAGAAAAGTTGGTGAATTAAGGGTGTTTTTTTGTTTTTTTCTCCAAAGCTGCCTGGAGTATGACGAGGAATGAAGGGATAAAGAGGAGATTGTGTCCCCGGGGGCGTTCGGAAGTGAAGCTGGGCGACCTTTAATGTGACCTGAAGAGGTCACTGCAGATTAAGGTCCTATCAGAGAGCGAGGCGAGGAGGGGGAGGTAGAGGAGAAGAGAGAGGAGAAGAGGAGGAGAGATGTGAGGGTAGAAAGACTGAGACAGTAGAAAGCACTGAGCCAAGGGAGGAAATTGGAGAAGAGCAGGGGAAGGGTAGGCGGAGGAGAAAAGTTAACAGGGAGACGGGGAAAGCGGATGTAGGTTTGCACAGAAGAGACTAAAGAAAAGATGAAGGAAAAAACAGAAATGAAAGAGAATGTGGGGAGTCCAAACATTAGAGAGAAAAACTCCACAGAAGTTGGGTCTGTCCGGTGTGAAGTGGACTCGGATTTGAAACTATATTCCCCCATTGCGCTCTCGGCACCTACATCCCTGCTCTCGCTCTTGGACGCCTTCAAGCCCTGCAGCTATCCCTTCCACCACACGCAACCCCTCTCTCCAGCACTCCCTCCTTCCCTCGCTCCCTCCATCCCAGGAGGCGGTGTAGCATGAGTGGCAGGCGGGGGCAGGAGGAGGGATTTGGGGGTTCCTAGCCAAGAGGCAAACAGGTGCAGCCCCTCCGGAGTCTCTCAAATGGCAGACATTAAAAAGACTTGTGGGGGGGCAGAGAGAGATGAAAACTTCCCTCAGGAAGAGAAGGCCACAGACTTTTGCACATTTCTCTCCCCTCTTTTTTTTTTTTATTGTGCTTTGCCAGAAAGTATTTTTTCCTCCTTTCTCTTCTCCTGTCAGAGCTTTCTACAAGTTCTCCTGCTGCATTTGAGGGCAGTGGATCACCGTCTGATGCTTCTGCTGCGTTCACATGAGGCCTCGGCTGTAGGAAATTAGTGCTGCGGCTCCAACAGGGCAGAAACAGCAGCAGAACATCAGTCAAAATAACCCTTTTCCATGGACACGGCACACAGCTCTATCTGTCAAACACACATCTGTTGAACTCAGATTCTTGCCCTCCAAGTCCCTTTACTGCTGTCTTCACTTCACGAGGGAAAACACAATCACACACATACACACTCCCAAACACGCTCTCACACACCTGTTCCTTTAAATTCCCCTCCAAACATGGGGATTTCAGTTGGAGACACGGCGGCCATACTCGGGTTTGAATAAGAACCGTCGTGACTATGCCTCTTTCAATGTTTGTGTGTGTGTGTGTGTGTGTGTGTGTGTGTGTGTGTGTGTGTGTGTGTGTGTGTGTGTGTGTGTGTGTGTGTGTGTGTGTGAGTCTGTGTAGACGACGACAAACATGGCCGTGACATACACAGCCTGACAGCCCACCCCGTTCTCCCCCCCCCCCCGACTCCTCCCGGAAAGCCCCGATCCTTTATTTAGTGGCACTGACGCAGAACTGGGGGTGAGCTCCCACTGCTTCCGGCAACACTTCCGTAGCACGGGGGAGGGCTCTCCGAAACAAAACACCAAGCCAAACACACCCCTGGCAGCCCACGTAGTAACGCTCAAAGGAAGGGCGCCTGAACACACGCGTGTCTTCGTGCGTGCATGTGAGCGGAGTCGAGGCAACTTTACTGCGTGTGGTCAACCTCCTTTCAGCCATGGAAAAACAGTCTGTCATAAAAGTCCCACAAAAAGCACCTCTATGAATATCTCCTCCCACACTTTCTGTCTGACACTCATCCAGCTAAGACATATATGGGCTTCACATTTACACACAAAAACGCAAAGATATACATGCATAAAGACACAGATTGCTTTCTTAAACAAAATAATATACATGAATCCATCTCTACATTGAGCATTAATGGGCTTGAAATCAACTGAAAATTATTGTCAGTCATTAACAAGTAAAAATAAAAGCACGGCGACAAGGAAAAGGTCAAAGTGGCTGAGGACACACAGAATGTCATGAGTAAAGTTACAACGCTTATGGATCTCCTGCCTTATCGAATTGTCAACTTGAATTTTGAGGACGTGTAAATGCATTCAGTGGGAAGCAGGGTGGCGGAATGGAAGGTCCTTAGTGAGTGAAATCTGATGTCTTTCAAGTGACCCCTGTGATAAACTGTCCACTTGTGTTGGGACAATGTGAAAATTAAAACATTTCATTACATCCTTGTGTTATATTACAATATTTTACTTCTTATTTAATAGTTTTCTATATTTTCACTTTACTTCCAATTAATTAGAGGTATTGACAATTAGTAAGGCTGTGATTTATAAAGCGAAGCATTAACAAGGTGCTTATCTTAGCAACATGCTAATACTAGCAGCCATATACAGCGCACTCTCAGGCATTCCGCGTCAACCTCATCGCAGATTTTTAGTAGGCAGTCACATGATACTGTACGCGCATTCTGTTGGCATCCGGAAGTGCGCTCGGTTCCCTGAGTCTCTGACTTCCATGAGAAACAAAAGTGCTTTAAACAGTTATAACAGTGTGGGAAAAGGTAATACAGATAGAAGGTGGTTTAATATCAGTATGAGGAGGGTTCATAAACCTTCGAATTACCATAAATAATAAGATAAATAGATTGCGATCTCGATCGCGGATTCCTCAATCGCATGTGGTTCCTCGAACCACAAAGAACGAGGGCGCACTGTACATACCTGGACTTATTTGTGAAGCATGCTGTATTCATAACATCACATTTACGTTTGGAACAATATTACAATGTGCTGATTAACAATGCAGGCTAACATCACAGCTAAACGTCGGCTAGCACAACAGCTCCCAAACAACGGAATGTTTTCAGACTTGTGAATGAGCTCTCGGTGGAAGGAGGATTACTAATAACCCTGTTTTTCCCTCTCCTGGCCCGATTTCCTGAAAGGTGCAGCGCCCCGCCGCTGGCTCCGAGCAACATTAGCCAACACCCCCCACCCCCAAACACACACACACACACACACACACACACACACACACACACACAGCAGTAGCCGCCCATGACTTTCCTGCAGCTGCGGCGCTCTCCCTCCCTCGCACGCGCCCCCCCAGCAGTCTCCCTGGGGGACAAATGCCTAATGAGTCACGCGCCTGTCTGCCGTTACCTCGCAGCATGTGTGTGTGTGTGTGTGTGTGTGTGTGTGTGTGTGTGTGTGTGTGTGTGTGTGTGTGTGTGTGTGTGTGTGTGTGTGTGTGTGTGTGTGTGTGTGTGTGTGGAGGCGGGGTGGCGGGCCAGCTTGGCGCGAGCGCTCCGGAGAAGGGGGAGGGGGAATCAGGAGACGACGGAGGAAAAAAGCTGCTCGCGCGAGGCGGCGGGGGAGAGGAAGGGGGGCGGGGGGGGTGAAACGGTCATAACTGAGCTCTAGTAGAGCTCTCAAGAAGCAGAGCAAACAGTTCCTATCTAGCCTTATCTCTCATCTTCTTTTACATCTAGGTCTAACTCATCAGGTGATTCTGTTCACGTTCACTCTAGAAATTAGAGCTCATAAACATAAAACTGTAATAAAGTGCTCACGACTTCACCTCATGGCGGATTTTAGGTAGGCAGTCACTTGATACCGTACGTGCATTCTATTGGCTGACCAGCTGTGCGCTCGGTTCCGTGAGTCTCGGACTTACATGAGACATAAAAGTGCTTTAAACAGTGGATAAGAGTGTGGGAAAAGGTAATACAGATAGAAGGTGGTTTAATATCAGTATGGGGTGGGTTCATAAGTATCTAAATTACCGTAAATAATAAGATAAATAGTTTGTCGCTCTATCGTAGAATTCGTTAATCGCGTGTGGCTCCTGGAACGTATTAACCGCAAAGAACGAGGGCGCACTGTAATCCATTTAGAGCACTGGTTTGATTGGAGCATGTAAGTGGGTCACCATAACCACATTTCCATGGTGACAAAAAGATTTTAAATGATATGTGTGATATATTGGGATAATGTCTGCATGTGTGTGTGTGTGTGTGTGTGTGTGTGTGTGTGTGTGTGTGTGTGTGTGTATTCATATTCATAATCAAACTGAGGAAATATATTGAGTTCATATGTCACATTATATGGTACAGGTAAGCATCAAGCTTTGTCTTTAGCTAATCTGGTGAAAATCTATTTACTAATGAACAAGTGAATAAACCACAGGTCTGTAATTTGACACATGTTGAACTCTTCTGGCATAAGAATATAATGCTTATTGACAGATGTGAGGGAATAAACACAAACATGTACGTAGCAAAGCCAGTACAGAAATGACATGCTTCATTTCTTGTACCGGTGCATTGTGGGTGTTGTCGCTGCTCCGCCCCTTTATAGGCCCAATAGAAACATCTGAATCCATTCAGTCCATTATGAGGAGTGACCATGAGCACAGATTATGACTGATTGTTCACCTGAGTAAAAATAAAAACAGTTCTCCTGAGCGTTCTGACACTTGCATGGTGTCTTTCAGTTCGATAAATTAGGACAAAAAGTACTTTGTAGTTGTAATTGTACTTGTAGTGAAAATATTAAACACATCTGTTTTACTGACATCGACAAGCGATGATGCGTACAAATGTGTTGTGATGACCGCACCCATTATGGAGACGGTCTAAGGTTTCAATTTTGACAGTCTCGTCTTTTGTTATGGATTCTCTGCACAATAAGGAACTGCATGTCGTATAATCATATCAATTACCGTATAAGAATTACAAGCATTTATATAGATTTATATTTAATATGGCACAATCGCCCAATAAAATATCTATAGTAATAAGGTCATTTGTGATAACAGAATACACATAATTAGGGTAAAAGGGTAAAACATTACTTAGATTTTCAGTTCTGTTCAAAATCGTAAAAGCATTTTGGAGAAGTTAGACATTTTGAGGAAGTGCTTTTTTTGTTGGTTTTTTTAACACTATCACCTGTTGATGCCATTTGGTTTAGTTGTTTTAGTTTACTCAAAACACTGAATCCTAAACTAAACCACAATACTTCTGAAATCACTTAAACTTTCATAAATGAATGAAGGAATGAAATTTATTTTGGTTATTCATATTTTTCTTAAAATAAGATACCACGGCTCTACTTTGTACATGGCTCTTATGTTCTCAGTTGTATTAATTAACACTACTCTCATGAAAATATGAGTTTGACTTACTGTTTACTGGCTGCATGCGATAGCATTTCATCAGGTGCATGATTTTATGATGCGGTAATGACTTTGAAAACACCAACTATAGCCTGGAATTACAAAATGGAGCTCATATTTGCAGATACCTGTGCACAAGGATCACTTTCAACAGTGCTGTCATTTTTTGAAAGACAAAGGAAAACATATTATTGTTTGTACGTCATTGTTGCCATGGTACCGGTAACATTTAGGGGCAAACAACACATGACAGAAGACGAGGTGCCAAACAGATCGAGAAGAACTCTGCCTGATCACCAGTGTTTGTGTGTGTGTGTGTGTGTGTGTGTGTGTGTGTGTGTGTGTGTGTGTGTGTGTGTTTGTCACTGTTTTTGCGTGTGTGTGGTGATCGTATAGATTTTTTGAAAACGTGAAAGAAAGGGAAAAAAAGTGAAAAGGCGCTATGGGCTGACAAGCATGCGACCAAACCCCTACCCCCACTCTCACACACTCACACACACACACAAACACACACACACACACACACACAGTCCCCCACGCATTGAGCCAAGCGGGCAGTTGCAGCCCAATGGTGCGGCATAAGGCGAGGGGGTGGGGAGGGTGGGGGCAAGAAGAGCAGCGGGGGGAACAGGGAGTGGTGTACAGAGTGCAAGAGAGGTGGGGGGTGGGGAAGGAGGGGGCGGGCTGCTGGGGTGACGCCGGGAGGTCAGTGGCGGTGCAGTCAAGCGTGCCAGCGTGCCCCACCCCCCACCCCCCCCCTCGCTGCGTCTCCCTCGTCCTCCCAGTGTTTGGATTGGCTCACCGCGACCGCTGCAGGGGAGCTTCTCAGACAGGTAACGAGCTTTTCCCTCCATAGACAAACAAAGGGGAAGTCCAGGTGAGCATGGAGCCGTGCTCACTGTTCAACCGACGATACTGTAGTTTGAATCTTATGCCAAGATGAACATTGAATAGTCAATTAAATGCCCTGGAACAAATAATTAAATACACTCAAATGTGTGAACATTCACATCACTGAGGTTGAGAAGTCGTGCACAACTTCACACCCGCTTCTACGTTTAGTGTGAAACAAAGGTGCTGGAGTGAGGAGCATCAGGATGTGGACGGAAACCCTCTGTAGACCCACATGAGCCGAACTTGTGCTGGAAAATTAAACAGTTTATTCCTCAAATGTACTTTTCATGATAGTATTGCTGTAAAGCATAAGTCAACAAAGTGAATAAAAACAAAAAAAACACTACACTTTTTATGTTGACATTTTTGGAATATTGAGTCTAAGGATGCAAATTCAGAACTCTTATACTCTATTCATTCCACACCAGAATAAAATTAGCCATCCAGAGGCGTGGTACACCCCAGACATGTCGCCAGCTCGCGAGCCTTCAGAAGGACTGCTGCTGGCGATGTCGTGATACACCGCATCTAACTGATGGACAAATTCATCGCATTTTAGCAGCTTACCAACGGGTCCACACCCAAACTCAAACATTCCCAGTTAGTAAGCACATCAGAGGTTTATGTACAGTACGTACGGGTAACCTTACACTCGGTACTAACCAGCATTGTGTTAAAGAGAAAACTCAATTTCAGATTGCTAAATCAAACTTTAATTTAAATGGTTCCTGAACTGAAAGCTAACAAGAGGCACGAGAGAGTTCTTACAAGTGTGTTTATGACCGTATTTCTGTGTGTAAAGCACCTTTAAACTTGTACCGACGTCTGCGTACGAGATGAAGAAAGAAGAAGGTGTCATCAGCGTCGCAGTGGTAGAAGTAACACAAGACACCAACGTCAAATCATTCATCAATGTTCAAGTTCAAACTGCTGCTGAACATATTCAAACTCTCTTAACGGGATTTTCAGAAACTTATTTAGTTTGTAGAGTGAGGCACACGCAGACACACACACAAACATTCATATACACCTCACCCACTTTATGGCGACAAATGAGAAACAGAATATTTGAGTCTCCTAATCTGAATCAACTTGTAATATTTCTGTCGGTGTAGAGCTTTAAATCTTTGTCTTTTCCAAACTGAAAATGAGTTCCAAGTGTTATAAGTTGTATAGGTGCATGTTTGAGTGTGTATGTGTGTGTGTGTGTGTGTGTGTGTGTGTGTGTGTGTGTGTACGTGTATGCGTGTATGTGTGTGTGTGTGTGTGTGTTAAATTCCACTTTGCAAAAGGAGCCCTTGATTGGAGGAGGTCTTTATGAGCCGGAGGAGGGGAGTGTAATTTCCTCCCGGCCTCCGCCAGTTCCGCTGAAATAACAGAGGAGAGGAAGCCCGGCTCTCCTGGGAGGAGATGCACACGCACACACGGCGAGCAGGCGAGTCAGCCCGCCATCACAGGCGCACAAATAATCACAGATACACACACATAAATGCAAAGTAACACAAAGACATGTACACAAGCAAAGGGAGCTGAGAGGAAACGCGGATCAGGGATCTTGAGTATTATATTCCCACACATGCTAAAGAATGAAATGCAGACCTCAGCACACGTTAAAAAAAAAACGGCTTCTGTCAACTTCAAGGGGCGACTTAAACAGCAATTAAAACTGCCAAGAGAAAAAAAATCTCTCAAGAAGCTGATTATCACGTAATAACAGGCTAAATAGAAAGCCGACACCCGTTGGCAGCTGGTTATCAACAGCACATCTATCACTAGATCACATCAGGGCTGGGATAAACAATGTCATTAACACATTCAAATTCAAAACGGCAAAAAAAACTGTTGGGTTCACGCTGTGCCCCTATGAAGGGCTCGTTCCCAGGCCCACACTGCAAATTAACTTTCCAGAGTTCTGAGCGGGCAGGTGAAAAGGCTTTCCACCAGCTGCTGCACGTTTTTTTTTTTTTTTTTTTATAATCACTCGCTTCTTGCCGATAGCAAAACAAGATCACTCAAAGTTCAGCCATCAAACTTTCAAAATAAATGACTGCATGAGATAATTTGTGTGAGTAGGCAGGCCTGCAGTTGGTGTGAGCGAGCGAGGGAGTGCTGGCTGCCGAGCCCCGAGGGGAGTCGGAGGGGATAGATGGAGACGCCAGAGAGGCCATGCAAGCCCTGATGCCTCGCCTCCTTCGCCGAACACTCACCGCCTCGCATGAAACTGCCAACATTCTTGGCTCGAGCGCACGTGTGTGCAACGAAAGCATCATGGCGGTGTTCACTTTGTGGGTTAGACTTCAGGCTTCACCACCAGAAAGGAAAGGAAGAGACGTAGGGACAGCGGCCCACAACAACAACCTCTAAGCTCCCGTATCCCTGCTTACGTCAATAACAAAGTTCGACTCCGTCACAGCTGCAACTCTAGTCCAACTCTGCAAGCCGTAGCAAGCCAAAAGCCAATCACTCCAATATCTGTAATAATCCTAAACATAACCAAACACTCAGATTCCCAAATCCTCCCGTAAATAAGAAATAAGACGTGAGCTTTTCTGCTGTCTGTGTCCTCTGCCCACCGCCTCTCTGTGACTCAACCCAACATGTTAGGGTACAGGTCTTCATTCCTGGCTGTGAAAACTGTCACCAGTTTACCTGTATCACTCAAACACCTCCGGCTTATCTAAACCGCCTTTGCCTTGCGTGCCTCGTACACAATAATCAGCAGTAACCACGCTCAGTAGTTCACTAAGCCTCTTACACCCTTCCCTCAAGATTAGTGCTTGGGAGCGACGACAGATGCGCTCTGTGGTGATAAAAACACACAAACAGACACACACACGCAGACACACACACTCTCACAACCCGGCGCACCTGTGAGAACAGATTTGACGAGTGTGATTCGACAGCACACACACACACACACGCGCACACACGCACACATACACTGTTTCAGTGTAATCGTGACACACCTGCAAGGCCTCGAGGTTTGGCATCATGTCTCCGGCCGAGCAAACGAGGGAAGCGCAAGGCAAACAAAAGTTCAACAGCCAGGTGAGGAGGCTGATTCAATGGGACAGGAGAGGCGGGGCGGCCACACCTAACGTCAAACCGCCACGGCGGACGGCTCAGCGTCCCTGAACACTAAGGCTGCATCAGCAGCTGTGATATTCATGCTGAGACACATGAGCATCGATGCTGACAGGTGTGCCGGTGGGGCGTTTCAATATCAAGGTTAAAAAGACAAAGATCCACATCGAACACATTCACCCAGGGTTTGGTCTGTGTGCAGCAGTGTGGAGCAACACTAATATGGCAATAAAATATCAGGATGCCAGTTCCTCTATTCACACAAGCTAATTTAAATCATGCGTTGCAGCTTTATGGGCTAAAAAATAAAGACAAAAGATTATAATAGCAGCACAGAATGGAGATAGATAAAACTGACCTGTCATTCAAGAGCTATCAATATCACAAAGAGCTGGAATTGTGGAGTCTTTTAACATAGCAATCTGCGTTCTTCCTTAGTCTTGAAGCTCTCTCTGCATGTAATGACCCCTATGTATATTTTATGCAATACAATATCCACAGCAAATACTTTGTCAGCCACGTTGACTCAGCAGTAACATCACAAGATGACTTTTCTTACCACTGGAGATGAAATCCGGCAGCCAGGACAGTCACAGATGGGAGGATGCACCTGTAAGATTCCTTTGGACATAAGAGTCTTGAGACTTTTACCTGGAATAAAACCCAAAAAAACAAGAGAAACACTTTTAGAGAATACTACTACACACATTCCGCAGCAGGTGAACTCTTCACGATACAACACGTGATCAGGTTTCATCAGTTAAAAAGAGGGCACTCGTCTTCATCATATCATTTACCGGATTTGAAGTTTTCAAAATAGAGTTTTCACGGTAAATAAAAATGAAATTCACTCAATAACTATATTTTTGTGATGGATTCAACTCTTCCCTCCTGACTCATGTCTATTTTTCTGCCAAGGTTAATTTTACCAGTAGTCCTGTGTGGTGAGCCGGAGAGACAGCCGCCGACTGTCATCTGTCCATAAGCATCACAATATTAAACTATAAAGCTCCCATTTTTTTTAACCTGGGGGCGAGAGGGGGGGGGGTTACCCCCCCACACACACCAACACAACACGTCTTAATGCGTGTCAGTTCCGCCTGACTAACCTGGTGTGCGCGCGCAAATGCGCGAGAGCGTGCGTGCGTGCTTGGCAAGGTGGTGCGCGCACCAAGCGTCATTATTTTAATAGAATACAGTTAGAAATACCAGCGCGTAATAAACCGGAGCGGAACCCAGAATGACGCCGTCAATGATGATGATCCATTCAAAAAAAAAAAAAAAAAACAATAAAAGTGCGCAATTAAAGCAGCAGCGCGTTGAAATGAGATGAAATGTTGGACTTGGCTGTAAAAAGCATTCAGATTTAACACCAATGTGACGTAAAGTTGAGAATTCACGATGCTGATTTTCCCAAAAAAAAAAAAAAAAAAAAAAACTCTTTTAACCCCAATCACGCGATGTGCGTTAAGTGTCAACAGCGATGCACGAGTGGAGCTGCACTAAACGGGCTGATTCATCCACGCAACGAGAAGACAAAACAAAACGCTTCTATATCTGCCACATTCTGAATGATCCAAGCCTAGTTTTCACCTCTCTCCCGGTGAAGTCTACTCCAGATGCCCCGGTTCGGTGACTGATCGCAGCCCAAACTCTGTGCCAAAGCCTCGGAGGGTATGTGGAGGATATGCGCCTGTTCTCGTGTCTCCTTGCGCACTGACTGCTGTAACCCTTTCGCTCCAAAACTCAGCACCGAACCGAGAGTCTAAGTTTGAGCACAGAATAAGCGGCATCTAAAAAGTGTCTTACCGCTGATTAGGTGTCCCCCTCCGTCAAAGAAGCGCGTCAACGTGAATGTGCTTCTTACCTTTGTGTCTAATACTCCGTTTCCAGTCTTTGGCAGTCTCTCGTCCACTGACGAATTGGAACTCATTAGGGGTGAGCCACTCGCCTCTGTATTTTATCGAGGGTCCCTTACTACCTTGACACAATTTATTGATATAAAGCAAAGCCTTGTTTTCACCGCATTCCACTTCGATACACGGCTCCCCGTTGTCGAAGAAGGGCTGAAAGTCGGGGATGGAAGAGAACCTCTCCAGCATTAAGTCATCCGTGTGATGGTGGAGGTGCTGGTGATGCAACGCCGAGTCGTGGAGCCCCAGATACGCGCGGTGATGGGCGAAAATGTGGTCATACGGCGGCGGATGCGGGGTCACCACGGGGATCGCGGTGGCATTTAAAGGGGCCAAGTATTCGGACTGGTTGAAAGCAGTCAATGCCATGTCGTCTCCATCCAGACGCTCCTTTTTGATGGCAGGCATGTTAGTTGGAGCCGAGCGCCGGTAACAAGTGAAAAGCTGCTCGCCAGATCCAACTTGAACGTCCTCTCCGTCTGTGAGTTGGGCTGACCCAGACTTGGAGACGCGCCGCTTGGTTTTACGCAGAGCCCCCGTGTCGCCGTGAGACAGCGGTCTTCTGAAGTTGCCGGATAGATTCCCATTCAGTAGTTTCCAGCTCGCAGCGGCGGCAGCGCACTCCGACAGTCTCACAGCTCCTACCTCCCACATTTAATCACGCTCGCTCTGTTAATACCTGAAATGCCTGGTAGCCCTGAGCCCCGGACATAATAATACCTACGGCGATCATTAGTCGCTGCTACACATCCTGCCTCTTATTTATTTGCCTTTGGGGAAATCAGAAGTAATATATAATTTGTAATATTCACTGAGCAAGGTGATCGTTTTTGATTGCACAACAACAATAAACAACAACAATCAGTTCAGTAAAGTGAAGGCGGAACATTTTCATGGCTAATAAAGAAAATATAAATATGAGCGTCATGTCCCTTATGTGGCATATGGCATTAATCAGAAACATTAGCCAACATATTTGGCTTTATTTTCTTAAGTAATATTTGGGCAACATCAATGCAGTTTAAAGTTTGAGAAGAGTTGTTTTTAACCCCTGCGTATGTCGTTAAAGTCACGCTGAAGTTCACAGACCCAGACCAAACAAGATTTGCACTCTCCGCCGCTTCTCAACTTGGCCCATTTAAACAGCGGAGGCTCGGCGGGAGCCGCGGACACGAGGGGGACTGCGAGGGACGGCGCTTCGGCGCGCAAAATGGAGGACGCGTCATTAGTGAGCCAGAGGAAGTGAGCACGTGACTGACTCTAACGCGCCTTTCAACAGCTGTGCGTAAATGTACGATTTCTAAGGCACAAACACTCCGATCAGGCGATACCTTTAAATTATTACTTTTTAGCAACAATTTCCTCTAGAATTACATAATTTATGAGTATTTTAAAGATTAATAGCGCGATAAGTAAGTCAGGATTCCACCTCTGAGGCAAAGTCATAATAATTTGATCTCGTGCAACCATTTTAAGGTTTAACAGCGTTAAATCAGATACAGAGCCGGTCGGAATCGCTGACGTCACAGCCCTCCAGCTTTACCCATGACATCAGCAGTGGGTCCGTGTCCAAGCTGTTTTATGTTCTCCATGTGTCTAAACACGACCATCCATTTCATACTCCGCCCACACCGACACCATGTTGCCCCCCCTCAACTTGAACTCACCTGCTTCAGCTACTGAAGGGAGTCACTTCATAAACTCCTCAGCGGGTGCCAAACTCCTCCTCAAAAAGCCTTAAAATAAATTTATGTACTAAAATGTCATCAAACAGACATGTTTGGGGGGGGGGGGGGGGGGGGTTCTAAGAAATCCAAATGAGGACTGTTTCATCTGTTGATAGCCACGAACAATGGCTGTCGAAATGTTTGTATCATCATGAAGCACAACATAGTCTGCACTGCACATTGCCCAGAGTTCCTGGAGCTCGCCAGCAGGACCACATCTGACCCCCATCAGCGGAAAAACCACCCAGGTGGATGCACCGCCGCCACATGGGATAGCCATTCCAGCTGCAGGGGTGGGGTCCAAAGCGCCGTGTGTCAGGAGCCTGTAAATCAGGCCAAACTGCCTCTGACACACACAGGAAGGAGGCACGCCACACCACAGGCGGAAGTGGTGCAGGAGAAGGCCAGGCACTGCAGCCCGGCCAGAAAATGGTAGAATATCCGCAGCTAGGGGCCAGGCGGGCAAACACACAGCAGACGCTTACAAGAACACACGCCGGCGACCTCACGGAAGACGAGCGAGCGGGGACTGTGGACTGATGTTTTTCCTTTTTGCAGCTGTGATGTCTGTGTAATGGCGTTGGCGGGTTTGTGGATCAGGAGGAGATCTAAACAGAAGTTTCTGAACACGCCCTGAGAACAACGGTTAAATGGAGCGCATTCATCTATAGAGGCTAGAAAATACCTTTAAAGTGAAAGATGAAATCGAAAGTAAACATTTTTGAACCGAACAGGACGTCCCACATGTTGGGGCTGACACAGATTATGAGCCGCTGACATTTATACGGTAGATCTTTACCAAGCCATTTCTAGGAACTTGAACATTGCTTTTCATATGAATGGGCTATCGAGCCAGCCCCCCCACCGCAACAGAAGGTCTGGATGGAAACCTCGCTGTGGTGTGCGTTGGTGCTGGAGATTGCACCTTGGGGAGAGCCCTGATCAAAGGGACACCCATCCCACTCCCACACCCACTCCCTGTGCCTGTGACTCATTCTCTGTGGCTCACCATGGAGAGGTTCCCCTCACTTTAGTGACAACACTTCAACTTTCATATCTTTAAAATCAGCTTGGTGTAATCTGATGCGATTTTTCCATCAGCCTTTGTGCCTCACATATAAAAATGTTTGATGTGACAGGAAACCTCGTTTGACCTTTTCTTATCCGTGCACCTTTTACTACAGCAGGAAAAAATTCTTTGGTATGTGAGAAGAAAGAACAGCACAACAGAAAAACCCACCTTCACAGCCCTAGAGGGAAATCCTGCCATTAGTACATAACTAAATGACGGAACACACACATACAGCTAAGACAACAGTGATTCTGTGTGCTCATGTGACACGACTGAAAGACAAGATTAATTCTACTGCAAGGGTTTAGTGATATTTACTGTACGTAAGCATATGACAATTTAAAATAGGTGTGAGTTTAGATTTCAGAGCTAAACTAAAAAAAATTTTGAATACATTTATTTTATTATTATAAAATATAATCTTATGCATATATAATATATGTGATTAAATATTTTTTATTTTAAAAGCACAGATAATCATAAAGGAAATGCCTTTCTAGTTTAGTAAAACTTTTCATAACTTCTTATCACTAAGACAGTGGTTCTTAACCTGGGTTCGATCGAACCCTAGGGGTTCGGCGAGTCGGTCTCAGGGGTTCGGCGGAGACGGAGGTCAAGCCAAATCGTGTCGGGTGTTTTTGCTGAACATACACAAATCACTGTGTACGTTTGACACATCGTGTCAATTCGTGATGACATGCCCCCCCTTAGCCATCATTGGCTGAAGGTGATCAAGTGACGCTACATCGATTAGCCTATCTGTGCTACATGGGATTTTGAGCACTCAGTAGTCGATTTATGCCTGTCATGATGGTACGTCATCTGATTGCTTTCTTAATATTTTAATTCATAGTAACTATGTTGAGCAAAAAAAGAAAGTGGTCGGACAAATATGTGCAACATGTACGTTGCACATATTTGTACTGTATAACGGAACGTGATGGGAGTCAGCGTTCTGCATGATTTGCAATGTCAAGCTGAGCAACTCTAGTCTGGCAATGGCAAAAATAAAGGGACACTTCCTTAAGCTGCGTGGAAAACAAAAGAAACAGACTTTTCTGTGAAAATGACATCAGAGTAGCACTTGTCATGGTGAAGCCACACATATCTGAACTGGTCTCTCAATAACAACAGCAGAAGTCACACTGATTTGCAGGTAGATCATTTCATGTGAGTTCATGCACTGTCTTGGTTTTGTTCTTTGAAAAAGGTGACATTAATGCACAATTCATTAAATACACCAGTAAAACATATATTTATGTCTTAAATTTGTAAAAAAAAAAAATTTTTTTTTTACTAAAGAAGGGTTCGGTGAGTGAGCATATGAAACCGGCAGGGTTCAATACCTCCAACAAGGTTAAGAACCACTGCACTAAGCCCTTTAGATTAAACAGTCCAAACTGAACACTTCATGACGGAATAAAAACATCCTGATGGGTGTTGATAAATTTAGTTTATTCACATGTACTAAATATTATACCTCTAGGTAAAACCTATGGCTAAACTTTCCAGGGAGTTGTTGTGGAGCCATTTTGACGTCGTGTTAAATCATAATTTTAACTCTAAATAAGTTTTCTAATTAAAATGTGTTGGAGCCTCACAGGCCTCTCAATAACCTCCTCCTTAAAAGCAGCATACTGAAATTCACTGAACATTCATGGCCAAGATTTATAAGATTTCACCATGAATGTCTTTAAACTGCACTGCCCTCCTATCAGATCATCTGGGTTGATGTACTTTCACGTAATCAGTGCACTGACACTCTTAAGCATGTCATAAAGCAGTACACTGTGAGTACCTCATTAACATGGCTAATGTTGAGAGTGGATCAATTTTGGCTCGGTAGCAGAAATGGCAGGGTCTTACAAAACTCAAGGTTAAGGTTAATGTCAGCATCAGGGTCAATTTGTGAAGAAAGCACACGGCTGAAGAAGTGACGTAATGGTGGAGAACAAAAGCAAAATACAAATACCAACAACTTAGAATTTCATATTGAACTATTCATTTTTTACACAAACATAATGGCTAGCAGATATTTTTTGTGTGAGATATAACATTCAAATATTGAATTCCTCACTGCTGTCAAGCCAAACACGTTGACAGTGTTCAATTTGTGATAATGTACCCTGTGGAAATTCACGTACTACACATGCAAGTACTGTACATTCACATTTAACATCCTACGTGTGAGTATACAAATGCCTGGCGATGAGCTGGCGTCTTATTTGGGGTGTACCCTGCCTTTCGCCCATAGCTGGTTGGGATAGGCTCCAGCAGACCCTTGACCTGCTAAAGCAAAATAAGTGGCTGAAGACGCCTGATCTCCAAGAAAAATGATGGAGTAAATAAATAGAAGTGTTTGATTTAACTCATTCACTGGGATCATAGTCTGAAAACGATCAAGCATATCTGACTGAAAACGCTTCGGATAACTACTGAAATTCTTTCCATTTTCCACAGCTATTCTCCGTCCATTTGTATCCTCCCCTCGTCCGACGGGAACCTCCCTAGCGCGGCCCCAGCCTTTGCGCCGTTGTTGGCAGCGGCCCCGGAGCCGCAGCGCTGCCGGCGGGGGAGAGAGGTAATAAATAACCCGGGGAGAGGAGCGGAGACCGCCGGGCGGTGCACAGTCTGACCTGACAAATACTCACTGGAAAACCATCAGAGAGCAGGAGCCCACCCCTAGCGCTTGGAGCCAGCCTTTCAGACATGAGCTGCAAAAATATATAGGCCTGTCCTGACTGGAAAAAAAAGAGGAAGACAGACAGAAGCGGCGCCCCCCCCTTCCTCCCCCTCCAACCCCCACCACCACCCCCCATCCACAGCCAGACACCACCGGAGACACGGCGGGAGTAATTAACTATTTAAAGCAGAGTATGAATTTCTTTAGAAGGCCTCTGCTGTAAAGTCTTTGCTCCAATTTCCTCGTCGAAATATTCAAGATGATCATTTTTCAGGCGAAAGTTAAAGAGAAAGAAACAACTTTTGGCTTAAAATATCACCTCTCTTCAGGCTAGAGAACATCCACACACCATCCTCTCTTTAGCCGCTGAATCTGATTTAGATTCTTAGTTTAAAAACACTGCTGGAGTCGGTTCACACAAATTAGAAAGTAACACGTTTTCCCACACGTATAAACAGGCCCAGGAGTTGATCTGCTGTTTGCTCTGTTCTGATCAATTCAAAGCTTTGCAGGTACAACTATTTGTTCAACGTTTTTCTTAGCTAATCAGACACATTAACGTTGAGACGCACTCAACTGTGTATGGAAGCACGTATTCAGTCGATAGCAGATGTGCCAGTGAGATGGTCTCACCATGAATGTGTGGATAGAGGTTCCATTTTTAATTGATAACCATACGAATGGTTTTGGTTTCAGGTTTCAAGATACGAGTTTTGTATCACCTTCACAATCCAACGCACACAAATCAGTTTCATTTACTCACAATGTTACTGGAAATGTTTAACAATATCTTCCTCTTTGCCACAGAGCCCCCGGTCAGCAGGTTTCACCAGATTATTTCTAACGGTTACTTCAAAGCAAAGGCAAAATTTCTCGCTCAACGCTATGAGACACAAAGTCAACGCAAAGCCGTGAGTAGACACAACTTCACATGTGGCTACCTTAGCACTGCAAATGTTCTGACACAAATAGTTTGAAGACAGGAAGTCCATGTTTTTCATGTTATTTGCCCACACAGACTACTGTGTTTAAAAATGTTTCACATGGATGAGAAATTTGCAGGTGAAGCCAATCAGCATTGGGATTTTCCAGAAGTCACTGAAATCAGTAGGACATTGAAGCAGGAATGAGGACAGGTTTACACTACCTGTGTGAAAACACCCCGACACATGTACCTGTCAGGAGCAGACAAGCTATTAGCAATTGGTTATTTGATTGACAATTTCATATCTTATGAGTAAACTGCAAAAATCTGGTGGCAACACAACGCAAGGTCAAGTCGTATTTATGGTCATTTCAGTGATTCGACTCATTGGTTTAACGTGTGTACATTATTATCTGGGCTGCTGCTTGAAAACAATATATATATATATCGAACAGTTCTGTAAAACAGTTCCTTTAATTATCTTATTCATTCATTAAGTTAAGTTAGGTTAGGTTAGGTTAGGTTAGGTTAGGTTAGGTTAGGTTAGGTTAGGGTTAGGGTTAGGGTTAGCTTAGGTTAGGTTAGGTTAGGGTAGGTTAGGTTAGGTTAGGTTAGGTTAGGTTAGGTTAGGTTAGGTTTAGGTTTAGAGTTAGATTAGATTAGGTTAGGTTAGGTTAGGTTAGGTTACAATTAGGTTTAGGGTTATCTTAAGTTAGGTTAGTTTAGGGTTAGGGTTAAGCTTAGGGTTTAGGGCTAGACTTAAAAGAAAAACCCTCACTTGTGGGTTTTTTTTTTACAGTTAAGCACTGAAACAAAAATCAAATTAAAGCATGATGGCCATGAAGAAACGCCATATAAATGTGGATCAGATCAACGTTTCACTAGAGAACAGGAACAGCATAAAAGTTGTGACTTCAGCTCCCTCCATCTGCTGGTAATTCAGACCACGACATCTTATTTCAAAAGTTTTACCTTTTCTAAGAAGTTTTAAATTAAATTTCCCTTCATTTTGGTGTTCTGAACATTTTGACAGTGCTTGGCCTGGTAAGCCCAACCCTCTTTGTTTCGTAATGTAGCCCTTGAGCTACATCTTCACAAACTGCTCAAACAAAAATTTCCTCTAAAGTCAGGATTAGAGCTGAACTAGTGTGGGACCAGCACAGCCCTGCAACTCCACAATTTCAGAGTTGGCAAGCAGGCAGTGCGGTAACATTAGACCCCGGCGGGGGTGGAGGGTGGGGGTTATGCTGTCGTGCCGGCGCCCTTGGCCTCCCCCGGCGGATCTGTGGGGTCAGGCGGCTGTCTGTGATCTCACACAGCGGCTCTTCCACATGGGATTTATTTTCTTGTTGGATGGGCAGGCAGGCGGCCCAAGAGGATTCTCATTTTAGACTAGCGTCTGTAGCTGTCAACGCCAGCCGACAAAGGCGAGCGGACACCCGACCCCGCGTATCCTCCCTCAGCACTCCCCTTTGGACTCCCCCCTCCTGCTCCGTCCTCCTCCCTCCTTCCCTGTTCACACACAACACATGGACAGCACACTCACACAGAATGATTTCACCGTCTCGTTTAGTCCAAATTCAACTTTTAGTCATGATGAGGCTGGAAATGATGAACTTAAAGATTCTAAGTCATAGTTTGCGTTTTAATCCGGGCTTCATCTTAGATCATAAAATTCAAAGCCAGGTCTATCGAGCAAAGAAATGCACAGGCTCCCCGTCCTTCTCGGCGCCGTTAATAATTCGTGCAGTAAAAGATAGTGTGCCTCTCTGAGTTTGTGGGAGTTATTGGAACTGTATTCCCGACCATATTTGTGCAAGGCAGTGATAGGAACATAAATTATTTCTTCCGCAATCCATTTTTCAAAGAGCTCAGTCTGTGTTTGAAGGGTAACAGCACGGCAGCCGAAGCCCAGATATTAAGCTACATTAGCCTTCAAGAGAGCCGCCGTAATGATGGCAAACTGTGTAATGTGAACAGAAACCTACTGATATGGACAGAACCATGGATGACCACAAATTAAAGGCTGTTTTTCACAAAATTTTCAAAAAAAAAAAAAATCAAAAATCACCACATGTCACATAAATATTTGATTAATTAGAAATGCAGCAGTAGATCTGAATTTAGAGGCCAAAGCCCTCATAAATCACTCAAGTAACTTTTTCAATAACAAGGTCTGCTTCGCTTCTGCCAAAGGTCAAGAGTTTTTCTCTATGTCAAAAACATGTCAAAAAAATATGATAAAAAATTTGAGGGAAATGGAAAAAGAAGTCTAATGTCTCAGCCTGGCCAACCCTGGAACTCTGTTACACATGCAGAGATTCAGGCCCTGTTCACACAGCAACGTTTCTGAGCAAAATTTAAGTTTCTTCTTTGCATTTTGAAAAAGTTATGTGTTTTTGAAATAATACAGAAATAACATTTGATAACACTATATATATTTGACCCTCTCAGTTATGATGCAGCAAATCTATTTTGGAGGAAACTCAAAAACCCCAAAAGAGTCTTTGTCACAAACAAAAATGGGCAATCCTACATTATTTTGTTCTGTGTGCAGGAAAGACGTTGGAACTTCAGCAAACATACGTGAAGCACAACGGATCAGAGCGCATCATCGCTCTGAAAGCCTTCACAGATGGTGTCAGCTATCACTCTTTGCTGTTTAGATATATTTTACAGCTTGGGCTGATCTGCAGAGACAAAATGACAAATGATGAATATCAGGCTCTCCTCTGCAAAGCATTAATGTCTCCTTGCAAAGAATAAACCCTAGCTCTTCAAGCTATTATTGATTTTTTTTCCCTGTGTGATGTGAGACCGGCAATCAGCACTGTGGTTCAAAATAGCCCTGAAACTGGAGCTGAGACGTCGATGAGTCGCCAACACATTTCAATTAGCAAGCCGCCCCGGCCGATCTCTCCCCTGGGGCTCAAAGCACAGAGGGTCAGGCGCACCCAGCCTGGGTCCACATATGGTCCCGCCTCAGCTCAGATGAGTCCGAAAAGACACACACACTGATAATTTATGCATGTCACATTCAACTAATTGTCCGTTTTCTAGATCTTGCCCATCATTTGCAAAATGTGAACCAACCTTGTCTCTGAAAGCTCATTTAGTTTGGAACGTCTGTGGTGGAAATACATTTCTCTTTTGCAGTGCGGCCCAGAAGCTGCTCAGATTATGTAGTATCAAGATGCAAAATTATGCAAACCGTCCTTCTTTTAAGTAAAATAGCTTTTGTTCTTTATGTTATTGTACATATTCTCTCTCAGATACTTACAGGGTAACTGTACTTCTATTTCTTTCTTTTTTTCTTCATTACAGTAATTAAAAATGAAGGTAACCCATTAAGGAGAAGTGAACTCTTACCATAGATGATCTACACATCCTTCTGTTCCCTGCCCCACCCCGGCACAAAGTTTCATGCAATTATGTTCAGTAGTTTTTACATAACTAAGGGTAGTGGTTTGTTGTGGTTTGAATTTTTTAAATTTTTTTCTCATTTGCTCCCCATCCCTCAAATTCTCTTGGTAAACAAACCCACAAACAACCAAACAATCAAGCAAACAGAAAGGGGTGAAAACAAAACCTCCTTTGCAAGAGCTTTGTCCAAATATCAGGTGATAGGAGAAGGTACACAAGTTTAAGCATTCTTACTGATAAAGATAACATTGCCAAACTGCTGACTGACAAAAATAAAGGAGGTGGTTGTTCAAAAACAACTTAAATGTAGATTTTAGATCACAAAAAGGAGCAACTGGAGGAGCATCAAATCAACAACGGGTTCTAAAATGCTTTGTGTGTTTGCTCTCCGTCTTTTTCACGCTGCATCCTTTGACAGATCTCATCAGCAGCAGCAGGCTGACATTGCCGTTGTGTGTGTGTGTGTGTGTGCGTGTGTGTGCGTGTGTGTGCATGTATGCATGATCGGGTGTTTGTACGAGCTGTACATTCTCTACCGAGGGGCCAGGGGGTTACGGTGGAGCCACGGGGCCGCAGCGACAGCTCGCTGCACCCCCCGCCCCTCGGGCCCTTTGCTCCTCGCCTGGCTGGCAGCCCTGCATCAACACTCACCCTGCCGCCCCGCCTCCCGCTGCTCGGGGCCGATCGATACGGCTCTTCGCCTTTCATCTGACCAGCGCTTTGCAGGAGCCGCACTTCCTGAAGAAAACCCAATGCAGCAATCCTCTCAGGGTAGCTTATTGTCTGTGTGTTCATATGTGTGTGTCTATGTGTTCATACATGTGTGTGTGATTATACGTGTGTGTGTGTGTGTGTGTGTGTGTGTGTGTGTGTGTGTGTGTGTGTGTGTGTGTGTTCATACGTGAAGCCGTGAATGAGAACGTCTAGGTGAAGGAGATCCAGTTGAAAAACGCTATGATAAATGAATGTATATGACCTTGGCATATGTTCATTTACTAAAACACACACAATCATAAAGCGGTGTCACGATGGGAGGAGGAGCATTGTTTGAACAACGCAATATGAGGGATGCTCTTCTGGTTTTGACCAGGACATAAAAGAAATGAGAGGAAATCCTCGGGTCAATCCTTCACCGCCCTTCAGAGTCATCAAAATAAGAATTCCTTAAAGCTTCAGCAGGTGAAATATGTTCTACCTGGGCTGACCCTCAAGGCCGAGGAAATCTGAAATATCTTTGTAAATACTTCAAAAGCAGGACAGGGAACATTCATTTCTCTCCGTTTCGCCTCTGCTCAGTGGAAAGCTTCCTGTGTTGTTGGAGTATTGGGAGTCTTGACTCTCGCTCTCGCCTCTGGATCCTACCCTACCGTTCTCTGACTTGTTTGTTGAGAGAGTCTTGACTTCCTGTGTGGAGGAAGACGAGGCTGAGTCTCCTCACTCAGCGGCGAGGTGTTAAACAAGAGAGGCTGCTCGGGTCATGCGGAGGTCAGGTGAGAGCACCACCTCCCGGGACGAAAACATAGCACATATGGAAAACTTTTTAAGAAGGGTGGTGCTGTGTTACAAAAGGACTTTTTAGACCTTTTTGGAAGTAACCCTTCCCTCTGCAGCTGGCGGCGATATAAAGTTCTCTTTGAACTACGCTTGTTGTTTCTGCATATTAAAGTATGACCTGATTACACCAGTAAGAGGGAATATTAGCAAAAATAATGCTAAGGCTAACACATTAACGATCATAGGGATACATTTTCTGGAATGACATAGAAACACACCCAAAGCGTCAGGACACATCCGGCACAGCGGATGGTCATCGGTTTCTGGCATCACGCAATCAATATGTTTTGATCATACATTAAATATAACATTAGCCAAAAAATAGTTTTCCAGAATTAATTAACAAATAACATTGCTTTACCAGAAGATGCTTATATGCATAAAAACAAACTTTAAGTTCAAGAAATATGTCTAAATGTGTTAGTTTGCCAGAAAAAAGCAATTATAATAATGTAACTCAGCTGAATCATAAAATGAAGCAATATTTAGGGGAATAATACATGTAAATAAAGTAAATGGAAAAACACAAATAAAAAAATAAAATGCAATTAAGTTAGGCGAAGACCAGCATATCACAGTTAAGAAGATTCAACTTGTTCAAACTGTGTATATTTGTGATTACGTAGACATACAATAGATGTCCTGTTGGTAGTTTTGTTGGGTCAGTATTGTCGTTGTGACGTCTTCTGCCTGCTTCAACTTTCTAAACAGCACGCTTTCAACGCTGTTTTTACTTTATACCATTCAAACCTCCATAGGCTGGCAGGTTTTTATTTCTGATTGTTGTAGCAGGACGTTCACAGAATGATGAACGGGACACGCGTAACATCAGTGCAGGTCATATGTAGGCTTGTTTCTGTGTGTACACACTTGTGCAGTCTTTGTTCCACTGCAGCGAGTGTGTATTCTGTTGATTGGTAGAAGAGAACCAGACGAATGTCTGCAGTAGGACACGGTAGGCCTAATGTGATGCAGTATATTTATACTGCAACATAAAATAAAAAGTATTCCGAGGTATTTAGAACACCTTACTGATACTGGGTAGCCTCACAGAATATTTTACAAATGACATTTTAGGGCTTGTATTCTGTTACCTGGAGTGGAACACATTTTGAAAGTAGGCCCCACCCCCCTGACCCCCCCACCCCAACACTGCTGGTTCTCAGCCTGGATTTTTCTGCAGCTGTTTTTCAGAAAGGTTAGAAGTTAGGCAGTCAGAAAAACAAATCCAGCTACATGGGAGAGATATTGACTCAGAGGATACATGAAAGGTTGCATGTTTATGTATTGTAATTTATTATTAATGAGTTGTAAAGCATTAATAATAATGAGCTATAGATTACATCATTGTGTGAAATATGTGTAACTTCTTTTTTCAAAAATGGGTATATTACCAGACCCAAAGATGACCGCCCATCTTTGAATGACTGGTAGGCTCACATATCAAAAATGTTTCATCCCCTCCTGGTTTGATATACTTAGATAATAAATGTAGAACTATCATGGATCACACATTTATAATACAATATCTACTTTCAGGGAACCCATTCACCTTCTTGAGGGTAATTTATAGCAAGGTTCTCACTTTCTAAGTGGATCGGGGAAGTTAGCGAGTTGTAATTTAAATTTGTTGGCTATAATATCTGCCACTCGGTTTTCTAAATGACATCCAAAAATAATCCACATAATATGACTCTTACAAACAATTAGGGACCTAAATTTAAGTTACAGACCATCTGTATTTTTGTTCACTTGTTAATAAACCAATAAAAATACAGAGTGTGACACAACAGACAGATCGTGGGGTTTAATTTCCATTTAACTGGGGTGACTAACAGGGTCATGATGGGTGTAACCGTTTTGAACAAATGCATGAACGTTACTTATGGTGAGGAAACCTCATTCATACCCCTGTGCCTGCTCAGCATGAATCAAATCAAAGCCCATGTTATCCTGTAGGTGTCAGTTTGCTGACCAGCCCAAGATTTTTGTTCCATTTTGCGAGGAAAAAAAGGAAATAATTTTTATAGCAGCGCAAGCTTTCAACCACCTACCCATCAGAGAATCTCTAGTCAGGATGTTGTCCGAACAGATGTTTAGTCTGCCTCGAGCAGCGCACTTCCCTCTGTTTTTATTGGCCCTCTGAATCCGCTGGCTGTCCACAAGAGCACCGTTGCCTTGGTCACCACGTTACCCTCAATCTGGCCTATGCAGGCGCGTGCCAAACCTTTGTGGTTGCACGTTAAAGGGCGAAGGGAAGGGACCGGAGGATGGAGGCAGGTGGGGCCGCTGCCAGGGCCTTGGGGCCAGGGGCTGCATAAACGAGACTTGTCTGCGTCCACAAGGGAAAGGTACATTGTCCCAGTGGAAAGGTTTGGCCAGAGGTGACTCGGCCTCACACACTGCACAGGAGAAATGGAGACGTATACTCCTTTATCCCAGACAGCTTTCAAACTATCCAAAATAGTCCTCCTGATGGAAACAGGACAGTGGTTGTCTATTCAAAGACAGTTTCCCAGTCATAACGGAAACGCTAACCCTAAACTCAAGACTTGAATTCTGAGCTCCAGCGCATGTAGATTTAGTTGCCAGAGTTAATGCTATAGTTTTCTGATAACACTGGATGAAAATCAGAACATCTTGTTTTTCTCTTGGAACATTTTCTCACTGTGCATGAACAAATAAGTGTCAATAAGACACACCAGTGTTGAGTTACCTCTGATCCTTGGTCTGTGCAGGTAAGAACATCCTGATAGATCTGTGGTTCGAAGGAACAGAGGACAGGAGCCAGAGTGGCAGGGAGAGATGCAGCGATTGACTGAATATTTCGGTTTCTTTTTCTTATGAAGGTTTCTAACAGCGAGAAATGACCTGAAACTATCCAAATAGCAGACATGGAAAGAGCAGTTGTAGTTCTATGAATGGAATAGACCAGGAATAAACTGGACTAGGTGAACATGACTCCACGATTACATGAATCCAATTCAATAAGGAGATTTACTCATTAGATACTAACTAAAATTTTACATCAACAATTTCATATTATGGTAACTCATTTATTTATTGACCAGATGATAATCAGAAAGAAAAAAACATTTTTAGATGTTTTAAGTCTGATGTTTCAGATGGATGTCCTCCATCACTGGAGTTATATCTTGACTGTCGTCATCTGAATTTGTGAGTGTTACAAGCTACAGCTGATGGCAAACATAAACACCAGTATGTTGCATGTCAAAGCTGACCGGATGCATGAGAACAGTAAGATGAAAAAGGGGGACAACTCCTGAATGTTACCCACCACCAGTTTACAAGGGTGTTGTTTGCTTTGGCAGGTAGAAGAAATGAGGATCACAGGGGCTGGCGTGGGAGTATTTAATGCACAAGGGAATGCAAGGGAAAGAAAACAAAGCCATAAATCAGCCCCTGGGACTTCATGCTAATTGTAATTGAAACGAATGTCTGGCCCCTACTGCGGGGAATTGCAATTGCTATTGTCCAATAGACCCGGTGGAAATGAAACAGGAATTCAGAATGTCTGCGCTGAGATCAAAGCATAACCGAGCGCTGATGCTAACGTCCTGTAAATAGCAGTCATTTGGGGGGAAACGCACAACAAATGAGCTACTGTGTTGGTTCCTATGGCGGCTTCAGCCACGTTACTCAGGGGAAAGGTCTCTGACGTTTGGCCTCATTCAACAGAGTTAAGACGCCTTCGCCCAGCGCATGTTGTTGCTGCTTCTATTAGCTCAAAATAAAAATAATGCATCATGGCTTTGTGATTATTAGTGGAGTTAATAGCCTCTGTGAAGCTGATTGCACTGTGGAACCACGGCGCCCCAACCTTCAAGCCTGACAGGCTGAGGAGTCAAACCCAAAGCAGTCCACCTCCCACATCCAGGCAGGTCACTTCCAT
>CM023607.1:16878489-17240989 GCA_013358685.1 Antennarius maculatus
GTGAAAATACAGGAAGGAGCTGCTCAAAGGCTTTCCTGCGTTGGAGGGACTCCCTGCACCAAATTCTCTGCACACACTACAACCAGTTTGCCATGAAATCATTGCCTGTATGGAAATTCACCAAAATGGTGTTCACCTACTTATACAGAGGTCACATTAGTTCAATTTAAATTTGCTCGTGGTAAACCTGAAACACTGACCTGCAGCAGATCTAAAAGTGTTTTCTTTAAATTTACCTTCAGATATAAGGATTCCGATAATTCTAGAAAAATTCAGTTTCAGCAAAAAACAACAACAACAAACCCCCACAAATATTAAACATTACAGTATTTTTTGGGACTTGAAAAGCCCCGCTTTAATTGCTACCAATTGTGAGCGAGCATGAGCAAACGAGGACAAATGGAAGTTTAAGGAGGCAGTATTGATTTGCAGGGAGGTCAGGGGTAGGTCATCCCTATCAGAGAATCAACAAACAGCCGCCAGCACCTTCCTCAGCTAAGCCAATCACCTTCTGACCTGGTCCACCGTTACCATGGTAAATGACCCTGAACCGTATACTTGGCTCCTCATTGAGTGAAATCAGCAAAGCTGAGCTTCCCAAACACGGTGCCGCTACAACAATCTTTTGTCTGCCAATTACAGTACGTCTTCTTTTGAATCGCTCTATAGAACTCAATCATAATTCAATATTATGTCTTATTGATTTTCAGCGGTGTCCTCCCTTCATGATTTGATCTTATTGTTCACCAAAATTCTGATGTATGAATTAATACAGACTTCGACAGAGAATTTCCTCCATCAATTAACTCATTTTTTGAAGAAAGATCAAAAAAACCCAAGTCCATTCATCATTCTGACACATCACAACAAGACCAGTGATTCTGATTCTAATTCACAAATGACTCTATCGCTAACCGCATGCAGACCACCTGAAGTAGCCGCTCCAATCCCGCTGAATATTCCACTTCTTCAACCATTGCAACTGAGGTGAGGGCAAAATATATTGAGGCTCTATAAGACGACAAGTTCTGTGGCATCACAAACAATCTGTGTTGGACGCACAGACCTTTCACAGTTGGGCTGAAAATGGAGGTCTTTTCCTTGCATACAACATTGTTTCCAAAGCACATATCCACAAAAATTACCTAGCACGAATGCCAAGGTGGTAATTGGTGGTGTAACTCCTCAAAAATCAACACCACAGAAAAAAAGATCACAGCGATTACATGGGAGGAGCATTAATCAGCTTTCAAACAACACCGGATCGTCTCACGTTGTGTTTGTGTTGTTTTGGCCACAGTGGGCTGTGTGTGAGTATGTAAGCACTTAATGGGGCTGTCACCATCGTTTCAGACAGAGTTGCTCTTTGCCCATTTATATGACAATGGTTTAGTGGCATTTTGAAAAGTGTCCACTCGTGGTTTTACTCCCATAAACCAGTATTTTCATGTTAGCAGACAAAACACAAGAAATGGTTTCCATTTTAGGGTGAAACGGTGCAAATGGCCCCTAAGCCTCTTTACAAAAAAAAAAAAAAAGATTCCCCATGGGAGCATGTGGGCATCTTTAGTGACCTTGACACCATAAATTTCCTGCAAAAACGCAAACAAATAAAACCTGGTTGAAACGCTCTGTTTCACAAATACAGTTTGCTTTGGAAATGCAAAAATTCCAGCGACACACAGCTGCACTTTGGTTCAAAAATGCTAAATGTACCCATTAAAATGCCTCACCATGCACAGGATTTTCTTAAAAAAGGTCTTGAATACCTTATACCCAACAGCTGGTGGCGCTATGTGTCAGAGTAAACATTTTCAGACGTTGCTTAGTTGATTTTTAAAAAAAAAATCTAAATGATCTTCTCGTTTAGAAATGATAGTGTTGGTGTTCTAGTGTCTTCACTGCCACTGCCAAAAAAACAAAACAAAAACTAATAATAGCCCTGTGTGGTATAGAAAAGAAAAGTAAAAATAGACATAAAAATACATTTTAAATATCAGATTAAATTATCAGAACGACACAATCTGAATATACAGTCTGTGGAAACCAAGCTCACTGTAAATGAACCTGGGTACATACTCTATGTCAGGTTTTGACTTATACTTGATTTACTGACTTATAAATGTACAACTTATTTCATGACGAACAAATGTTCTCTTTGCAGGTTTTGCTTATCTAATGAAGCTTACTGATGGGAGTGAGAGCATTCATAACCTCATCGACTGCTCTAATGTCAAAGGTTTGGTCATCTGTCATCACAGTCTCACACAGCTGAATCAATGAGTCACTTCCAAACTCTTCCAAATCTCCTTTCTGAACATGGCATGAAGTGAGAAACCAGTGCCATGTGAACAGCGTTAACTTAATATTTAAAAAAAAAATTATTTAACCTTTATTTATCCAGGTTTGCCTCATTGAGATTAAGAATTTCTTTTTCAAGAGGGACCTGGGCCAAGAAGGCAACAAAAAGTTTGACACACATCAAGTCATTACAGATAAAAACAAATTACAACATTTTACCGATAAGAGATGTACAGTATAAAATAGACATCAATAAAAACAACAACAACAACAAGTGATTTGAGTTATAGGCTATGGGGATAAACAGTTGCATGTTCCAGCATCTGCCCTACCTTTAACTATTGTTTTAAAAACATTTAAAGAGATGAGCTCCTGTAATTTCAAGTCCTTCTGGAGCTCATTCCACACCATAGGGGCAGCGAACTGAAACGCTTTTTTACCAGATTCAGTACGAGTCTTTTTTACATTTAGTAAAAAATTGAGTTTTTAAGTTTTTTAATGGAGTTGGATGAAGCTAGAACACCTCCAACCCAAACTGCCCTGTCTTCTTTGCCATCATTTACCATCAGGGTGTGGCTCCACATCCAAACCGTTCAGCGTGAGCACGTAAATCGAGAGCTGTGCACAATGTTTGCGCCGCTTTGGAAATGCTTGAGCCTCTCTCACCCTCAGGCTTGAATAAATTAAAGATGAAGTTGTTTTTAAAATGCTTCCCATCTAATATTACGTGTGTCGGCTATGAGAAGCAGGTAATTACCCGTTATTGTATTGGCAGACAAATAAACATGTCCTGCATTCCCAGAAAGCATGCTCTTATTAAAAATTTGATCCTGCCAGCGTCCACGCAGCTCAGACAAATAACTCCTATGTCATGGGATTCCCTATGACACTTTTTCCTAGCCATTATGGGGGGAACACAATCTCCCACTCTTGCCAGAGCTTTTCCTCTTGCCCCTCCCTTCACCCTCTTTCCCTCATCAACCCCTCCTTTCCTTGGAGGCAGGCAGGCAACGGTGGTAACCAAGCCTCTGGCAGTGTGCTCCTATCCTGCAGGAGCCCTCAGGTTCCAAGCTGTCAATATCCCAGGCAGCGTCTTGGCTCTGCTGTGGCTCAGTTAACCTCCGCACCCACTGCAACCGCATGAGGGGCCCCCGTCCCTCTGCCAGCTCAAAGGCAAGCACCGTCACACCCCCACCTGACTTGTGCAATCCAGCTCCGAACCGCACACACATCTGCAGAGGGCAGCACTCTGGCAGCACCAACAAGCAAAATGGAAGCCAATGGCAGTTTCAGGTCCGGTCGGCTCATCAACGGTATCCATTTCAGGGGGGAGGAAGGGTCTGGGCCAACATAATTGATGTATTAACACGCCGCTGAGTGGAACCTCAGAGTGATTTGGGGGGTGCAAGTGGAAAGATGTGAGGAAGCCAGAAAGTCAAGGGAAGGTCTGCCGTTGGTGTGTTGGCTTGTATTTGGACATCTAGACGTAGGCCTGATCCCAAGCATGGCAAGAAGCGTGTGGCAGCATGTCACCCGTCGTCTCCTTTCACTTACACTAACACACACAGGCACGCGCGCACACACACACACACACACACACACACACACACACACACACACACACACACACACACTCCTCCATGCCTGACTGCCAGGCACCGCGGCTGTCTGCTCAGAGCTCAGGTTTCAGCCAACCGGCGGGACAGACTTTATGGAAGCCTCTCTCCCACACCCACTCTCCCCCACCGCAAGGCTCCGGAGGAGGTATCGAGTTGCCGGTTCAGCGCCGGCCAGGCTTGGTGCTGGCGGCTGCTTGTGATCTCAGGTGCCTGTGTATGAGTCTGTGTTTTATCTCCCACTCTTTGATGGAATCTGCACAAAACGGTGCTGTCCAGGTATGTAGGTGTGATTTGCAGACGAAATGATTCACAGACATGAGCATGCACACGCTAAAACCGACCTCGTCATCATGGCCGAAGCACATCAGATAGTCTTGACTCCTTTGTGTCATTAGAAGAGATGAGGAGTTTCAAATCCAAATGACAAAGCCATAAATGTCCTCACTTCTAGCTATGTCCAGTTTTCTGATTCTATTTCTAGATTTAAATCATAAATAAAGATTTTTGTGCCACGTGAGGGAAATGAATCTTTACTGTATTTCCAGAGGCGATATCTAGGTGATCATGACTTCATGTCATCAGTCGCTGAAACTGCTAGCACATTTGACTGGTGTGAGCAGTAGTGAGAACCCAACAAAAATGTAAAGGCAAGAGATCTGCAAGCATGCAGATATCTAAGAAATGTATTTTGTGTAATTTCAGTTGACTAACCCCTTAATAGAAAACCACAGTCAAGACGAAGATTGAAGCTGCAGGGAAAACAAGGGGAAAAAAATAGAATGATAAAAATATGATGCGGATATCCTAATTTCATTTCCAAGGAATGTCTAAAAGTGGATCACACATCTGTCAAAAGGTTTCTATCGTATCAACAAACTCCTCCAGACTCCCTGTAGTCAGTTAGCTAATATGGGAAGTGTCCCTTTAAAAAAACATTCTTGTGTTTTACAACTATCATGACAATGCTTATTAAACCAAAGACCGTCACCCCAGCATCTTCGTGGTTCTCAAATCCCATAATGCTATCTGTCATTTCCGGAAAACTCACTGTAGTCCTTTGCCTGGAAGGAGTTGCGGTAAAGGTGCATTCACAGGTCAACACGGAAGAACCCATCTATATGCAAGGATCTAGTGATGGTTCTGCCACTGGCTCGCTTGCAAGCCCAGCTTGGAACGGCACTCATGAATAATGCATGGGGACATCTGCCACCCCTGAATTATAGATCTGTGGAGGCCCAGCATATGGGAACAACCCAGCACGCGCTAATGGCTAACTCCCCTTGACAAAATATGGGTTAGGGACACGTGAATGATAGTTGGGTCATAGAACCTCTCAGTCATTTGTGAATGAGGTGGATTGTAAATGTAATTATTTACATGTAGAATTTTAATGATATGAAACCAAACAAGCATCCAGAATAGCAGGATAAGCTAGGCACAGAATCATTCTGCATTACCAATATGTATATCCATAGCTGATGTCATACATAAGAGACAGGAGAGAAACACATTTTACACATAGAGCCCATAAGTCACATTAAATTACAACATCATATCATGGTTTTCTCAGCCAAATTCAACTAAACCGCCAGACATAGCTTTAAAAAAGCTTCATCCTAACAAGCGAAGGCTAATATCTTTGAGCCTTTCATGAAAGCCTCCTTCTGGTGAAGTGCAGCCTGCTTGAATATTCTATACTCTGGTTGCAAGTCTTGCTCCATAAAGAAGAAGCAGAAACAGGATGTGAGGTTGGTAGAGTAGGGCTGTTTTCTTCCAGCCTGGTTGAGCGGGAGGCCTGGCCCATTGGGAACCCATTCGATCGCCGCCTCTCTCTTCAGGATTATCCTCTTATCAGCGCTGCAAAAGCCAGGCTAAGAAGCGCCAGCAATTAGCCTATCTTTAATTAACGAGCACCTCACTGCAAAACCACCCACGGTCCGTGTAGGCTTCCCGCTTGGAAGGCAGTCAGCGCAGCGTAAAGATGAGCAGACTTAATCTTGTTTTTGTCTGGGTAAGAGAGCGCCAATGCATGGAAAAGGTCAGAGTTCATCTTCAAGTAGCTGAAGAGTCGCAGCATGCAGAGCATCCCTCATGCACGCAGAAAAGAGCCTTTCTACTTTGTAGATTTCAGGGAATCCTACCACCCACCACTGTTCCACGGTGTTGTGCATTTGTGTGTGTGATGTGTCTTTGTGTTCAGTGTTTTTTTTCTTCTAGCATGTGGATGGATTACTGCTCAAATTATGCTACTACTCATCATCACTTACAGACAGAAATTTCCAGGCTTGCTGGAGCTGCCTTTGTGCTGACAATCGAAACATAGACGAAAAGATGAGAAACAGAAATACCCTGAATAAAACTCAAAAGGTAAAAGGTTTACAGCCTCCCTGCACCTTATGGAACACTGGAGAGAGGACTATATACACTGAATACTGGAGAGAGGACTATATACAGACATGTGCATGGACAATGTAGATAGTCGCACAAATTTCCCTTCCATTGGCTAACTGATGACCGCTCACGGAGTCACACAGGATGGATCATCTGAAGGAGAGCGATTGCAACACGCTGACCTGCAGATGCAAATCAAGAAGAGGATGCGGGGAAAGAGAGCACTGACAATGATCTAGCATGACTCTGGTAGCGCCAGGCGGGAGGGGTGGCGGTGGCGGCCCCAGCATGCATACATTAGTGGTGCTTAGGCGCACTAATTGCTTCTCACTTAGACAAATCTCCTGCAAATCACGGCTGCGCCGCCAGCACTGCCCAGGCCCCCCGGGAAGGAGAGACGGCAGGCAGGCGGACGGAGGAGAGGCAGAGGAGGAGGAAGCGGAGGTGGGGAGGGCGAGTGGAGCGTGTGTACCAGAGGCGCCTCCGAGCAAGATGGAGGAGGACGGACGGAGAGACGGAGGAGGAGGAGGAGGAGGAGGAGGGTGCTCCCCTGAGAATGGAGAGAAACGAAGAGAGAGAAAAAAGCTCCACACTTCAAGAGTGTCTCTCTCTCTCTCTCTCTCTCCCTCCTTCTCTGTGCTCATCCAGAGTCCAGGATGAGTGCCCTCCCAACCTCTTACACCCCAACCCTCAGAAGCCCCACCACCGCTCGGCTCCTCTAATGCTCCATCCCTTCACCACCACCCCCCTTCTACCAGCTTTCAGATCTCTGCTCTGCCCCCTCGCTCGCCCCTCCTTTCTCTCTCTCGCTCTCCCTCTCCTCTCTCTCTACCGCTCAACAGAAAAGTGGAGGAAAGATGAAACTCTACAAAGAGGGAAAAAAATCAATAACACAGATGGATAGCTGGATAACAGGGTCCGGCATGCTTCAGCGGTTAGGCAATCCAGAGGGTGCCCACACAACTTCCACACAGGCGGAGAGACGGGCAAAAACAAGGTGCTGGGATGAGGGTGGTAATCAGCCTCAGGAAGTCAACATCACCCGCAACACACAAGCACACACTTGTTAACACACAAGCATGTACGATGTATGGCTACACCAACACTGAAGCAGCCACATGTACATGAGGGAACACACACACACACACACACACACACACACACACACACACACACACACACACACACACACACACACACACACACACAAAATATAAACAAAAAAACACACGTCCACAGAAGCATCCTTTCCTCAGCCCCACGCAGCTGTTTGATGGGATGCTACCAAATAATAATAGTTATCAGGTAACCTGAGGTGGAAGAAAATAGTGGTCTGGACAAATAGCATAAATATCATGCAAAAGATCAATACTATTGCAGGTTCTGCTGAGATATTGGAGACATTGGTTAGCTGAAGGCGCTGTTAGCAGTGGTTTAAGGTACCGAAGGGTCCTATCAAGAACAACGAGTACAATATACTGCAAAAACATTGCCTGCATGTCAGTATTCTTCATCAAGACAGGAAACCAAGTTGCTGGAACATCACTGTGTTTGTTTAGATCATCACTGTTTCTTTAACTTCTTCTCTCTCTCTCTGTTATTGAGGCCTGTTGTCATACCATAATCCAATCAAATGGCATGGATTACAGATTAGAGATGGAAGCTTGCCTCTGCTCAACCGGAACACATGATTAGAAGTCATAGCCTAGTTAATTTTAGTGAATTTTCTACCTCAAACACAAATAGGTGACAACTTAGATGTAGATCTTCACAGCCTTGACGAGACAGACCAAGGAGTATCAGCTACCCTCTGATCACATGGGTGTGAGGGTTGTTCCTCACTGTAGGGGGGGAGTTTGGGACTCAGTAGTGTTTGTATCCTTAAATTGAATATTTATCTAGTATGACTTTATTTATATCAGAACAATCATGTAATTTACATGAGTGCTAGTGTATAAACTTGATGAATGACCAAAAGGGAGGACGGGAGGCATTACTTTGATCAGAGATCACTGAAGCTTTCGCCATGTAAAATTGAGTTTAGTCATGCTAACTGATAATAAATATGGATTATAGTTTTCTTTTGAAACGGTTACTGTCACCTACTAAAAATTTCAGATAATAGAAGTCTCAGTCTCTGTCACTTTTTTAAAATTTTATTATCAGGATGATATCATTTTTTATGTGATAATTAAATACTAACGGAGCCAAGAAGGCAAATGTTTTCATCATTATATTGTTTTTTAATGTGTTGGATAAACCCTGTTTGGATATTAAAGTCAATGTAAAAAGGACAGACGTCTGTGAAATACAAAAAAATATATATACAGTACACCTGAAACAGAAAAAGGGTCTGAATTCAAAAGTCTGATGAATCACATTGCTTTCGCTTTGTCTTGTAGCATCATGACCAAGAATCACCAGCCCTCAGATATGAAACACACTGGTTAGGAATTCCCATTGAACCTAAGAGTTCACTGATCACGTCATTTGTTCTCAGGCAGTTGTGATCATCTCGTCTCTTCCTTGTGTGAATCTGAATCACTGACTTGAGTCATAATGCATGGATGTGATGGGAAGAGTAGAACCAATTTAAAAAGTGTGCCATTGGACTATTGCGTTCCTTGAGCTACTAGTGCCAAAAAAGAATGTACATGCTGCGTGGGTAAAAAAAAAAAATCTGTAAGAATGTAATAATTCCCAGTAATTCATTGGTTAGGATTATGGTTAATAATGTTGTCAGCAGCCTGCCTATTGATCTCAGAGGGATTGACAGGCCTGGCAGGGGGACACGTTCTTGTCTCCTTGTTAACATGAAGCAACATTTACTCGTCTCATGTCTTATGGCAGATCCTGAACCTCACGACAGACATCTATATTCTGATCTGCTTGAGGTCTGGGCTGATGAGGATCTGTTCAGCCTTTATCTCACAGAAATAATTTGATATTGGAATGCAATGCTTATATCAAATATGAGAGGTGAAAGGTCAAAGACTTAATTATAATGGATGTTAATACTGACCCCACCCAGCCCCCATCCATTGTACACCCCTCACACATAAATTAACACACACACGCTATCTCGCTCTCCCTCCCTCCCTCCCTCCCTCCCCCACCCCCCCCCCCCCCTCTCTCTCTCTCTCTCTCTCTCTCTCCACAATCTGGAAATTACAATAATCCTCTCTGGGGCATTGAGGTGATATTTCCTGGCTTGGCAGGAAGTCGTACAACTGTCAGGTGGCCATATTGAACTCTTCCCTAAGAGTCAAATGTATGAAATTTACTTGATTATACCTACTTTGAGTGAAATATTTGATCTACTCTTATCACATAATGTGAATTTAAAAACTTCTTTAATTGAATACAAAAAAACAGGTGGAATGGATTAAAATTAAATACCATTAAAGCTGCATTTTGGCTACAGATCTAGTTGGAAGGGCCTTAATTACCTGATGCTTATTTCCATTCATTTTTTAATGATCTGCAACCATAATAAATCATAGAGCATGCTGATTTTGAAATAATTGTAAAAGAAATCAAGCATTAAACATAAAAGTAAATTAACAGGAACATTTAAAGCGTCAAATAAATTCCTTCTTACCTCAGTAAGTTCCTGTCACATAATAAATCACGAGCGCCACCTGCTGTAGAACGTTAACGCCTGTTGGTTCCCGTCTATACAAAACAGAATCAAACCCTGAAGCAGCCAAAAAAGTAGTATTTGGTTACAGCGCCATCTTTAGGGGAAGAGGAGACATCGCAACTCCCAGCTGTCTACAAATAATACACAATACACATCTTCAGTCCTTGTAGAAAAACTGGCATAAAACCCCTTCAGATCTGAATTAAAACACAAATAAAGCATTTTATTGAGGGGAAAAAACAAAAATAATGAGTTAAATAATAAATAAATAACTTTAAATAAATTAAGTCAGGGGGTTAATTATTTATTAGACAGATAGATGGATAGCTAGTTAGATAGATAGATAGATAGATAGATAGATAGATAGATAGATAGATAGATAGATAGATAGATAGATAGATAGACAGATAGACAGATAGACAGATAGATAGATAGATAGATAGATAGATAGATAGATAGATAGATAGATAGATAGATAGATCGATCGATCGATCGATCGATCGATCGATCGATCCAGGCCCCCCGCAGCACAATCACGTCCTCAGCAGCAGCTCACCAGCCTCACCCCTGTCCCATGGCCTCCTCCACAGCAGCAAAGTGGCCCCTCTCCACCCCCCACCCCCTCACAAAAAAGTGCATAGTTGTAATACCCACGAATAACCGTCTTCAGAATTTGAAGTTTGTAATTCATTCATTCATTTTTTTTCTCAACCCGCTTCATCCGCTTGCGCAGCTCGCGAGGAGCTGGAGCCTATCCCAGCTTATCTTGGGGCGTGAGGCAGGGAAACTCCGGCCTCGACGCCAGTGCATCGCGGAGCTACACACACACAAACACGTACACACACACTCTTTCCTATGATGGTCAATTTGGGACCGGTCAGTTAACATGAAGCGCATGTTTTTGTAGGTGGGAGGAAGCCGGAGAACCCGGAGAGCACCCACACAGACACTGGGAGAACATGCAATCTCCGCACAGAGCGGGACTCAAACCCGGAACTGCCTTGCTGCGTGGCGACAGCACTACCCACTGCGCCACCGTGCCGCCCCAAGTTTTTCACACTAGCTAAAATATTTGGTTGTGTTGTGCCAGAGCTAAAATTCCATGTCGCAAATGGGAGCTGCTACCTCTGTGCCAGAGCTGGACTTTGACCTGTAAAACTGAGCTGGCCAGGATGAGCAATGATGAGCAACTGAGCCTCATTCGATTCCCACTCTGTGCGGAGTTTGTATGTTCTCTCTGTGTCTGCGTGGGTTCTCCGGCTTCCTCTCACCACCAAGAACAATGGCTGGTCTCAAATTGTCCCTAGGTGTGATTGTGTGGGTGCTTGTGTGTCTTTCATGTGGCTCCGCAGTGCACTGGCGTCGTACCTAGGGTGTACCCTGTCTCTTTCTCAAATTCCACTGGGATAGGCTCCAGCAACCCCGCGACCCGGAACAGCGGAAGAAGCGGTATATGAAAATGCATGAATGAATGAAATCAATAACTGACATCTGGCTCTTCTGCATGGTTTCCTTGATAATAGCCAACACTACTTTAGTTCTTACATCAGGAGTTGTAGCATTGTACTGCTTATAACAGCTTTTAGGCATTCCAAGTTTAATTTTTTTGTCGGTTTTATTCATATGATACATGTGTTGTTCTCTTCTAGCAGAAGCAATAGTATGAAGAACAACACCTTTACATCACAGGCCCTCTCAGGAATCATCCTGAGATGACGTAGGCACTGGAAACAGGCTTTCAGCAGGCCTATGGTCATCTCCACCCAGCCTCTCAGTGAACCCAGCTGAAGTTCTGTTGGGGGCCTGTATCAATGTCAGGGGTTAGCAGTCCAAGTTACCATGGGAAACCTTTGTACTCCAGAAAAAAGCCACCAAAGTCTCTTGTCATGTATAGTGGATATATTAGAGTGGATGGATGGAGATAAGTGAGTTATTTCAACCCTTTATGCTACCTACCACATTAGTCTGGTGCACAGGTAGGACCATACATCTGTGAGTCAGGAGCCAACCAGTTTGCCTCCTCATGAGAAATGTAGTGTGCAATAATTCATGTAATTCTTCTTCTTTTCCTTTTGGCTTTTCCCTTCAGGGGTCGCCACAGCGAATCAACCGCCTCCATCTAACCCTGTCCTTTGCATCCTCTTCTCTCACACCAACTACCTTCATGTCCTCTTTCACTACATCCATAAACCTCCTCTTTGGTCTTCCTCTAGGCCTCCTGCCTGGCAGTTCAAAACTCAGCATCCTTCTACCAATATATTCACTATCTCTCCTCTGGACATGTCCAAACCATCTCAGTCTGGCCTCTCTGACTTTATCTCCAAAACCTCTAACATGTGCTGTCCCTCTGATGTACTCATTCCTGATCCTATCCTTCCTGGTCACTCCCAGAGAGAACCTCAGCATCTTCATCTCTGCTACCTCCAGCTCTGCCTCCTGTCTTTTCCTCAGTGACACTGTCTCTAGGCCAAACAACATTGCTGGTCTCACCACAGTTTTGTACACCTTTCCTTTCATTTTAGCTGAAACTCTTCTATCACACATCACACCTGACACTTTCCTCCACCCATTCCATCCTGCCTGGGCACGCTTCTTCACCTCTTTTCCCCACTCTCCATTGCTCTGGACTGTTGACCCCAAGTACTTAAAATCCTCCACCTTCTTGATCTCTTCTCCCTGTAACCTCACTCTTCCACTTGGGTCCCTCTCATTCACACACATGTACTCTGTCTTACTGCGGCTAACCTTCATTCCTCTCCTTTCCAGGGCAAACCTCCACCTCTCTAGCTTCTCCTCCACCTCGTCCCTACTCTCACTGCAGATCACAATGTCATCTGCAAACATCATAGTCCATGGAGATTCCTGTCTAACCTCGTCTGTCAGCCTGTCCATCACCATAGCGAACAAGAAGGGGCTCAGAGCTGATCCCTGATGCAGTCCCACCTCCACCTTGAACTCCTCTGTCACACCTACAGCACACCTCACCACTGTCTTACAGTCCTCATACATGTCCTGCACCGCTCTAACATACTTCTCTGACACTCCAGACTTCCTCATACAATACCACAGTTCCTCTCTGGGCACCCTGTCATAAGCTTTCTCCAGATCTACAAAAACACAATGCAGCTCCCTCTGGCCTTCTCTGTACTTCTCTATCAACATCCTCAAAGCAAATACTGCATCTGTAGTACTCTTTTTTGGCATGAAACCATACTGCTGCTCACAAATGCTCACTTCTGCCCTTAGTCTAGCTTCCACTACTCTTTCCCATAACTTCATTGTATGGCTCATCAGCTTTATTCCTCTGTAGTTGCCACAACTCTGCACATCTCCCTTGTTCTTAAAAATGGGCACCAGCACACTTCTCCTCCACTCCTCAGGCATCTTCTCACTATCTAAGATCCTGTTGAACAACCCAGTCAGAAACTCTACTGCCACCTCTCCTAGACACTTCCAAACCTCTACAGGTATATCATCAGGACCGACTGCCTTTCCACTCTTCATCCTCTTCAGTGCTCTCCTCACTTCATCCTGGCTAATCTTTGCTACATCCTGGTCCACAACAGTCACCTCTTCTAGTCTTTGTTCTCTCTCATTTTCCACATTCATCAACTCCTCAAAGTACTCTTTCCATCTTCCCATCACACTGCTGGCACCTGTCAATAGACTTCCATCCCTATCCTTAATCACCCTAACCTGCTGCACGTCCTTCCCATCTCTATCTCTCTGTCTTGCCAGCCTGTATAGATCAGTCTCTCCCTCCTTACTGTCCAACCTAGCATACAAGTCATCATAAGCTTCTTGTTTGGCCTTTGCTACCTCTACCTTCACCTTACGCTGTATCTCCCTGTACTCCTGTCTACTCTCCTCAGTCCTCTCAGTGTCCCACTTCTTCTTAGCTAACCTCTTTCTTTGTATACACTCCTGTACCTCCTCATTCCACCACCAAGTCTCCTTATCTACTTTCCTTCCAGATGACACACCAAATACTCTCCTACCTGTCTCCCTGATCACATTAGCTGTAGTTGTCCAGTCATCTGGAAGCACCTCCTGACCACCCAGAGCCTGTCTTAACTCCTTCCTAAAGGTCATGCAACACTCTTCCTTTTTTAGCTTCCACCATTTCGTCTTCTGCTCTGTCTTTGTCCTCTTCATCTTCCTCACCACCAGAGTCATCCTACACACCACCATCCTATGCTGTTTGGCTACACTCTCGCCTACCACTACTTTGCAGTCACTGATCTCCTTCAGGTTACATCGTCTACACAAGATGTAGTCTACCTGTGTGCTCCTACCACCACTCTTATAGGTCACCCTATGTTCCTGCCTCTTCTGGAAGAAAGTATTCACTACAGCCATTTCCATCCTTTTTGCAAAGTCAACTACCATCTGTCCTTCTGCGTTCCTCTCCTGGATACCAAACCTGCCCATCACTTCCTCATCACCTCTGTTACCTGCACCAACATGTCCATTGAAGTCTGCACCGATGACAACTCTCTCACTTCTAGGTATGCTCTGCATCACTTCATCAAAGTCCAACCAGAATTTCTCCTTCTCCTCCAGCTCACATCCTACCTGTGGAGCATACCCACTAACAACATTGAACATCACACCTTCTATTTCTAGCTTCAGACTCATCACTCTATCCGACACTCTTTTTACCTCCAGGACATTCCTAACAAACTCCTCCTTCAAGATAACCCCTACTCCATTTCTCTTTCTATCTACACCATGATAGAACAACTTGAACCCTGCTCCTAAACTTCTAGCCTTGCTACCTTTCCACCTGGTCTCCTGGACACACAGTATGTCTACCTTCCTCCTCTGCATCATGTCGACCAACTCTCTACCTTTTCCTGTCATAGTTCCAACATTCAACGTCCCTACTCTTAGTCCTATACTCTTGGCGCTCCTCTTCTCTTTCTTCGTGCGAACGCACTTTCCTCCTCTCCTTCTTCGACCAACAGTAATCCAATTTCCACCGGCGCCCTGTAGGTCAACAGCGCCGATGGCGGCCGTTGTTAACCCGGGCCTCGACCGATCCGGTATGGAAGTCATATGTTTGATTCGCATCTTTGTTTTGGCAAAAGTTTTACGCCGGATGCCCTTCCTGACGCAATAATTCATGTAATTAATTTTCTTTTTTAAATTTAATCATCGATTTATTTAAAGTTTGGTGACATTTTGACTGGACAAATCTGAATAGAGTTAGTTTTTAAGAAATTATTCTGTTGGATCTGATAAGTTTCCAGTCAGGAAAGACTCTAAATCTATTTTTGGACGGGTTTTGACAGGTTCTGTTTCACCCCGTGAACCTGGACTGTTTCATGGTGTGAACCTTGACTATTTCACTGTGTGAGCCTGGACTTTTCACTCTGTGAAACTGGAATGTTTCACTCTGCAAACCTAGACTGTTTATCTGTGTGAAGCTCTTTTGCATGATTTCCTTGATAATAGCCAAAACTGCTTTAGTTCTTACAGCAGTAGCTGTGGCATTATATTGCTTATAATAGCTTTTAGGCATTACAAGTTTTATTTTTGTCTGTTTTAGCCATACACATGATACAAATGTGTTGTGCTTCTCTAAAAAGGCACTAGTATGAAGAACAACACAGTTACATCACAGCCCTCTCAGGAATCATCCTGAGGTGTCATCGGCACTGGAAACGGGCTTTCAGCAGGCTTATGGTCATCTCCACCCAGCCTCTCATCCTGCAGTGAACCCAGCTGAAGTTCTGTTGGGGGCTGGATCAGAGTAAGGGGTCAGCAGCCTTGGTTACCATGGGAAACCTTTGTACTCCAGTAAAAAGGCATAAAGTCTCCTGTGATGTATAGCAGATATATTAGAGTGGATGGACGGAGACAAGTGAGTTATTTCAAACCTTCATGCTACCTACCATATTAGTCTGTTGCTCAGGTAAGACCATACATCCGTGAGTCAGGAACCAGCCTCAACCACTTTGCCTCCTCATCAGAAATGTAGTCTGCAGCTTCACATATTATCTGGACAGATTTTAGTTTATCTATGATGCAATGCAGTCTTTGATTTTTTCTGAAACAGTAGTAAATCTACATGAGGCGGCAGTGACTCAGTTGGTAGAGCGGGTCGTCCAATGATCACAGGATTGGCGGTGCGATTTCTGGAGTGTGAGCTGACAGTGGTAGGTGTCAGCTCACCTCCAGAGCACTGTCGAGGCGCCCTTGGGCAAGGCGTCATCCCCTTTATAAGTTGCTCATTAGGGCGCACCACAAAGGAACTGTCCGCCACTCTACCTCCCCCTGCTGCATGCCTACAGGCCCATTGTCTCTGTGTGGCTCTGCAGTGCACTGGTGTCGTGCCCGGAGTTTCCCCCGCCTCATGGCCCAGTTCAACTGGGATTAGCTCCAGCTCCCTGTGACCCGCAACGGCAGATAAAGCGATGTAGGAAAATGGATGGATGGAATTTCAAATTAATTTAGTAGATTTCAACATCATTCACCTGCAATCCAGTGGAACTCCTCCTTGGTGATTGTGATGGATTTATTTCCAAAGAAATCCACAAACTGGAGTAAAAGTTGTATCAAGGCTCGGCTCACCGAGCATCTCCCGCATTGTAGAGAAAATTACCGTTTAAAAAACCAAAACTAAATGCGGCTCTACACACAATACCTGCTGCGATGTGAGAGCATTACTTGTTATACTACAGAGGATGGATTTGGTCGTGGATGTGTGTGATGGATTGAAATGTGAACTGGTACCGATCATAAAGATAACTGTCTGGATGTGACCGGACATCTGAACACGATGCAATGTTTAATTCTCTGCGAGTTAATGTTGAACCTCCATCAATGGGATCCTCGTCAAACAGACACGTTTGCCTCTAAAGTACCTCTGAAATAAGAACTGACTTTCTTTTTAACGATCAAACCAAACTTCGGTAAAACTCCTCTTCTGACAGAACCAGGAAGTGAAAGGGCGTGAGCGGCAGTGAAGGAGGGCGGAGTCAGAGGACACCCTGGAGTAAAACCTGCTCCTGATCAAGTTAGCTCCTTAGAGTGTGTTACTATGGTAACTAAGGTTCAGTTACCTCGCTTTGTGAAACAGTTTAGGGTTACTCCTCTGACTCTGGGTTAAGTTACCTCCCTTTGTGAAACTGGAAACCCTGGTTTTCCCTCTTGTCAGGTTGAACATACCCAGAGTTTAACTAAACCTGCTTTGTGAAATGGACCCCTGGACTGTTTGACTCTTGACTTCCTTCCTGACTTTTTGTCATTTCTCTGTTCAGCTCCATAATGGCCACAAATGAAGTTGACTCTGAGACGACCGTGCCCAACCCAGAGTCATCCAGGGTCACCACCGAACAAAGCTTTCTGGAATCACTTCGGCTCTTGCTGAAATTGTGTGAAATGGTGAGTTCACAGACCCGTTATTTCTCAGACTCATCCAGGTGGAATCATAACTTCTTGTCCAGACACCTCAAACACCTGCAGTTTCCCATTGGGGTGATATGCTAACATCAGCTACAATGTGTGACTCAGGAGGGATGTGTCAACATTAGCTAGTGTGTGACCAGCTGTTTCCTTAGGATGTGCTAACGTTAGCTATAGTGTATGGCCAGCAATTTCCCAATGGGGAACACAGTGTGTGACCAGGAGATTCTTCATGGGGGATGAAGTGTCCTTCATCCTCCAGCTCTGCTTGTGGATTGCTTCAGGAGAGGAAATGAATTCATTTCATCAACAAACCACAAACAGGAGGTGACCAACAGGAACAGGAAGTAGACGACCAAATGCTGCCATGGGGTCACAGATGAGGCAATCATTTGATGGTGAAGATGATCCTTCAGGTCTTGCGCTTGACCTCTGGACCCATCAAGCGTTCCGGAGACGTAGGAATGAAGTTTGCATCCTTCACGTCTGCCAGAACTGATGAGGTTCAGATACATTAAACAGCTGGGGGGGCCGGGCAAAGACAACTGTCGCCTCACCTCTGTGTGTGTGTGTGTGAGAGAGAGAGAGGTTTGTCCGTACCGTTTTATTCTTTTGACGACAGAAACACAGCCCATCAGTTGATTTATCTAAAAATGTATCAATGACCACATAAATGCTGATTGGAGGACAGGTGAGGACATCAAAGCTGGATGCCGGTCGCAGGTGATTCAGGACCAGACCCGGTCCAGCCTGAGACCTGGTCCACTGTGGGATCCAGCCCATTCTGACATCAGGACTCAGGACTGTTTACTCCAACTGAACCCGATTCAGGAAACCTTTTAGTCACTCATTGATCAATTCTTGTTGAAGATACATTTTTAAACTTGACTGACGGATTGTTCTTAGTGAAGTCATGTGACCAGATGTTTTGGGTGAAGTCACATGACCAGAATCGAACAATGGCCTGCTGTGTCTCTCCAGCTGTTGTCCTTGTTGACCTTCTTCCCGTTGATGCAAGTCAAAACCGGCTCCTGCGAAGGCTCCCTCTTCCTCTTGGGATTCATTTGCTCCATTGCCCTCCAAATCACACCAATGTTCGTCCTCTCCTTCGCCACCACCCTCCACCCCTCGTTGGGCATCGGCTACTCGCTCCGTCTGGTGAGGACCCCCTGCAACACCACACACTGTTACACACACAAGCATGTGTTGCTACGGCGACAAACATTATACTCAAACTCGTGAAGGAACGGCGCCTGAATAACAGACAAACGTATTGAGGGTCATCCAGTAGACAGAAGGTTGTCGGTTCGAGTCCCTCTCCACCCACCTTACCTCCATGTCTGGTGGGGGGGTGGGATGGGGGCAGGACAGTGTCTCGTACCCAGCTCACGTTGGTCCAGCAGGTGGACTCAAGGCGGGGGATCTCTCAGGTGAGGCGAGGACTTCCACAGACCGGTGTGCCCTTCCCCACAGCTCCACCTCACCCTCACCTGGGCCCCCGAGCCTAACACCTGCTGGTCCTCCAGGGGCCGGCCGCAAACTTGACACCTCCTGAACAGCTCCATCAGGCTTGAGGTGCACACCAGGGCGCAGTCCTGGTCCACATCCTCGTCGGAATCGGCAGCTACCGGGACCGGATTCAGGTCCAGCTCTGACTGGAAGCTCTGGTCGAGCGACACCACGATGCAGAAGCCATCATCAGATGCCGTCGCTGGGGGGGCATCTGCGGTTCTGACGGACGTCTGGAGACAAAAGAGACGGTCAGAGGACACACGGTTGCCCATCCTCACCTAGGCTGGACCAGAACCACAAAGGGGTGTCCTCTAGAGACGTGCTAATGTTAGCCTTAGCTCAGGTTTTTACGTGGACCGTGGGTCCGCCGCCCTTACCGGTGTCCGCCTCCTCTTCGTAGCGGGAGAGGTCGTGCCGGTGCCGCAGCGCCCCCCGTGCTGTTTCCCGGGGAACACGGACGGCACCGCGTCGCCTTTGAGCGTGGGTTTCGGTTTGACGTTGAGGATCCTGGCCCGGAAGTCCTCTTCGTAGTCGTCGGGGGTGAAGTGCAGACTACACACCCGAACCCCGCCGTACCTGGACGCTGGGGTGTCCTCGTCAAGGCGGGGATTCTGGATGGCTCTCAGCCACGTCCTGCAGCGCGGCGGGTCTCGGGTGGGTAGACCGTGGAACACGACGCCCATCGACTTGGCCTCGTCGTAGCCTTTACACCCAGGAACACAGCACCTCCAAGGCATAGCCGCAGCCGCGGACACCGCCGGAGGAGGCGGACCGGAGTAGAAAGGAGGCACACCTCCACGGAGCACAGCTGTCAGCACGGGCTGTGTGGACCGTTAGCACAGCAGATAGCAGCTTTCTTCTTCTCTCCCCGGCCCCGAGGGCTGGAGGAGCGGTGCTGCCCCCTGCAGGCCGACGGTAGTATGACATCACAACATGAAGCTGTTTCCCTCAGCTTCCAGTCTTTCTGCTAAGCTAAAGTAGCTGCTGTGTTTCTCCTCTTCCTCAGGACCTGGCCTTCACCACCTTGATGGCCCAGCTGTACGGCCTCGCCTCCATCATCATCACCATAGACCACAGAAGCTCAAGCAACGAGATAGTCGTTGTGGTGAGAGACATTCTATCCTTCTCTACTCACTCCTTCTTTCCTTTCCTTTCTCTTTTTTCTGTCTCTTTCTTTGTCCCTTTCGTTTCAGTCTTTTTTTCCCCATGTTTTCTCTTCCATATCTCTTTCTTTTCCCTCCTTGTCCACACTCTCTTTCCTCCCCTTCTTTCTTCTTCAAGCTGCCTTCTGTTGGATGTTGTTGTTGAATGTTGTTAATGGTTCCCTCCTCCTCCAGGCCCTAAGCTTCTTGACGACGTCAATTTACTGTTTGGACGCCGGTCTGCTCCTGAAGAACAACGGTATTCCCTGGAAGCGTGTGTCGGATGATGGTGGCCCGGTCTACGAGAGAATGAGAAACTGACCACACCCCTCCAAGTGTAATCAGTCTGAGAGGTCAGGTGACTTTACTCCCTGCCTTTATATTGTCACAGGATGGCGGACCTTCATACTCTGTGCTGCAATTATCAATCTGATCCATCGCCCAATAATCAAGAGACTTCACCAAACGTGTTTAGGCTGTGTAATCTCTGGACCAATCAGTGTGTCAGTCTAGTGCCTCACTCTCCTGTTCCAAAGGTTTGTTTGTTGTTGCATCTTCAGGCTGAAGCCAAACGTTAGCAGTTCTAATATTTCATGAGGAAGCGATCCAACGATGAATGTTGATTTACTAATGTCATGCTCCCTCTGGACCGCCTGTGTGCATTTTTTCTGTTAGTCTGTCTGGAAACTGGTCACTGTTCCCTTGTTCCGGGTCTCTGTTTCACACCTGATCCACAGAGAGAGACAAGCCATCAGATCATCCAAAGCTGTTTAAATCAATCTACTGGACTTTAATAAAGTTTCTTGAAGAAATTTCACATTTGATCCAACACGCTTCAGTTCTGGTGGTGGTTGGTGTTGATTCTTCAGTTTTAGTGGTGGTTAGTCTTGGCTTGTTAACAATGTGAGGTGTGGTCAGTGCTATTCGTATTCCAACAACGAAAGTCGAGACCCATCTGTCTCCTCAACAATGGTCGGTGTGGGGGTACCAGGGGCTCTCAAAATGAAATGAGAGTTTCACCAAGCCTTTATTAGCTAGGCTAACCCGTTCTCAGACCCGTGCTCAGACACGTATTTCAGACTCGTCTTTCAGACCCGTCCTCAAACCCGTCTTCTGGGTGGTCTGTTCACACCCTGTTGTTTAATAAACAGATGTTCCAGCAACCATTGGCTGTGTTTTTATTGGCTGTTGGGTTCCTGGTTTCACTTCGCTTCCAATGGGACAAACCAAAGGTTAGTAATTGTGTTTGTGGGACAAGGGATCCAAACTGAAGACCACCATGTCTCGTCCTTCAAACGAGGACCCCGGTCATCTGTAAAAACTACAATTGATCAGCTCTTAATCACCAATCAGATATCAATACGGACCTTATAGTGGTTCTACTGCAGCCTCTGATGGACCCATCAACCTGTTCCAGATCCAGCTTGTGGTTCCTGAGGGATCTGGAACAGATCGTTCCTCCAGAGGGCTTCTCTGGTTCCAATCAGGTGCTCTGGGACCTCTTCTGAAATCGGGTCTTAGGGGACACTGAGGTCTGCTTCGATCTTTGTCCAGACATCTGAACTTCATCTTCCTCACAGATGGAGACATTTTCTTCTAGGTTCTCCTGATCCTTGGTGGATCCATCTGACCTGCTACAGGCTCCAGGTTTCCAGTGGACCAGGGACCAAAGTGGTCCCCAGAGGACCACCGCGTCCCCTCACGCTTCACATAGGTAGGAGGGTACATCAGCTTCAGCTTCATTCTTCCTCCTTTGATGGTGAGGATGTTCAGGAGTTTGGATTGGTTCTAACACCATGTGCTGAAGTTTGTTCTGCACGTCCTCTGCTTCAAGTGATCAACATTTGGAGAACATGTAGAACCAGGGTCCTAGATGTTCCCCATCAGGTCTGATCTGACCCAATCTAGACTAAGGGTTTCAAGATGTTCTCTATCAGGTCTGATCGGACCCATACTAGAACCAGGGTGCTAGATGCTGTCTATCGATCTTTAACCAGGGTTTTAGGGCAGACAGAACAGCTCAGACGTGCTCCTCCTTTGCTTCCTGTGTTCAGCCAGCAGGGGGCACAGCAGCCCTCCTCTTCCCTCATCTCCTCCCCTCTCCTCTGTAATCCATGGCATGGCATGGATTACAGATTAGAGATGGAAGCTTGCCTCTGCTTAACCGGAACACATGATCATAATTCACAGTTTAGTTGATTTTAGTGAATATTCTACCTCAAACACAAATACATGACAACTTAGACGTAGAGCTTCACAGCCATGATGGGACAGACCAAGGAGCATCACATACACCACATGTGTCAAACTCAAGGCCCGGGGGCCAAATGTGGCCCACCACATCATTTTACGTGGCCCGCGAGAGCATAAAAAGAGGGTCAAGAGGGTTTCCATAACCTGAAATATTAAAAAAATTATGTTAGAACAGAGCAACAAGTAAACATGTTTTTTTTCCGTGCAGCTGTAGTGTTTGTAACTTGAAAAAGTTATAAATTCAGTTATTTAAAGGGGCCCTATTATGAAAATCACACTTTTTCAGGTCTCTACATATACATAGTGGTTCTCCCTAACCCGACCAACTCCTAGAATATGGTAAACAAATGCTCCCTGCATCAATAGATATTTGGAGTTTTAGGAAGTCATGGCTCTGAACGACTCAAATCGATCATATTGCGCTAGAATAGTCATTCTTGACGTCAGACTAGACACTCTGTGCTATTGGACAGAATATTGGACGATATGGATTGGTTGACATGCCCAAGGGCGTGACCATCCCTGAGACGGAGTTGTTTGCATTGGACGTGAGGCAGCAGTCTGTTAAAATGGCGTCCGTGAGAAGGAGACATGGTAGTTGCTCAGTTGTTGCCTGTTTTAGCAATGAGGGTCAGTACAGACGAGACTTTGCCTGAGACTGATCCTCATTCAAGGATCACTCCCAACCATACCGGACCAAGGAACTGCACCCTGGTTACAGGTAAGTCTCACTACATTTGTCTTTTTAGCAGTTGTCTGTTAGCATGAGTGATCAAGTGCATTTTGGCTAATTAGGTAGTACTGCTTTGTTTGCGTGTGCGCTCCTACACGTGTGTGTGCTGGACCTACAATATCTAGCTACAACGCACATAAGTTGGGCTCATATTTGATCTTTTTTCCTGTTGTCTGTTAGCGTGAATGAAGTCATGTTATGCTAGGCTATGTAGGGAGGTCTCCTTTGTTTCGTGTTTGCGTGTTGCATGTGTGAGCGCACGCTCCAACACGTGTGTGCGTGCTGGCCTACAGTATAAAGCTAAAATGCACGTAATTTGGTCTCATATTTTCATTCCTATTATCTGTCAGCATAAATAAAGTCAATTTATGCTAGGCTAAGTAGGGAGTTGTGCTTTGTTTCGTATTGCGTGTGCGCACGCACGTGTAAGAGTCGATTGTTTGTTCGGCGTCATAGCGACAACGCACATAGGTCTGTCCTCTTTATCCAAAATCAGAACATTGGTGTCCTGAAATTAGTGTCCCTCTTCGTTGTGCATCCATTCAACCTACAGCTTCAAAGGACGTGCCATGCCAAACTGACCCAGTAGACACCCATACTGTTGGTACACAGCTACAATATGTTTAATAAAATTTTTCTAATTTTCTAAATATTGTTGTCTATAGGTGTTAGTGAGTGCACATGTGTTGATAGTAGTTCAGTAAAAAAATAAAAGTGTTGTGTATTAGAATATATCAGCAAGACAGTAAGTGAAGAGTTTAGTATAAACATTTTTGAGACAGATTCATGTATGTCATATAATATTGTTTTGGCTCCTTATTTCGTTACATTTGGTGTACCCCTCTACAATAACAGTAAAGATATATCTTTGTGTTTTATTGAACAGGTTTTGTAGCTGACATGTTGGACCTCATATTTGACAAAGTCTTGGTGGACCCCATGCCATACACAAATGAGATTTTGGCCATTCCTGTCCCCAGGAATCCGTCTGCCCAGTATGAGCGTCCGGACAAGGAGGAGGTCATTTGTTTTCAGGAAACTCTCGGCGTATGCGAAGGACCACGCAGGCTGGAATGACGACCTGGATTCTGCGCCCTAAGTAGCCCCAGCACCAGCCAACAAAAGTGTGATAGGCCAGATGTCTGCACCGTCTACAGAAAAAGGACACAAAATTATTTATTACACAATGTTTTCAATCCTGAGTATTACAACTGCTGTTGATTTCCTGATAGGATGGCCCTGTGTTCTCATTATTGTTATTGGATGTATTGTTTTATGTAAATAAATGCTTGTATATGTCAACAGAAATGGATTGTGAATACCAAAAATGAAACGGGTGTTGTTTGGACCCAAATGCAGTACACAGGCGCACAGGAACAGTTGGTAATGACTTTTATTCTTAGCAGGAAGATGAGCAGGATGCTCTGCGTTCTGGAGAGCCGGCTGCACGTGCTGTGAGGCCGACGAGGAGTAAGCTGAAGAGAGGCCGTAGACAGGCAGGGGGGGTCGTAGCCAGGTGAGCAGTCAGAGAAGACAGAGGCACCATTGGGGAGCGGGCAGGAGAGGAGACGAGGCCAGGCGGAGGAGTCAAAACCAGACGAGCAGACAGATACCAGAGATGCTGAGGCAGAGCACGAGGTCAGGGACAGAAGGCAGGTGAGTTTACCGGGAGACAGACGAGGATGGCAGGTCAGGGACAGGCAGAGTCGACACCGGGAGATCAGACAGGAAATGAACGCTGGAAAGTCTTGCATGACGCTGAAGAACAATCTGGCAAGGAGTGAAGGTGCTGGAGAGACTATATGCAGGCCTGATTGCAGTGATCTGCAGCAGGTGAGCAGAGTGGGCTGGTGCAGTAGGCGTGGCCGGCAGGTAGAGTGGAGCAGAGGGAGGGAGAGTGGAAAAATACTGCAGCAGTGTGACAGGAGGGGGAGTGAGAGGCAGGAACTGTGACAAAAAAATGTTCAACATGTCTTTTAGTAAGACAAAAATCAAGGTGTCGCAAATACAATATATTGGACTCTGTTGTACCTATATTTGCCTTGTGTTACTGCATTAATGAAGGTATGCCTGATGAAGCAAAATAAGACATAACTGTAGTTTTTATTCTGTGACATTTTTCAAAGAACGACTTACCGACGTATTTGTCTCAGACGTGAAGGGCCATACTCAGCCCTCAGTACGTGACCGGCCATTTGTAGGGTGTACACGTTTAGGCACACAGGCTGGAACCCAGGATGTTGAGTCATGTACGGAACCTCATCAACCTCCTGCAGACGGCTCCTAACCTACAGTGAAAAATATGGTAAAGGTTATTTGAATTTATAATTGTAAAAGTAGCCAAATAGAGACATAACTTTGTGGTTTAGCTGTGAGCTTCCTACCTGTGGTATCTCCAAACAGCAGATGTTTTCTGCTTCTGTTGGCATCCGTTCAGTGTCCACAGGAACACCTGTACAATAAACAGAAGGTGAAGACATCTCAAAGTAGAGTAGATAAAGGCATCACTGCAATATGGCTACATCAATTCACCATTAACCTGGTGTGATGGTGGCAAGTGTTAGCTCCGTGTGTCTTGTCACAGAAGACTGCCTCAAATATTTTGCAGCTTAGTAACGGGTTAAATCAATGTGATATAAAAATAAAATAGCCGTGAGCAGAAGCTAGCATGGTAATAACTATCAGAACCACCATCAGACTTTACTGTCACTTATATAAGTACAGGAACATTTTAGCAGTCAACACGTCCTTATATATACAAAATACATAATAAGACAGATATGACATTATTACTGTGTGATAAGAGGCGGGAGTAGAAAAAAAAGTAGCTACCAGACGATGCTCCGGTCCTGTCTCCACTTCTGGGTCCGACTCAGGGTCATAAATGTACGGCGACACGATGGGTCCTCCGAACGCCATAGTGATAACAAATGTAATGCCGGTCAATGTCCGGTTAGCCTAACGCTCTCCTTCAGAGGGGCGTGACCCAGGTGAAGGAGGCGTTGACCATCGGAGCTCATTAACATACTGCAGCCGGAGGCCTGAAACGAATCGTTTTGTGAGTAGCTCAGATGAGTGATTTTGAAAAGCTGATATTTAGGATCACAGATCACTTTAAGTCAAAATATTTGGAACACAGTGTAGTTGGACATCTGGCAGCTGAATGACATTAAAGGGACAGTAAAGTTAATTTTAAGTGACATATACACCCTTATGTTATTCATCATAATGAAAAATAGAAGAAAAAATACATTTTATGTGTGTAGTGTCATCCGTTTGGTCGAAAAAGCTTAAAATCCGCGCCGCAGCATCTTCTGCATTCCGTGGGCGTCACACGTCACTGCCGACCAACAGAGCTGAGCAGCCATTGTGATTGGCTGCTTTCAAGTGAGCTTATTCAAATATATAGGTGGGGATAGTTTGATCACATTACATTTGTAATTTCACACAATTAGTCATAAATATCATATACCAGGAAAAAGCTAACTGTTCTGCATTGAAGTCACACTCATGTAAGTCTAGTGCCATCGTGCATTCATGTCATTATGGACACGGATTAAGTTATTACATCCAACTTCAAAACGGTGATGTATTGTAATTGTCAGCGTTTGTGTGTTCGTCCATTTGTCCGTTCGTCTGTCTGTCCATCCGTCCGTCAGTTAATCCACCAAATATCTTTGCAACCGTTGCAGATAGAAAGATGAAACAAAAATCACAATACTTGGGCAGCAAAGGGGATGAAAATGAGACGATGACCTTGACCTTGAGAAAACTAGGTAAAGGTCAAATTTTAACTTTTGTACTCTCAGGAACCGGATAATGTAGAAAGGCGAGGGAGAAGGCCAGCGTGAGTAAGACCATGGATCAAAGCTAGTGTTTTCATCTATGAACATAGGTCAGAGCACTAGCTTTGATCTTTGACCTATGCAAGTAGGTCAGGATAAAATTTTGAATTCAGGGGTGTCGCGGGATGCTGCAGTCTCTGACTGCATTGGTTCTTGTTGCACCTTGTACTTATTACATCCCGCGAAGGGGATGTATTATAATTGTCAGTGTTTGTGTGTTCAACCCTCCGTTTGTCCCTCCGTCCCTCTGCCCGTCTGTTAGTCCACCAAAATATCTTCGCAACCGTTGCAGATGGAAAGATGAAACAAAAAGCACATTAGTCGGGTGGCAAAGGGGATGAAAATGAGAAATCTTGAGATCTTGAGAAACCTAGGTCAAGGTCAAATTTCAACTTTTGTACACTCAGGTTAAGATAGAAAGATGAGGGAGAAGGCCAATGTAAAGACCATATATCAAAGCTCGTGCTTTGATCTACCTATGCTTTTATTTACCCTGACCTACCCTGAAAGTAGGTCAGGGTAAAATTTTGAGTTCAGGGGTGTCTCAGAATGTTGCAATCTCTGACTGCCTTGGTTGTAGTTTTTTTTTTTTGATCGTGAAGCCTTGCATTGTTTTATGAATAAACGTACATACAAACCACCATAGATTACCAATTTTTCTGAACTGTGATATTCTCACTTGTCTGGGACATGTTTTGTGATTTTACTTTCAAGAATGAAATGAAACAGTGTGTTGACTTGAGATCAAAGATCCACTTGTCACCATCAAAGCTGTGTTTTAGGAGTAACCAACAGATTATCATTAGCAAGTGATGACTTCAAATAAAACTGTTTAGAAAATGATGGGTCATGTTTCAAAGTTTTGATTTCATTCTATTTATACTTTCTTTACAACGTGTTGACAAACCTTTTCAAAATTTAAAAAGTGTATAGTGCCTAATATTGGTTCAAATAAAAGGGCTTTAGTGTGGGTACGAAGTGCTGACAGTAGAATCCATAATGTCATCAGTAATGCTCAAACCAACTTTGTTGGGTAAGTTATCAAACGTGTGAGTTTAGATGTTATATTGTGGTCTTTGAATTATAGCTTGGATTATAGTTGCATTCCTGAAAAATATTAAATAAAAGCAAAAAAGAACTATTGGAATGAGATCCATCTATCCATTTTCTTCCACTTTATCCGCCGCAGCGGATCATGGGGAGCTGGAGCCTATCCCAGCTAGCTTAGGGCGTGAGGCGCGGGACACTCTGGGCACGATGCCAGTGTGCTGCGGAGCCTCACACAAAGACAGACAACCACGCAAACACACACTCAATCACTGGTACGGGCAATTTTGCGACTGGCCAATCAACCTGAAGCGCATGTTTTTGGAAGTGGGACGAAGCTGGAGAACCCAGAGAGAACCCACGCAGACATGGGAAGAACATGCAAACTCCGCACAGAGCGGGACTCGAACCCATGTTGTGTGGCAACAGCGCTACCCACTGCGCCACCGTGCTGCCCCTATTGGAATGAGTTCAACTGAAAAAGAAGGGCTTAGCATAGAGCTGCTTGAAAACTGATGTTGAAATATACTGTATTTCTGAAGTCTTCTCTGGAACAGAATTTTTCATAATGAAATTCTGTCAAATATTAAGAATACAATGAATGTAACAAAGACACGTCTGAATCCAAAATGGAATGAAAATCTTCCTTCTTATCTACAAAGCCTAGAATTATCAGGCACTAACATATATCTCTGAGAACTGAGCTCCTCGTACTTCTGAACACTCCAGGGAGGATGCTGTTGTGGAGTTTAGTAGAACTGGAGGATAATGGATTCCTTGTAGCGTCATGTTTGATTCTCCTCAAATCTTTGGTGGTTAATTTGCGTCTTTTCTTCTCGACACGTTTTTTGCAACCCTGTTGACAATTATGTGATCAGGCCCCAATACCTCAGATATTTCAGAATTGCTGCATCTCTCTACACTTTTGGCCACATCTTCCCTCACTACACAAATACTCGTCATGCATTAAATCCAATAAGCATTCACGTTTGGAATAAATTATGATGATTGTTTTTTAAAGGAAAATGATATGATCAAAATAGTAATTTGCCTAATAATTGTCATTTGCCTAATTATCAGGATTGGTTGATAATAAAAAATATTACACACACACACACGCACACACACACGCACACACACACACACACACACACACACACACACACACACACACACACACACACACACACACACACACACACACACACACACACACACACACAATAAATGATCATTAATTTATTGAAATAAATGTGTTCTTATTTTGTAGGTAACCTGTTTGTCTTCAGCTGCATGTGGTGTCTTTACCCCGTGAGGTCGGCGGGCCTCACTGAGGCATTGATGCCGGGTGGTTGACGTGTGGGTGTGTGACGGATATGCTCAGCCAAGTCGGGGCAGAGAGTCCTGCTCACAGCAGAGCTTTAGACGAGGTCAAGCCATGATGAGGCAGACAGACAATGCTGGAGACTACACAGGATAAAGCTTAGTCTTATTCTCCTTTCCTTCTCATTCAGACTCTCATTTTATGTTTGTTCCTTTGCAAGTCTGTGTTTTCCTGTTTTAATGAGGGAAAGCAGGCAGGAGGTCAAACACATTCAGAGCAGCATCTTGACTTAGAGAGGCCACACTGTCTCCAGCAGACACGGTTGGTATACTCTCCACACTTGACTGCAATCGCTGAGCTTATTCTGTCAGCACTGAGTGGGAGAGCACTGCACCACAACATGTTTGCTAACAGGGGAACTGAGCAACACACACTGCACAAACACAACATTATCACTGTTTGCACATGCTGCCTATTGAAGCTCATGTATACATAGAGCAACTGTACAAACTACAATAAAACTTACATCAGTCTGTGAGAGTGAGTAACCAGTATGGGGAGGGCAGATATGTCTGCACAGTCTGTCACAGGCTGATATACGTACAGGAAGTACTGTGTGTAATATTAGTGGGGAAATTTTACAGTTAATGTTGTTAACTAAAGCCATTTGTAATCACATATGTATGGTGTTAATTAACATATAAATCAATTCTGCACCTCACCAAATCAAGTAAATAAAAAAAGACACAGCAGGCACAAAATTCAAAGGACAGAGTTTTATTCATCTGATAGAAAAATAGAAATATTATTTGGAAAATTTAAAAAAAAAATTATTTCACATAGCTATTTACTGGATGCACATTAAAATAAATAAATGACACGGGTGAACGTTTCCTCATCGTCGTTCATGTCTGTTCCCACTAGAGGGCGCTCTGCACCACCGTTCATCCATTAATGCCAGGAAGCACATGGAAAGCAGATGTGTTGGAGCTGCTCCTGAAGAGGGAGGTCTTGTCAAGTGCCTTTAGAGGACTCATCAAATACACCCTCCTCCGCACTCGTTTCATGTATTAAAATTCTCACTGTGAACCTTTGCACAATAAATAGAAATTAAATGCTGAAAATATACTGTACACCTAATTATGCTTCAAAAACACAATATTCCTTTGTAAGTCTTGGAGAAACTGAACAAAAAGCACAAATAAGATCATTCAGTAACCAGAACAATGCATTAACAAGAAATCAGTTGAACACAAGCTGTGGACCAGGTTGGCGGTTGGGTTCTGCCTCTGTGGTGGTTCTGTGCTCAGCTCAGGCCCTTTGGATCTTGTGTGCTGTGCTCACCACTCTTTGTTCTAACCAGAGCATATGCCACAAGCCTTCACTGCTTTTCCTCAACAGCTGCTAAACCCATTAAATCTGCAGCCAGCCACCAGAGTGGAGGGCTTGGAGGGGGGGGGGGGTGAGGGCTCCTCTAAACCATGTACAGTCCCCCCACTATCCCGGGGGCTGCACCAGAGAAATGTTTAACGCTAACACAGATAGTCTTCATGTGCCTCCTCTGTTTGCGACAGTGAAACCATGTATTTTCATTAAATGTACGTCGGGTCGTTTCTGCTATGTCAGTCGGTCACATAGAGAGACGAATGTCGACATGACATAAAGGATACAGTCTAGACTGCAGAAAAAAATGCACTCACAGTTTAGTCTACAAGGTGCCTTTAAAGGAGAATTAATTATCAATGTGGTGATTATCACCAGGCTGCATCATTTAGTGAACAAACACTAAATTTGCTCTGCAGTCTTGAGGCTCAGACTCTGAAGCTGAATGGCTCCCTGTGCTTGTATTTGCTGTTCTGCAGAATATCACAACACTATTTATTTCTAGGTTTGCCATCGCCTCATTAAACGGACCTGTCCCCCTGCACAGTAATAAAGCACAGCTTTATGCAGTCTTTCCTCTCTTGCTAAAAAATAATTTGTCTCAGTTCGACTCGTTTCAAGCCTCAGTGATTTGCCTGGGCTTGCTTCACACCTTCATCTCCGGGAGGTTTCAGTTCATCCATAACCTCATTGCTCTCAGCTGGTGAAGAGCTCCACATCAAGGGATTAACCACAACCTCTGATATGCAGCCCACTCCTGCACCCAAAGGACAATTTTCCACTCAAGCTCTGCACAAATCTGGCTCAAATAAATGCTTTATTAATTTTATTACAAAGATATTAGCTATTTCATTACATTCTATAGAAAATGTTAATGCAGCTCTATAATCCAGCTGGAATTACTGTGACAGAATAAATGTGACAGCCTGATGTTTTCACGACTTTTAATTTGTTCAGCCTACAGCATCAGAACATTTTACCTTAAAAACAAACACACAACTCCATCAAAGAACACATTACTCACTCACTCACTCACTCACACAAGCCTCTGATGCGAACGCTCATAAACACAAATGATGAGCGCTCTGCTGCACTGGTGACTGTGTTCTGAACACTATAGCTTCTTCCTGTTATAATGATTATATCAAAATGTTAAACAGATGGACAAACTCCATTATTAGGATTATAGATTGTCATGTTTGCTTTCATGGCTGAGAGACAAGAGTGTGTCCTCTGTTGAACCAATCCCTACCACTGTAATCGGCCACTTTACCATCATCACACCAATGAATTCAAACAGAACATAGAAAACAACAGTGCAGACATTCCATTTGCTTCATGCCATTTTAGCAAACAGACTTATTATCTTGTGAAATGGGGCGGAAGACATTTGATAGGCAGAGAACATCCATAGTAAAATCTGTCCTGACAGCGGTCCTGGAGAGTTCCATTACGGCTGAATCTTCACACCGATGCTGTTTCCATTGGAGATAAATTGTCCTCTGTGGCAGAGACAAATACCGCTTCTTCTTTGGATAACCAAGCTGGGCGAGGAGGCTGGGGCATTTAAGCATCGTCTCTTACCATCTCCGAGGTGGTGTCAGTCCTCTGGGTCTTGAAGGCCAGCCTTGGCCTTCCCTCGGGTGTGTGTGTGTATGTGTGTGTGTGTGTGTGTGTGTTGGCCAGCAGCCCACAGTCACACTGCACTGTGTTGGATGGACTCGTGCTGAAGATTAATTACACAGCGGAGGAGAGGGGAAAAACAAAGGCCAATCCATCTGCGTCAGGCCGAGTGGACAACCCCACGGTGCAGCGGGTGAATGCACTGACAACGACATCTATCACAGATAGAGCCATTACACAAACACAAGGTCAGGGTGCTACCTGTGTCTCCTGGCCCCTGGCCGCTGTGTGCAGCCCCACCCTGAAAACTGTAGCTGGTTGTCTTTTCCTTTGTTGCCTAGAACAACACGAGACGAGTTGGACTCCCTTCCACATTGCTCAGGCAGCCAATATTAGGTTACTCCTAGGTAGCAGGCGACTGACAGCATGCCATCAGTCGCAGCCCCCAGACTGATGATAGCAGAGGAAATTGCAGGGGAGTGTAAGCCATTCCACGGCAGTGATTTATTTAGCTCTGGTGTTGTTGCTACCCTGAGACAAGCAGGCTTTATAAAGCCACAGCCAGTCTTTCGGGTCAGGGTCAAACCTGGGTTGTCAGCACCATGATTCATACATGATTTGTCCAAAGATTTGTTTTCATCATTGTTGGCGAACATTTGTCCTCGGTGGAGATGGTCCATCCACCTGTCAGGTGCGGCGTATTGAGATGCAGATTGAACACCATTACTGCACAGGTGAGCGTTGGGATGAGCCCAATAAAATGTGAGGATTTACTGCACAACACAACGGCAGAGATACTGCTAACTGTAAAGGAGGCTCCGTCTTCACAAGTCGTCAACACAAAGGGATGATCCGCTCCACGGGCGTGGTTCATCGTGGGCCTGATGAGAGCTCATTATCACCCAGTGGTGCTTCAAGCCGCTCACCAGGAAAGGCTTCTTCATAGTGTACTGTCAGGCTGAATTCACCTACATGTAGTGTTTATACAGCATCTTATTTGCATGGAGTTCATCTGCATGAAGCTCTGGGTCAGCATGGTCGACGATGATGACCCAGACCGTCCTGAAATATGTCGTCCATTGAAGAAGTGCAATGGACGACATGCTTGTTAAGTTTTGCAAAGACTTGGGATATTTTCAGCTTCCAGGACTTGTGCGTGGATCCTCGCAGGTTGGAGCTGTGCATCATGGCACCCTTCATGAAAACGAACCACAGTGTTAACAGTGTTGTATACGGTGAGGATAGCAGTGGATGGAGTTGGCCGCCCCTCTGTTGGTTTCTGTCTGTGCAGCGATGCTTTGAATACTCGTCCAACTTTTGCCTCAGCTGTTTGGGTGGCTTGTCTAAGTCAATCATGCAGGAGGAGAAGCCGGATGCGGCGGTCCGGTGCTGGCGAGGTCACATGTAGCCTGTGGTTGTGAGGCTGCTTGGAAATTCTTGGAAATGACGTTGAAACGGCTCATGGTGGAGAAATTAACATTTAGACGTTCCTGCAGTCAGCATGCTGGGACATTGTGTCTTAGAGCGGCCTTTCATTATAACCATCCCATCATGCACCTGTGCAATAACCATGTTGTTTGTTCAGCATCTTGGCGTGCTACACCTGTCAGGTGTGTGGATTATCTCCATGCTGGGCATTGCTCAGTAACGATTCAAACACATTTGTCAAATCAATTAGAGAGGATGAAGCTATTTGTGTGTGTATTTGGAGTCTGAGATGTTTCTGCTTCGACTCATTCAAAGCAGGAAAAAGAACAGAAATGTTGTGTTTAGAATTTGTTGAGTACAATTCCAGTTCTTTGTTTGTTGGGTTCAAACACCTGCGAACAAAACCAACCAATAAACGCTTACAGGAGAACCTCTTTAGTAGAACTAGTGAACGTGTGACAAACAGGAGCGTTTGTATTCATGTTGTGTTAATTACATCTATCACAGATAGATGTGATTAATCCATAATGTTATTATGGATTAATGAAACTATTGGGTTAATAATGACATCGTAATCAAGCATATTGCTTTAATTAAATCACATTTGTTACCAGTTTTAAGGAACTCATTTAGTCTATATGATTTTCCTCAAGAATGATGATAAATGTTAAAGGGACAGTAAAGTTAATTTTAAGTGACATATATGTTATTCATCATTATGAAAAACAGAAGAAAAAATAAATTTTATATGTGTAGCATCATCCGTTTGGTCAAAAGTTTAAATTCTGTGCCGCAGCAGCTTCCGCATTCAGTGGTCACGTGGGTGTCATACGTCACTTGGGCTAAACAGCCTAGCAGCCATAAGAAACAATGCAATTCTAGACGCGATTAACACCAAAAGTATCATGGTTACCTGCGTGGTGAACGGTTGTGTCAACAGAACAGCAAAAAGACGCGACTTTCATATACATTCACTGTGGAATTAATAACAACTAGAGTTGTTATTAATTCCACACAGTCCAAAAGTAATAAATGGCGGTTACCTCAATGCTAACATAATATGGACAATCCCATTGATGGGCTAGCGTGTTAGCATTTTTAGCGCGGTACCTCCCCAGAAGATATTCTAAAGAACACAGATCCTTGTCTTCGCGTCTTTTTGCTGTTCTGTTGACACAACTGTTCACCGCGCAGGTAACCATGATACTTTTGGTGTTAATGGCATCTAGAATTGCATTGTTTCTTATGGCTGCTAAGCCCCAGTGACGTATGATGCCCACGTGACCACTGAATGCGGAAGCTGCTGCGGCGCAGATTTTAAGCTTTTTTGACCAAACGGATGATGCTACACATATAAAATTTATTTTTTCTTCTATTTTTCATAGTGATGAATAACATATATGTCACTTAAAATTAACTTTACTGTCCCTTTAATAAAAAGAAGTTGAACTTTATAATGTGGCCTATAAAATGCTAACAAGCTTCTTTAAATGTTGAGAAATGTCTTTTAATCAAACAATAACGTTGTTTATGAAGCTTTTAATGATCTTTCATGATTCTAATATGCTTTTTTACTATATATTATCCTATTCTCTTCACTTACTGAATCTTAATATGAAGCCTTTTATAAGTTTCAGCTGATTGTGGTTTTTTTGAACGGCGTCTATCTGATGGAATAAAATGTGAGGTTCCTGTTTCTGAAAGCAGCTGATTGGATCATTTCACCAGCAAACAGGTTTATTTATAACAGGCGATGGGATCCGATTGGGTATCGGACAGTCCTGCATGATTCTGAATGTGAAGGACAGGTTAAGAATCGTTTTGACGACACATTTAATGGATCAGGGTTAAGCTGCATGGAGGCACGCAGACATCCAGTTAACGAAACTCAAGCTTTCTGTCCCTTGAAGTAGAGGAGAAGAAAATCAGCCGATAGCCTGAAGTCTTACTTTTAACTGAAAAACGAATCTGAATTTCCAAAGGACCCACCATCCTCCCACCGTCTCCACGTTTTGTAGAGACATGGAGGACGTTTTTGTAGACTAGCAGTCTCCTGATTATTTCAGATTTTCCGCTGGCTGAGCAGTGAGTTAATATGTTGAGCTGTATAGAAGCTGACATGTCAGGTCGATGTGACTCTGACGACGCACAGACACCGAAGAAAGAAACGTGTGTGAGGACAGTTGGACGGGTAAAACCCCAGCTCAGAACGCTGCAGCAGCACAGAGTCCCAGCGAACATTAAGTCTCTGCCAGCTGCATGTTTTATGACAACACATTAAAGAGGAGCCTGGAAGTCTGGCATGTGAGCTTTGCTTTGTCTATCCTCTGCCAGCAAGGAACCAAACCTGGCATGCTTTATTGAACAAAGAGTTCCTATGACGTGGGCTACAGGATGTTCTCCAGTTCCACACAATGGAACCAGAAGTGTGGAAGAGCGAGAGGCACAGTGTGTGAGGTTTGGGGTGAGTGTCAGCAAAAGCATCCCCAGGGTGTGTGAGTGTGCTGGAAGTGGATTATGAACGCTTGGGCCGGCCGGTGGCTGCAGCGAGCTGATCTGTCGGTGCAGACGAGGGCGAAACCAGATCGTGTACGACAGGAATGTAAAGCAGGATATCATTAGAACCATGGGAGCAGCAAAGGCTCAGCAGGCAGCGAGTCAAACACATACGTAGAGATTAACTGACACACACGCACTGGGAAAGTCATTACAGCAGGGATTAAACATTAAGGGGCGGATCCGAATGTCAGGCCTCTCTTGGACATGAAATATTATGCTGTGGTATGCAGGGCTGCAGTGTCTGTGGAGGAGCTGATGTTTGAAGGTTTGAGTCGTGTTGCTTGCAGGTCACCTCCAGGACTCGTTCAGCTGTGATGCTTTTGGTCGGATCATATCGGTAATCCTGATAGTGCTCGTTCATAATTACAGGCGGCCTGGATTTACTACACAGATATGTTGTTAAGACATCAACAACACCATCAGCAGAGAGCTCAGTGACGCGACTCGAGGCGTTCAAACCAGAATGGACTCCACCGGTGAACACATTCATGACATTTTGATCTCTAGGATGGAACACACCAACCTGAATGTAAACAGATGATGATCTGTAGTGTTGTTACATCCCGCTCCAAAGCGGTGATGGATTGTAATTGTTCGTCCGTTCGTCCATTCGTTAGTCCGCCAAATATCTTCGCAACCGTTGCAGATAGAAAGATGAAACAAAAAGCACATTACTCGGGCAGCAAAGGGGATGAAGATGACATGATGACCTTGACCTTGAAAAAACTATGTCAAGGTCAAATTTTAACTTTTGTATACTCAGGAACTGGATAAGATAGAAAGACGAGGCAGAAGGCCAGTGTGAGACCATAGATCAAAGCTAGTGCTTTGATCTATGGTCTGACCTACTGGTCTGACCTACTGTCATAGATCAAAGCTAGTGCTTTGATCTATGACAGTAGGTCAGAGCACTAGCTTTGATCTTTGACCTATGCAAGTAGGTCAGAGTAAAATTTTGAATTCAGGGGTGTCGCGGGATGTTGCAGTCAATGCAGTCTGACTGCATTGACTGCATTTTGTTTTTGTAATGATATCAATGCAGTGACTGTGTGTGCAAAAAGACATGAATGCATAAATGGATTATTCTTTTGTGTTCATGAAAAAATAATTGAATAAAATGTTGATTAAAAGCCATTGGTGAACAAAGGAAACACTCACCTTTAGTCAAATGACTTCAACTAATTTCTCTGGGTTTGAACTGGCTGCAAAATATGTGATCTGCAACAGAGCATAACCATATAAATGTATGTTAGATTAAAACTCTCTGAATGTGTCTCGGCCCGACATCCTCTCCTGTTCCATCATCTTTTCAGAACTGAAGCTCACCTGTGACCTGTGAGACACTCTACTGCACAATTCTTCACATAATCACCAAACTGGAGGAGGGAATGATGACAGCGGGGGGGGATACAAGGGCAATTAAATCTACTACTGTAGATGTTTTTGTCTTCCACAAAGCTGCAGGTTTTGTCGCTTTGTGATAAATACAGAAACAATTTTTATTCCAAGAACTTCCTCCTGTTTGAAAGCAGCATTTTAACAAACATCAGTCCTTAAGAGTTTGTCCTCCAGGTCGGTGCTTTAGGTGAACTTGTTCTACTTGCTTTGACTCCTTCTTGTTGCTTCTTTGATAATCATATTCAAATGTGTGAAAAGCAGGTAGAGCCCTGTCTTTAAATGCATGTTTTGGATGCATCCATCTGCATTATAAATGTGTTTAATTGCCTTAATTTGCATAAATCTAATTCCTACAGCTGGGCTCAATTTACTGAGTTTTTACACAGGTTGCTTGTTTTGCTCATGACTGATTGTCGTTGCATCGCCCAGCAGCCCGAGTTTTAATATATCATAACTGAGATGTTTTAAGGTAGACCTACTGTTAGTTTTAGGAGCAAAAAAGAGAGAAAAATTCATGATTAAAACTACTTTTCATAAGATTTTAGTATGGTCTCAGGTTCATGGCAGGCAGATTATCACTGACACACTGGCTGCTTTGCACAACAACATAAAATGTCTCCTGTAATAATGTAGGAGCAAATAAAAGGAGACTGCCTGGTTGTTAATATGTTGCTCCAGCATGATGGGGGAGGTTCTCCACACCCCAGGATCAGGACCCAACCAATCATAAATGTTGTCTACTCTCCGCTTCAAAATAAAGGCTATGCTGTTCAAGAATAAACGCACAAATGGAAGCAACTTTATTCAACCCCCGTTGGAAATATATAGTATGGTTTAGCTATTAATGTCTGATTTATTGCAAACAGCTGATGTAGCTAAAATATTCATAATGGGGTTGGATATTTTTCTTTCAACTTCATCATGTAGTATTTATAAGTCAAACATTTCAAGAAATATTCCTGCAGCCTCCAGGTCACATTTTAAGAATAGATCCTTCATCTGAATGGAGGAGAAAAAAACAAACCTGTGACATTTCTGTATCAAGAGCCTAAATCTACAAATAGGTCGGTGAGTTCTGGGAGAATAGCAGACGTGAAATTTCTAGAACAGTCTCTGGTGTGTCTGAATCAGAGAGCGGATGAGCAACCAACTGCAGATTTGCTTTGTGTCAACACAGCTTATTTCTAGATAAACAGGGTCCAGTTCAGCTGCAACGCAGCCACAGAACATCCAGCCACAGGCGCTCAGCTACCTTCCAACTGAATGCACTAATGGTATGTGGGCTCCTCTCTGCACCAGGCAGAGGCCCAGTGGAGTGAAAGGCAAAAGAGACAGGAGGAGATGATGAGGGTCCGTGTCTGAGACCTGCTGCAGCAGACACAGTAATACTGCAGGAGCGGCGGAAGGCATATTGCTATTCAGACAGAAAGAGCAGATTTTATGAGGCTGTGCATCCCTGTGAGGCTGCCTGAGGCGTACACACAGCGTTATGAGAAGGATTTGAGTTGACACAAGTCACAGTCGCTCCATCGCCGCTGTGGAGGAGGGGAAATGAATTATTCAACCAGCCCAGCTCTGCTTGGTTCTGACGTCTTGTGTCTTATGAGAAGGTGAAGGCGAGCAGGAAACAAGAAGCAGCACCTCCTCACGCGGGCGGCTGTCACATTACAGCCTTGGGATAGAGCAACCGAAGAGCCCCGATGTTCCTGAGGACGGGGCATCATTTCAGAGAGCAGCAGTGGGATAATAGCTCCTCTCAAACTGACATCCTTCAATGCGGCGCGGCGTCACAGATTGCTGGTTTGTCACTCCCCACACACACAGGATGAAACGACTCACTGATAGCAGCGTCTCAGCCGCTGTTAAATGTTCCTTTTGGCTTTGCTTTGTTTTGATGCCATCTGACCACAGCAGCAAAGCGTTGAGATTCAGTACCTGCTGCTGAGGGGAAAATGGAAGACTTACAAAAAAAAAAAAAAAGTATTGTGTGGCTCAAATCTCCTGTCAAGCAAAACATTATTTAAGTGTAAATTTCATACATGAATATCATCAAAACAGATCGAGCATCAGTCCCTCTGCTCAGCTGGAGATTCACATTTTACAAAGTAAAAACAGATGGATTAAGCGCATTTTTAATTATCCGCTGCAAATAAGCAGCGAGTAATTAAAACTGTTTAACGTTAAAAGGATTATTATCTCACAGCAGGTGGGATTTAATACACTGCTTACAAAATAAATGCATTTACAAGCGAAGAGAGAGGATTCACGGACGCATCAGAAGCACAAAAACAATCAAGTCGTGTCCTGTGGTGTAACTTAGTCGTTTATTTTTAATTCCACAAATTTTTCAAAAAAATTACAAAATACTCAAATGGAGAGAACACAGGACTCACAATTTTTATTATTTCTACTTTTTGTTTACATTGTGTCATCCCATGGCGACTACTCATATATACAATAAGCTTCAAGATACCAGTATATATATAAATCTTAGCAGTCAGAATTTACATTCTGCTATTGCCGCCTTGAAACAAGAAGCTAAACCATTGACAACACTTAACATCAAAGGTTCTGGAGACACAAAAGAGGGAGGGAAAAGGCAAGGGAATCATCAGGAAACAAGGCGAAGGTGATGATGAGGAGCTCATTGTCAGAGAGACAGGAGTCAGGTGGAGATGGTGAGACAGAGTGACAGGTTCTTGTCAGGTTAAATTTTTTTATTTCTAAAAAGGGGTTTGAATGAATGACAAGTGTTTGAATGTGAGTTACAGTGCTCCATGAACAGAAGTGGTCGCTTTGAGCTGGAAGTAGATTTTCTTTACATGGTTAAAAGAAATCAAAATGGCCAGAGTGTCTTAATAATAATAATCTTAGTGCACTGACAAAAAAAAATGTGAAGGCTACAATAAAACAAAAAAAAAGGCAAATGCACAGTTGTGACAGGTCACTCTTAACAATCAGTGGCAAACACACAAACACCTAAACGAACCAAGGCAGAAGAAATCATTGAAGAAAACACAAACATACTCACAAGCATCGACCCCCCTCCCCATACACAGGCTGTCATGTGTTGCCACCCCCCCACTCTAGTGTCACAGTGAACATTATTACAGCCTGGTGGGAGGATGACTCAACCCTGCAACAAATGTTGGTGAATGGACCAGATAAAGCAAAGGTGACACGGCTACACAACTGGCACTGACTCACCACCTGACACTCGTGTACAACAATCCCAAAGTCCCCCTAAGCTCATAGTTAAGAATTAGGTCCGGATCATTTCAAATAAAAGTTCAGTTCAGCCAAATATGTTTCTGGTGCCCACAACCGCGTTTTTAAAACCATTTCTAAAATCATTAGCTGGAAAAATAAAGTAAAACAGAATAATTCCTAGTCTGTAGAATTAAATATCGATTTTAAGCAAAAAGGATAAAACCAGTTGAGTGGAGCGCAACAATATTATCAGTGCAAATGTTTTTACTATTTTTTCTTATTAATTCATGGCTTCAGTATGCACTCCACAGAAACCTCAGTGACTGCCGCGTCACATTTTTCAAGTGTTTCAGAGCATTTACTCAAGACATTTGAGTTTACACATTCTGACAACCTGCTGTGTGTCAAAGATGTGCTATGAAGGGATGTGGAGGAACAGGTTTATGGTCTGGTGTACGTGGGGCTAAGTCTAGCACAGTGATGTCAGAGGAACGTCACAACTGAACCATAACTCTCTCAGAAACTGCTCATATATATAATGCCATGGTGCTCCCCTTTGAAACAAGGGATAATGCTTTAAAACAATTGGAGGCTGAAACAACTTGGTTTGGAGTCCACAACTAGTAATAATAATAATAATTATAATAATAATTATATGTTTATATATACTATTTACAGACTCAAAAACGCCATGCTGTAGCTTTTCTTAAAATTATGAAAAACCTCCAACAATGTATTAAAATAAATGTTGAATTTAAGATAGCACTTGTTATTTTTCCATAAACGGCCTGACCGATCTCGTCTTTTTTTTTTGTGATTTTTATTTCTCTGTTTTTTTTTTGGATAAGCACAGTGTGTTGTTCTAGCACCTACAAAAAAAAGTCAGGGAAGCTTGTCATGCAGGAGTCTTGAGGACGTTGTCACTACTGGCTATATACCAAAGATGTCTTTAAGTGTCAATGTTTTGAAAAAATAATAATTAAAAAAAAAAGTCCTCGACGGGAACAGAAACCAAACATCAGAAGAATTGTCAGACGATCCACTTGGCCTTTTTTTTCTGTTCTTCAAAACAGAACAAATCTGTAACAACTTCCTTTGTCCTGCGCATGTCGGTCGCTTCTTCCCTTGGTGGCTTACAGCTGTTTGTCGCTTTCCTTCTTCAGGCGGCTGAAACGCAAACAACACGTCAATATTTCATGTTTGTTTTCATGTCAAAGGCACACACAGACATTCACACACACACACACACACACACACACTCCATGCATCTGTGTTCCTCCTAATCCCTGCGGCTCCTCTGACCTGTAGTAGTCCTCCTGGCCGGGCAGGGGTCCTCCGTGCATGTGGTGGTGTCCATGGAGCCATTGCTGCTCCATCGCCAGCCTCTGGAGCTCCGCTGACTGGGCGTGCATCGCCTGCAGCTGGTGAGCTGCAGACATGGGCGGGGGCAGCCCTCCTGGTAGCTCCCGCGGGTATGGAGTACCTTCAGGAGGCACAAACAGAAAATCTGGTCAGTCTGAGGGGACGGATTGATCGGTTGAACGTGAAGTCGTCGATAGGGTGAGGGCGTACCGAACACCGGGTGACGCAGCATCTCATGTTCGTGCGGCGGCTGTCCTATGAGCGGGTTGGGGATGGCGCCGGGGGGGTAAGGGAAACGGGCCAGATGGGGTCCAGCTGCCAGGGGGTCCACTGCCAGGGGATGGGCCCCCGAACCTGGAGGACACACAAGACATTCACCACCACCTTCTGGGGGTCAGAGTCTTAGATTCAAGGTACACTCATCACAAAACATCAGACAGTTCATGCAGCAGACATTTGTGTTACATCGCCTCATGTCATCCTATCATAGAAATAATAAATTCAGTGATTTAGCTCATATTTCAAGGAGTTCCTCAAGGTTCTACTCTTGGTCCGCTACCAATTAATAAAAACATTAACAATCTTTGTTCTTTTATATGTTTATAATACAGAATTATAATACAAAATATCATCATCACACAATAAAACATTTGTACAATGAGGTTATAATATTCATATTAAAATATCTATAATTAATACTATATTAAAAAGATGGGGAATACATCTATGTAGATGCACATATAACAACTGTTTACACAAAAATAAATGAGATTGATTTACTGTTTCCCCGTCATAAATATTAGCATTAGCTTCTTGAAAAATTTCACTGTCATTTTAACACTGATGCAGACATTTAAAATACAAGCAGGGCTTTCTGTTACCTTGGTGGAGGGGGTCCTGCTGGTGGAGGTGCAGATGGGAGTGTATGTGCGAGTGCTGGTGGTGGTGGGGGGTGACGTTGAACATCTGCAGCCGGGCAATGGGGTCATTGGCCACCGTCGCCATCCTCTCGGCGTGGAGCCTCTCTGCAGCCAGCCGCTCCGAGTAGCTCATGTCTGGCCTCAGCTGGGTCCCGGCCAGCGCCAGCCGCTCGCGTTCCAACGGGTTCAGGCCGGGATGCAAGGAGGCGAACGGGTGAGGGCCGGCCATGGGGGGCAACGTGATGGCGCCGTGTCGGGCGAAGTGCTCCATGGGGTTGGTGGAGGGGTGAAGCGCGTCCATTTCTGGAGGCTTAACCTCGAAGCCGGGTTTCATCCTCTCCCTAAGCTCCCGCTCCCGGATCTCCCTCTCTCGCATCTCCCGCTCCCGCAGCTCCCTCTCCCTCATGGCGGGGTCGGCGTTGTACAGGCTGGGCATGTGGTACGCCAGCAGGGGGTCCGCCGGGTTCAGGGACACGAAGAACGGGTGGTTTCGATTGGTGGGCGACATGACGTGGGGGCGGGCGTATTCGCTCAGGGTGCGCAGGGCAGGGGTGTCGGGGCCGATGTAGGGAGGCACGGCCGCGATGGTGGTGGGGGGGGCCGTCGAAGGGCGGGCGCATGTGGGTGGGGCCGGCCATCTGAGGGTCGCCCATCCTACCCTCGTGAGAGGAACTGGAGGCTTTCTGTGAGGGGAAAACACACGTTTTTACTAAGTTTTATTTTTTTTAATTTAACAACTGTCAAATGAAACAGACGGGTGACGCCACTCACCGCTGCTCGCTCCATTTCCTTCTCTCGCTCGCGCTCCCTCTCTCGCTCCTTTTCCCTCTCTCTCTCCCGCTCCTTCTCTTCTCTGGCTTTCTGCTCTGCTTCCCTCTTGGCTTTCTCCAGAGCGTCCTCTCGCTTCTTGGCAAGTTTGGAAGAAGCCAGAGGTGTGAAGTAGAAATCTGTCCGAGCACAGGAGTTGTAACCTCTGTCCAGGTGTTTGTAGAACCTGCAGTCATTGAAGAGAAGAAACATTTAAATTCCTCTGAAAAAAACAGCTGGTTCAGTTCTGAAATCAAAAACCGTTCCAATCTGAGCTACAATCACAATATTTTTATTAATATTAAACATAAAACCAGTTCTTCCGTTAATTCTCTCATCAGCGGATGGCGTTCCGTTAGATGAATAGACAGTCGGTATTCGCTTACGCTGGTCCATTATTCAAAGGGAAACACGTTCCCTCGGCGGGCCCTTGTGCAGCTACATTAACTGTTATTGAAATCCTCATTTCTATTCATTGGCACTCTGTGAGCCACATCAGCGCCAGGCAACTACAAATATTCATATTTAGATGCCTCAGTTCGCTCACATCTCACTGTAATTAATCTCCAGCCCCAGTAATAACCAGCCAATCACAGCTCGAGGCTAATTGTGGCCTTGGATTCCTGCTCTGCTGAAGACGTTAGATTTGATTCTCACATTCGAGTCTTAAAGTTTGTTTGCAGAGGCTCTATTTGTTGAACAACGGTATTTTCTGCACTATAAGGCGCACTGGATTATAAGGCGCACCTTTAATGGATTGTTTATTTTAGCGCACCAGATTGAAAACACCGTAATCAAACGGCGCCAGAAAGAGAGTGACCCGCTCACACCGCTGCTGACTAACAGCTGGCGGTGTGGTGATCCTGACCTCTCTGACGGGCGGCGTGATGGACTGGTGCTCGTACACGTACCGTGCTGATTGGCTGGCGTGGCTCGGCGTATTGACGACAGTGGGTTCTGGGGAGGGGCTTCTCTGTGGGGGTGGGGGGCTTTCTGGTTCCTCCGTCTCGTCCAGAGGCTCCTCTTTAATGTGAACGGGTGGGAGCGCCGGGCCCGGCCCCGCACAGGTGACCGAGGCAGGAAGTGGCATTGAGATGGAGGAGGATGGAGCGGAGGAAGGTGGGGGCTGTATGCTGGGCAGAGAGTTTGATGACGATGGGGGGGGCCCGGCTGGAGGTAGAACTGTACTGAAAGGGTGAGAGAACGGCGACGGAGGTGGCCCGTTGGGATGTGAGGCTGTTGCCGAGGGCGGCAGAGGAGGAGCTGGGGGGGGCTGATGGCTTGCTGACGGAGGGAGGCTCTGGGACTGAGTGAGAACCGGAGGCTGGGCTGGGGGGGGCTGGAGCTGCTGCCCCTGGGGCATGAGCTGGAGAGGAGGTGGGTGCGCCGATGGAGGGTGGTGGGTCGATAAGGAGCTCAGGGGCTTGAGGGCAGGAGGCGGGGGCAGGTTCGAAGGCATCTGAGGGAACGGGGGTGCCGACGCGTGGGGCAGGTGTTTGTGGGACTGTGGGTTTGGTATCTGAGGGATGGGCGTGGTTGGTGGAGGCTTGATGTGAGGCATGGACATGGGGGCTGGGGGTAAGGGTTGCTCTCTGGGGGGCTGCGCTCCACTCTGAGAGGACGACTGAGCCTGGGAGGGGGGCGTGTGCGACCTCTGCTGTGATTGGCCGGGGATCGGCAGGGGTGTGACCTGAGACTGACTCACAGGGAAGCCCTGAGGAGGCATGGAGTGGGGGTGAGGCAGGTGTGGGGGGGGGCCTGGCTGCAGCGGATGGGGCATGGGGGGCATGGGTCCGTGGTGTGAGCTGGGTAGCGACTGAGGTGGGACCGGGGGTCCCGAAGGCAGCGCCTGGGCCAGAGGCGAATGCGGGGAGGGAAGCCTTTGAGGGTGGAGGGACGCTCCTGCCTGGATGAGGGACATGGGGCCGGCCTGGGGCAGAGGCTGTGGAGGTAGAGAGGCGGGGGCTGCCGCTGAGGAGACCTGGGGGACCAGGGAGGGGGCTGAGGTTGGAGGTGGAGGCGGTGCCGAGGCGGAGGTGCCCGGCTGACACTGGATGACCGGAGGATGCTGACTCTGCAGGAGCTGCTGCTGGGCAGAGGAGTCCGAGTCGCTCTCGTTGTCCCGGGGGCTGGGGATGCTGGGGGAGGAGCTCCGGTTGTCCTGGTCGATATCTTTCGGGTCGCTGCTGAGCTCCTCGTTGATGCTGCGCCCGTCAGAGCTCTCGCCCTCCCCTTCCCCTTCGCATTCTGAAGGCGAGTCCGGCCGACTCAGCTCCTAAACGCCGCAGAGAGAGGCGTGAAAATCACAAAACTCAGTCTGTGCATTCCAAAGAAACACACAACTGAAGTCCAAACGCTCACCTGTGTCTTGGACTTTTTGGCGACGGCCCTCTCGGGCTCCTCCGTGTCCGAGGCCCCCTTCTCTCGCTGCCGTTTGGCGCTCTTCATCGGTGAAGGAGCCTCCTCTTTAATCTTCTGCAAAGTCCAAGCAGCAGAGCCGTGAGGGAACATTTCACACAGACGGGTTCATACGGACAGGAGGCTGCCGTCGGCCTGCGTTTACCTTGCTGGGCTTCTTCATGGAGTCTGTTTTGCTGTCGGTGCTGTCGGTACTGGCTGCACTCGGTGAAGTTCGTCCGCTGGAGCGCAAGTCCTCGTTGGTGGGCGAGGCTCTGCCATCCGGACTGGCTGTCTGCTTCTTACGACCACTGCGTAGCGTTGACATCTGCTGACGATAAACAACATCGACATCGATCATTACTTCTACGAGACCTTGAGGTAACACAGACAGGAAAAATGACCAAAATCGCGACGGAGTCAAAACTTTCTTCCAGTGACTGTTTTAAAGTTTTAGCGCAGCGACAACACTCAGGCTTCAGCTCCAGAGAGCAGAGCTGTGGACGTACCGAGCCTCGGTTCCGTCGGGTCCTCATGCTATGCTTCCCGCTGAGTCCATCCTCTTCCTCTTTGACAGGTTTGAACATAAATGGCGGCGGGTCCACGGGCTTCTCTATGGGGGGCAGTTCGCCGTACTTCTTGAAGTGAATTCGGCAGTCTGTGCACAGCAAGATGTTCTCGCGGCCCCCGTGGTGCCAGTCCTTGGAGGCTGGAGGAAATCATTTCGAGTTGTGAAACAACACTTTGGTAGGTGGTGCGTACAAACATGTCAAAACACTCTCTGATCTACAACAATAGGTGAAAATATACGAATATACTCAAGTAACCAGTTAGTTACTGTTCTACATCCAATCAGATCAACTGTACTTTTTCATGTCTTATCTTATTTAATGCTACTATACAGTGTCTGTGTGAGTTAGCGACGTAACGCCGGTGTTATTAACCAGCCTTGTGATGTGGGATCAGATGTGCAGCTGTGTGGCGAGAGGGGAAGGATAATGAGAGAGCGAACGAGCTGTGGGCTCATGTCTGATTTGATGAAATTATCCCCGACATCTTCTGATGCCATCTGTCACACAGCACAGCGTTGTGTCGGCTCACGCTGATCTTAATCAGGACGCCCACATACAGAACCTGAGCGTTAATGGAAGCAGATCTTACTGGTGGTGAAGCAGTGGCGGCAGGCGTAGCCCTTCAGCTCCTGTTCGCTGTCTTCGCTGTCAAAGTCATCCTCGCTGGCTGAGCTCAGATCCACTGGAAGAGGAAGTGAAGCTCGCAATGCAACATTCTACACATCATTCCAGAATGTATCCAGTTACACTCGAGGTCACATATACGTACAGAACTCGCTGGAAGGGGGGCGCGAGGGCGTGTTGACAGGAGTGGAAGCCGTTCGTGTCTTGATGCGGCGGAAGACGGGCTGGCGGCGGTGTCTGCGGTGCGCTCGACAGCTGGCCGCCTCGGGGGTCTTCTTCCAGTAGTAGTAGAAGGTGATCAACTCCCCCTGGAACGACAAAACAAATGTTTTAAAAACCTGGACGCGATGTGTGGAGAACACAAACGCAGGCATTCGCAATGGCGAGGCAAAGGAATTCAAGCTCAAACGAAGTTAGATGGAGGTAAAGAAAGTTCCCTGTGAAATATTTGTGGTTGTGTTGAACAAAATATGTGCAAAATGCACATCAGCAGTCAGCAGAGTGTTTCCCCACTGAGAGCCCAGGGAGCGGGGGGGGGGGAGTTCATGCCAGGATTTCAAGCTAGCCGGGCGTGTTTGTGCTGCGGCCCTGTCTGTCCTAGGATTAGGCGAGGAGGCAAACTGAATGCAGGGATATTAGGATCAGTGCTTTGGTGGCTGCCTGGGTGGCAGCAGCCTGAATGGGAACAAAAGAACGTGTCAGGCAGAGCTCCGGCGCTACAAATAGGGAGTGAAATGGCTCCTCGCCCCTTCACTGGAAGAGTCAATTGAACTTTAATCAAACATTCGGAGGAGCGCGCTCGCCAGCGGGCGAGCCGGATAAATCCACTGTACAAAAGGCTGCCAGGAAATCAATACCCAACAGAAACATTAACACATGCAATCAGGAATCTGAGAGCACTTTGCTGAGGCAGCCTTTGCATATTAACTCTTTCTTTCTGGCTACTCTTATAATTCACAAAACAACCAGCAGTTAAGGACGATTAACTCGTTTCCTGCGGGGTTTTGCCCTCTTACTCCTCACCGTGAACTCTTCCTTGTTAGTCGTCGTCGACTGACTTTCTAACAGATTGGTGAAGGTGTGCTGTGATTGTCGGCGAGCGTTAAGTCACTGGTAATCTGTAGAACCCAGAGGGCAGTCGTCTACGGTCTGATGTTGGTGTTCAACAAAGAGTTTAATAGCTATTGATTGTTTTCCTTCCCCACTTCAGCCGAGAAATTTGACATGAATTAGTCAGTGTGTTCCAGTTCAAAATACATTAATGGCTCTTCAATCGCAGCTTAACATCGTCCACTGAAATGTACCAAAACAGACATTAGCATTAGTTTGAAGCAGCTTCATTCAAGGCGACGACACTGGAACAAAGTCAGTGTGAGAAAAGTACTACAGACGGGTGTAATAAAACCGCAGAGGGAATTACACATTTTATCTCATTAAGCACAGAACTGTTAGCTTTTTGTTGTTTGGAGTAAGACAGAAAAAAAACAAAACATCACAGGTCGTTGTTTCCTTCTTTATTACTTCATCTCACGCGGGTTTCTGACATGAAGTCACTCCTTTGACAGAAAACTGGACTCAGTGAACTGAGGCCTGTTTAATTAAGACTCCCTTTATGTGGCTCTCAGGGAAATTCATATCTACCCGTGACTCTGGCATTCTGCCTTATCATGCAAAGCAGTGCTGGGAACATTTTAAGAGTGCCTGATCTCAATGAAACCTTTGCAAATTTCAGGGTGAGTTACGATGCTTTTATGGTCGAGCACAGCGGTTGTTCTGCAGCAACGGGAAATATTTCACACGAGGAAACTGAGTGACGGATTTCAAAATGGCAGCCTTAAACCAGTTGTAAAAGGACAGGAACGTTAACCTACTTATTTTCTGTTCACAGTGATGCTAAGAACGGAGGAGCTAACGGTCACTCTGTATCTCTAGATCACTATGATGTCACCGTGTGTTTGCACGTTGATGTCAGGTTGGTAACAGAACATTCTAGTCTTTTCCTGCCTCCTCCCTCGTGAGGCGGATTGGCCGGTGGGGATGGCGGGGCGCAGGTGCTAACTGGGGGGGGGGGGTGGAGGCAGGCGTCCTGATGTGAGATCTAATGGAAATGTGCAGATCAAAAGTGTAGAGCGGTGGCGAGCGCCGGCTCTGCTCGCCGCTTAATGACTGCTCTCAGCAGTGCCTCTCTGCCTCCTCAGCGCCGGCTGACAACCACAGCTTCAACAACAGCCTGGCAGACGAGGAAAAAGGTCACAGTGCCTCTCCATCACTTACACTGTGTCAAGTAGCATTACATTTGGCGGGGGCTAATGAAAACATTATCTGGGGCTTTGGATGAGAAGCACTGATGAGCCAGACAAAAAACGGAAAGAAGAAAACACAAGAAACAGCCTGACAAAGTCTGAATAATACCTCAAGATGCCAAGTTAAAAAAAATAACAAAAAGTAGAAACTAGACAAACTAGACAAAAACAAGACAAACTTTTCGTCAGGTTAGATATTCAACCGTCTTGACGTGGAGGTACGTCTGACCAAGTGGCATTCCTGTGGCTGACAGAGGCTTTGATGTCTAAATTAGTGTCAAAGTGAGACTCTGACTTCTCAGCCTGTCATTACTGTGTTTCTACTCCATGACTGGGATGTTTAGTTTGTGTGCTACTTGTGAGGATTCTTAGTAAAGTTTCCATTTTAGTGCAGAATGACAGTGGCAGTAAACCAGAAATAATTTGGTGTTGCAGTGGGTAGTGCCGTCGCCTCATAGAAAGAGGGGCCTGGGTTCGCGTCCTTTCTGTGAGGAGTTTGTATGTTCTCCTCGTGTCTGCTTGGGTTTTATGTGGCAAATGAGTTGGCGTCTTATCTGGAGTGTACCATGCCTCTCACCCATAGCAAGCTGGGATAGGCTCCAGCAACACACGTGACCTGTAAGTCGGATAAGCGGCTGGAGACGAGACGATTGAAAACATCTTGTCTACAAGGATGGATGTCTCCAAACGTCAGTTTCTGAATCAATGAAGAGACTGGAAATAGAGAAGTGGATTGGTTTTGTTACCCAAACACCACAACGTTCCCCGACTCCTCTAAATCAGTGTAGAGCAGCTTGGAGTTTCAGTTCAGCTCCACGGAACATGAGATAGTAGCAGCGTAAGCTCTGTGTTGTAAGGCTGTTAGAGAGCCTCCATCTGCAGGAGCTCTGTGGTCGCTGGATTAGCCCACAAGGAAAGGGCTTACACACCCCGAGTGTCCATTCCAGTTATCGCCTTTAAAACGGTCACATGCATCGAAGTGTGTGTGTGTATGTGTGTGAAAAGGATGCTGAGTTAAAGATTACAGTATGTATGGCTGTGATTTCACAACACGAGGCATTTAATTTTCTGTTGCTGTGATTAAAATAAAGGACAACATAGTTTCTTAGAACAAAAACTGACAAATGAATAACTGTTGCGTGGATACACATTTTTCTAAAAATATCTCAAACACTTTAATGTTACTCTAAGACCCAGAAGACTTATTTTAGAACTTTCCGTCAGCAGGTGATGGATGAAAACGTGGCTTCATTAAAATGCGTTTATTCAGTCGTCCTCTCTGGGCCACCGCTAAATTAAATTCCTTTTTGTGAAATTCAGTCTGAGATAAATCATGCAGCCAGGCGGGGTGGGAGGGATGGATCCTCCACTGTGGTGGGGGGTGGTCCTGGGAGGGCGAGGGCTGAGGGTGCGGGCTACACTCGTGCATTTACACCATCATCCCCTCTCAGGCCCAGGCCTGAACAGATGGTTTGTGTTTTTCCTGGCAGATTTGTGACAGAGCCACAAAAGGCCCCCGCTCTGACATGAAGCCAAATGGTTAAGGCCGTTACTGGCGAGAGTGAGGAGGAGAGAACGGGGAGTGATGGGGGGGCGGGGGGGTCCAGAGAGAGAGACAGAGAGACGGCAGAGAGAGGAATATAGAGCCAGCGGAAGATAACAATGGGCAACGAACATTCAACCCAACCAGAGCCCTTCCTACGAGCCGCTGGCTGATCTCAGATCTGTTTCAGACGGTCCAGCTGAACGGCGGCGCTCACATGGTTCCAGAGTCCGGGTGTCTGATGGCGAGTCATGTAAACATCTATTAGTGCAGGATGAACCTGTGCTCCTCGTGCTTCCTCTGCAGCCTGAGAGACGGAGGATCGTTTCCTGATTCATTTCAGTGAGATGAAGGTGGGGGGGGGGATATCTCTCTGAGCTGCATCAAACCAGGGTTCAATTAAATAAGTGCTCGACCTCTGGACTGTATATCATTCACTGCTCGTGACGGGTCGTACCAACATATGAGTGGATTTTCTACGACACGCCATAAAAACATGCTCGAAAATTTAGTTCAAAGTGTCATTATGCAAATATGCAGTGAGACAGTTTAACACAGGCTGGTTCTCTTATAATCTAAATTTATATATATATATATATATATATAAAACCAAAATTATTTCTACTAATATTTTTATTTATGTTGCCCTAACTACATCATTCAGGTGTTTTTATTTTTGTGAAATAAAATCCTGTGGTTCTATTCTGCAGTAGTCACATGTACCTGGTACTGAGTGGCCGACGGAGCAGAGTGCATGTGAGAAATGGTTAAACAGACGACCCATCCCTGCTGCGCCGAGCCTTTCTGCCAGAGAATGACTGAATAAGCTCTGCTTTCACAGGTCAGGGATGCACACGCTGAAGAATCAGCACTCCTGTTTTTTCCTGCTGTAAGCGCTTTTGCCTACCAGAGCAGATTGGATGATGGCAACAGTGCATTTTTTTGCTTGGGGGGGGGGGGTTTGAACATGCGTGTTCTGCTGATAAGCTAGTCCCTAAAAACCACAACATGAAGCCTAGGAAAGAACTGGATAACACAGGAAGCTCTGGTTGTGTGAGGGCCATCTATCGTCTGCTGCGCCGCCTGTGGTGAAGCTGAAGGACCGACGACTCAAAGCTGGCCGAGCGTCCAGCAGCCGATGGCGATGTCACTGCCTAAACAAGTTATATCACTTACCCAACACCAAAGCCGTTCTGTCACTGACGGCTGCTGCCAACTGGACCGGGCTCTGGAGTGTGTAGCGGGTTAATTAGTGTTGGAACCAAAGAATTTATAATCACAGTCATCCCTGAGGGTTTTGGCTGCTGAGCTACGGACGTGGCAACGAATTCAATCTGATGTTTTGTATAAACTGTACAAGGGCAAACATCTGCTGTAAGGTTCTGTTGAGAACACCGTTAGCCATCCTGTAAAACACAGGGCCCTCATCTTTTAAAATCAGATGTTCATCTTTGGTGACCAAAATGCCTTCAAAACTACTACCGTCTTCAGTCAAAGCGCCCAAATACAAAGCAAGAATTAAAAACTCTGTCATATTTGTGTTGCGTCTCAGAAACAGCTGTGTGTGTTTAACACCTGCATTACAAAACAAAACAGAAAGCGACGTGAGCGTGACTTCACTCGTGCGCTCAGAGCTTCATCCTTCATGCAGGTGAATCGCTGCTGAGCAAGAAAATCACTTTCACTAAACGACTAGTACACGACTAAATAGGTTATTTTAAAATGATTTTCTACACGACTTCAAGCAAATTACACGTTTGTTAACTGTGTTGACACTAATGGTGACTCTGTATATTATACATATATATTGCACCTAAAACCTTTTGATTTTCTCAAAAACCAACACTGCGCCTTATAATCCAGTGCACCTTATAGTGTGGAGAATACTGTACTGTAGGAGCTTCAGTCTTTAAATACGGAGTTTTGTTGAATTCACTCATGTCAAAAGACAAACACTAGAATAAAAATTTTTAAAAAGTCAATTTATGTTACACTGTATTTCCAAAGTAAGAGCTAATCTTCAGTATCGTGGTCCAATGAAATGGTTCCAAAACTTGAGCTTCTTAATTGGATCGATTTCCCTATTTGCAGCAAACGTGGCTGCAGTTGATAGAAATCTGTTTGGTAAATATTGTCTGTTAATATCCTCTAAAACCAGTTTTATGAAAACCCCTCCAGTGCAAATATCAGAGGCTCAGTTATCTGTGATCTGCCATTTCAGCATATTTAGTTGTTTAAACACTAGAAGCGGCGAGCTCGTGTTCCATGACGTCCTCTCTGGAACGAAGGAAATGGTGGCAGCGAACCCGGCTGCAGCTGGTCAGAGGACACGCCCACTTCCCCTCCGGGCCTTTATGCGACTTTATATAAAGCATTCCTGAGTGTGAGACGGGCCTGGTGTGTTTACACAGCGCTGGGTGCTTACCCTTGGCACTGGCTGTGTGAGCCACACTGGTGTTTAAGGGCAGCGCCGCTAATAGCGGATAGCGGCAGGAACAGCGAGGGGCTAAACCGCTGGATATCAGCCCAGAGGCGTCGCGCTCTGCACTGCTAACGACAGCCATTTTGGGCTGCTGTAAATCTCTGAAACACACTTCCGTTTTGGATGGGTTGGCATTAAAGTAAGGAAAACGGGGAAAATATCTTGTGATATCTCTGTGCTACAGTTCCAGTTAGAGGATTTTAAAATTAGGAGGGGAGTTAATAAAGGCAGCTCTCCTCATCCCCTAAAATCAGTCTGTGAGCATAAAAGTCAGTCAGAAATCATAAACAAGTTTTCTCCGTGTGACCAGCGAGGCTTTCGGGTGTCGATGTGAGCTAACAGCTCCCTGCTCCCCTCTTTTCACGTTTAAAGGACAGTTTATTTTCCATTTGCGAGGGAAAAATGAATGTGTGTGTGTGTGTGTGTGCTGTGTGTTGGTGGCAGGTCTAGATCCTGGAGGAGGTCTATTACCTCCACTGCCAAGTCCACTCCCCCTCCAGGTTGAATTACATTAATACCTCCTTTATAGCCAATCAACTGGACTAGTCATATATTTCAAAACCAGTAAAAAATAATTGGGAAAAAAAAAAGGCACAGAGAAAACTGTATTCACACACTGAGATCTTGTCTTTAAGAGGTCTAAATTGGTTTTGAGGAATAAAATAATGTCGCATGAAGGAAGTGTCGCTAAAGAGTAAAAATACTGGATGAAGAAGCAGGACGAGGGGGGAGTGGGGGGTGTTTGAGGAGAACGGCTGACATATTCCCAGAGCAGACAGGGAAATCAAGTGGTGAGAAATATGGCAAACACCTCTGAGTCTCATCTGATGTCTGTGTCAGCAGTGCTGACGGCGCTTCAAGCAGAGAAACAGCAATGTCTGCACGGCTTCCAGGAACCCGAAAGCGGTTCCAGGACTAATCTCACAGCTAAGTCACACTTTGAAGTGACGTGTACGACATGTTCCCTTTGTTAGCCGTTACAGCCAAGTTCAAAAATCCACGCTCTGCAGGTCGTTTCTCCTTGTGACATCTGATATGAACCCGCTGGTCAAACCAGACGTCTGTATTGTTGCTGTGTTTTGTTTTCCACATGTTAATCACATTTAAATGTTGTTAATCATTGTGGGACCTGGATGTGTGCAGTGCTGCTCCACGCGGTGGTACTGATTGATTAACACTCCCTCTCAATCTGTTTGTGTAAATAACCAACAAAAAGATGACAGCTTCTTAAAGCCTGACAGATTAAATCAGTGTCGTATTAAATTAAAACTTTCTTCAAAGCTGACTGACCTTAAAACTACAGAGACAGAAAATTTATCGTCAGATATCTTATAATTGAATCCTTAAAACGGTTTGAGGCACAATTCCCTGTGTCACAAATATAAAAAGAATTAAATGTAATTCAAAACAAAAGTCTGGAATCAACTTTTAAGCTCAAACTGACTAGAAGAATGCTTTATCAGTGACAACATAAATTACTGATAATTCCTGATCCTGATGAGGGATTGTTGACACTGACTACAGCAAACTAAGAAATCAAATTTTCCAGTTTTGATCAGATTAGGGGCAAAAAAAATCTAAATTAACCTTAAAGTACGTAAAAATATTTTAAATTTATTTGTTAGCCCTGTTAGAGAAAGCACTGAGATCTTTACAGTCAACATTTCAGTATAAATCAGGCACTTTTACACACTAATATAACATTTTTTCTCCTAACGGACGCCTGTAGGATTTCTGATGTTCGTAATGCCTTATAATCCTGGAGGAACGATGACGACTCCGCTCTGACTCAGAGTCCTATCATGACACCTGAGCAGAAACCCAGGATGAAGAGGCCTGCTCCTCGGGGAAGAGTCACGCTTTAAACCATCTCACATCTGCACAACTTGTTTAATACCTGCTCTCAGAGGGCATTAATTAATGCTCAGCATGTCGAGTTCAAGTTTAACTGTCTGTAAATTACTTTTAACCTTCTCTTCTGTCAGGTTTAACAAGTTGTTTTCTGTCTTGTCAGACAGCCAGAAGGGAGATCTGACAAAACTGCACAAGCTGTTGGCAGCCAGTCCTGACTTATCAATAAGGCCTCTGGGTTAAAGAGCCATCAAGCTGGAAATATCACACAATAAGAGTTTTACTGCTCCGATGTTCCACTGCTTACCAGCAAACCACATTATTACATGAGTTTTAGTGCCGTTAAACAAATGAACGCTGAAAAACAGAAAAAGCAAATCGTCTTACCGTTTCTTTGTTGGGCAGCAGCTCTTTTCGGATCCTAAAGAAGTTTTTGCCGAACTGTCTCAAGCCTTTAATGAAGCGCTTCTGCAATTTTTCACAGAAGAGAGAGACAGAAAGACAGAGAGAGAGAGAAAGAGAGAAAGAACAAAAAGACCCAGTTACTGTCTGAAAAGTCAGCTAAACTGCTGCCACGCTAGTTAATAGTTAGAACTGTGGCACAAAAATATTGTTTTGTTTTCGTGGTTGTAGAAGTTTGATGTGAATCTTAAAAAACCTCGTTTTCAAACGTGAAGAAAACACAGCCAGGTCAGGGCAAACGACAAGGAAAATGACAAGGCAGAGAAAGAAACGCTGGGATAAACTTACTAGAAAATACAGCTGAGGGGGGAAATTTTTTTTTTATACAATATCCTGAAAGCTGAAAAATATTCTACATGTTTATCATGTTAATCGGACGAATGGAAAGTTCGAGTGAAAAACGTAAACTTGAGTTGCAAAGCCAGAGAACACTTCTGTGTGTTTGGTACAGATTCTATTTGTCTGGCCGTTTCTCAACGCAAAAAGAAAACTTGTCAGAATGTAAACGACGCAAACACAGAGGGTGAAGGGAGAACAACATGACCACTTTATGACACTGGATCTGGACGTGAGAGCTGAATGTGTACAAAACGCCTCACCTCAATCGGCATGAAAACAACAGCAGAAATGAAGAAATACCGACAAACAGAACACCGCGGATATCTGTCCTCTCCTTTAACAGCCACCGACTGCAAGCCATTAAAAAGCCGAGCCTGAAAACATTCATAACCAGCGGAGCAGACAACCAACAGATTTACTTTCTTGTTCCAGAGGCGAGCTCCGTTCCTCAGTGATCTCAGCCCAACTGCTTCCACCAAGTAACTCCAGCAAAAAAGAAGGGAAAAGTCCTCCGGGAGTAAAGCACCGATCTTCACGTCCAGTCCACAGGTACGGGGAAAATTAAGAGGGCAAATCCACAACGTCTCTGACGGTACACTGCTTTCCCCCCCCCTCCTTTTTTTTTTTTTTTTTTTACAAGCAAGAAATAGCTTGTCACTCTCTGCTCTTCCACTACAAAGGGGAAGGCTTTACATGTGATCTTTCTGCAAGAGAGCCTCTGGTTTGCAGCGGGATGGAAAATCCGGACTGGAGTAGCGACCAGCGCTTCCATCGGGTTGACTCCTCTCTATCTACACTATTTAAAAGCCAGGCCGCAGCTTGAAAACCCAAAGCTGTCATTGAAACAGAAACCAAAGCGACCACTTTAATCCAAACTCACTGCCAGCCTGCAGGAGAAAGTCCGGATAGAATTTGTGTGGAGAAAGGTTGTTGGACGTGGTGGAAGGAGATGGGTGAGGAGGAAAACCAGACACGGATTCCCTCCTGAGCGCCGGGAGGAAACTTTCCATGTAATGCACAGAGAGTTATGTAACAACACACTGTTTACACGCAGAGGTTTGGTTGGGAGCAAAGGGCGACTTTACAGGAGCAACGCAACCAGCTGACGAGCGAATCACACTGATGACAACAAAACATGAATATTTATTCACTGTCCAAACAAACCCAATAACAATAATACATTTGTTAAGTTTTACTATTTAATTGTCAGCAACTACAGAAATTTGGGACAGATTTTAACCAAAAGCGAGGGGCAACAGATGACAGCCTGAAAACAAAACAAAACAAAAACTGATACCAGTCAAGAAGTTAATTTGCATCAATCAGACTGAAGGTGTAGCAGCTGATTAGCCAGTAGATGGAGCCGTCCCCAACAGCAGCACCAGACACATCCCAGACACCCACCTCCAGCCAGCTCTGGATGCTCTGGGGGTTCAGAGCAGGTTAGCGTTTGGACCGGCGGTCTGCACCGGCTCAGACCATCAACCACCAACATTCCGGGTCTAGTCTGACCAACACTGACAAAACCAGGCAAATACCGTTTCCAAATATTGTCTTTCAATCATTTGAGTAGAAGAAAATGTCTAACAATTCACAAAGAAGGCACTATTTAAGTATATATTTAATGCCTTAAAATGTAGATTTACTGCAACGCAAGTCATAAATTACAAAATGTATATTACAGATTAAGTATTAAATTTCTGAAGGCAGGGAGGGATTATGTTGTCTGCATGTATGTTCACCCATTCCACCACTGGGGAGCCTACAGGAGGGGAGTGGGATTGTGATTTCCTGCCGTGTGTGTGTGTGTGTGTGTGTGTGTGTGTGTGTGTGTGTGTGTGTGTGTGTGTGTGTGTGTGTGTCGGGGGGTGTTAGACCTCCTAAGCAGCCTGCGAGTCCGTCCTAATTATGCCGTTGTAATTACGTTCCCAAACCGTTCTATTTACACAGTCTGTCCGTCCATCTCCATAGGAGCTTAGCATGTGCGCCCCCCTCCTCCTCTGCCCCCTCCCTTCCATTTTCTTTCTCTCGCTGCCTCCCTCCCTCCTGGCCTTCCTCTCTGCACATCGACTCCAGTTTAAGGCTCCATTTCAGCTGCTGGGGCTCACTGCTCTCCAGCCCAGCTAATAAATCATCCGCCAATCTGCTCCCTGAATCGCTCTGCCCCGGCTCCCATTGCTCCAGCCCGCAGTCGCTAGGCAACGCAGTGGCTGGAGGCGGGGCTGAAAGAGCCAGAGTGAGGGGAAGAGGAGGGGGGGAGGAGGAAGAGGAAGGGGGGAAGGAGGAGGAGGAGGAGGAGGAGGAGGGAGAAAGCACAACCAAATGGCCATCCTCCTGCAGAAACAACAGGCTCCCCTCTCCGACGGGGTTCCAGAGCTCGACCCGCGGTACTCCCTCTCAGGGAGGAGACGTAAAAGCAGGAGAAGGACAGAAATATCTCAATGGTCCACCGTTTTGTGCGACTGCCCTTCCTGCTCGATTGTTAGGAGTTGTAAAACTGGTTGCGATAAAGCCGACAAATGCAGAAAAGATGATTTGGTGATGACAGATAAGACAGAGAACAGCTCCTGTTAAATGTCAGTCTGCGACAACACCGCCACCAGACCGACCAGCCGCAAACAAAAGCCACATTCAGTCAATGCGGAGTCATTATACTTGACTCGTTGTTTAGAGCTGACCTTTCAGAGGGCTGCTGTGTGTAAACCCAGAGGGTTGGGGACAGACAAAACCAAAGGGTGTACACACGGCCGTCTGCGTGAAATATCCCAACGTAATAAGATTGGCCACGGAGCGATGAGAGGAAATCACTACATGCTTGGAGAAGAGACTGTTTTGACAGACATGAGACAGCCCACATCCTCTTTGTGCAGACAGAACTCATGAAGTCTATGTTTAGAGATGCTCCTAGTGACACAAATATGAATGAGATATGCCTGTAAAACCCATGAAATCCAAAGACCTTGGACAGACCTACGGCTCTGTTTTTATATTTACCCAAAAACAAAGACATTCTGCCAGCTTCTAGGAGTCAGAGTAACATCCCCCGTTTCCTTTGCTTTGCACTGTCGCAAAAAGTGACAGGAAATTCCAGCACACTCCCATCCTGGCTGCTGCTTAATTTAGTCAACAAACCCAAAAAATAAAAAATAAAAAGCGCCGCCGGCGCTGAAGTGTGACGCTGATAAAACCAGCTGCTGACTTTAAATCTGTGAGCAGCAGAGGAAGGCAACCAGAGCAAAGCTGCTGGTCTTAACGTCACATCTGCAGCCTGCAGACGAGGATGCAAGGGCAGCAGCACGTTGCATGTCTGTCTGCGGCTTTCACGGTCGGATGCATTCAACCACTGGGGGGGGGGGCACCAATTCCTCTCCTCTGGTTGTCCCCACCTCTCCATCCCACCTCGGTGCTGTCGGAGCTCTGCTCCAGCCATCCATCAGCTGCAGACACAGCCGGCGATAAGCAGCGGTGCTGTGCAGCTGGCGGAGGAGCAGACCCGCCGCGCCACAGCAGTCACAGATCAGCTCCTTCGTCTCTGACACAGCGAAGCTCAGCGTGATCGCTGCTGCTGCTGCTGCTCCTTGTTGTTTATATGGCACCTCCTGTGGGCTGGTGCATCACTAGCACTGCTTATTTACCATCAGGGACGACAGCAGCTTCGTTTGAGCAGAGATTTTTATTTTATCGAGTTTGTGAAGACGAGAATAGTTCGATAACCTTCAATAAGTCTGCAGGCAGAGCCGGAGCACAGGAAGTGTGACGATGTGACCTTAAGCTTCAGTTAAAGAGTTCATTCAGACGCGTCTGATAAAATAACTATAAATAAATCAATGATTTGTAACTGAAGATCAATCAACTAAATTAGTGAGTGTAAATTTAATACTTTAATAGGTAAATGGGGGAGATAACATTTATTCCGGGTATACAGATTATATTTAGTATCTGTTTATGATTAACTGAATTAATTAATGTACAATTATTACTATTAACTATTAGATGTGACATTATTAAGATAATGTTGTGGTAGTTATTTATCCACATGTGACAGAAATTTAAGTTTTCATAGAATGAATAGAAAGACAAAACACTTTATATCATCATCAGAAGTGTTGGTTGTGATCTCTAAAGGTTCTGATTAAGAACTATATAACATTCCTTTTACTTTATAATCCAGACTATAAAATGATCTAATTCTCTAACCTGCTAACTGTGGTTTTGTGTTTTTGTACAAACTGATATCAAGCTCTACGTGCTACTGGGTGTTTAACATCACCGGAGATGCTTTTGTTCTTGGTTTATAGTTTGTTTCTGCAGCGCCATCAAAAAGGACGACCAGAGATCGATGTGTGTGTGTGTGTGTGCATCTGTGTGTGTGCGTGTGAAAGTGAGTGCGCAGGGATGTTTGATCCAGCTGTGGTGAGGTGGAACTCTATCACCCTGACTTTACAAAAAACAGAAGTCTAAAATATTTTCCCCAACTAAAATAATAGCAATTATATTGGTGATTACATTATATTGGTGATCAGATTCGTGTTAGAATGTGTTTCCATTCCCTTTGAGCACAACAACAGACTGTACTGAAGACCGCTCTATGGACCAGACTCTAATTTTCTGATCCAGCAAATAAGAAACGAAAAATGAAACGACAGTGTCACCGTCTCAAGGCCAACGAATCAAACGACTATTATGTTGAGGAATCATAAATGTTTTTTTTTTCTAGTTCTGGGGTTTAGACCGGGTTGTGTTTGTGGTAGAGGCTGCAAGCACAGAGGAGCGAGATGGGGGAGGCAAGAGAAGTCAAAGATGGAGGGAGGGTGACGAGTGACCCTGAAGACAGACTGATCCTGTCGTTCCCGAAGCCTCTGCCGTCACTTTTATTCACATCTCTGAGAGAATGCAGGGGCGGGGGGGAAAAAGCAGCAGGCAGTAATAATGACGCTAGTCCTGGAGGGGGGTGAGATAGGTGGGGGGGTACACAGCGAGGGGTAATAAATAAGTAAAGAGCAGCAGGGCTGATTTTTCTGGAGCTACATTCACACCTGTCCCTCAAGGTTACATGGCTGAAAAGGCACAACTGGAGATCACGTTACGAGGAGCCGAGTCCTCAGCCGGCGAGACTCGAGACAGTGTGGGGCAGCTGGACCCCCCCACAGACACAAAACACACTGTACCAGACGCCCTGACAGCTCCTCCCCTCCGCTTACATAAGGCTGTCTGGACAGGAACACAGTCAGGATGGACTGGGAGTCTAAAGGGTTACAGAAAGAAATGAAATGTGCAACAATATCTGTCAGTAATGTGATTACAGCGTACTGACGTTAAATACATGGCCAATAAAATAGAATAGAATTAGCTGTAAAGGTTTTTGTTTTCCATGTGTGGAGGCTTTTATCTGCAGTATGTAGCTGGATGAACATCCCGGCCCATATTAACAATCATTTCTGTGCCTTTAACTAACAACAAACTGCTGGACTGAGGTTTTTAGAATCAGGGCCTGCTTTACCGCTTTATTTCTATTCTGTTTAACGTCTGGTTCAGTCAGAAAAACACCAGTAAATACTATGTAAAATTAACTTCAGGGCATGGCGTCAAGACTACCCATGTTAATTTATTTTATGCATGAAAAGATGTAACAGGGTTTATTTAACATCCTCATATGGTTATGAAAATAAATCTAATATCTGTTGAGCTGTATTAGAGAATTATTACCTGATTTTATCCTCATCCAAAGAAATGACAGATATTAATCCTAGTTTTTATGAGCGCGTGTCTCCGAGCTTTCAGTGATCATCATTTGAGACGGATCACAATGTGATGCAAAAAGTGTTAAACCAATCCAAAGACTGCATCATCATCATCATCATCATCATCATCGCCGGATATGTCTTTACTGTGATTCTGATGCATTAATACAGGATCGTTCACAAAGCCTTCATTAAGACTTAGGTGACTAAATTCTGTGGTCTGACTTTTCTTTTTTCCTTTCAAAGTTCCTCTCATATCACATCATAAGTCGAAACCAATTTGCTTCCATGTCTGAATGCTGCATCAAAACATCAACATTGACCAAACACTTCTGGCACGGCCAAAAATCAAAGATGAAAAGCATCAATCCCCCCCCCCCCCCCCAGGAGGGGAGAAGATTTACAGAATCATTTAGTTTTCCTAAGATCTTCAGACGGACGTTCAAACATTTGATTCAGTGAGTCGTTTAGAAAAAAAAAAAAAAGCCAAAGGTTCAGCTGTTTCTGACATCCAGCGCTTTGCTCCCTCTCCTAACCAGTCATGCTGTTTGATCAGACAGAAAGCTGCCATTTTCTAATTCCAGCCCTTCAATATCTATGGGGAAGTTCACATCTACATTCTAACAGAGGCTAACATCAGCAGCCCTCAGTCTTTTCCCTTTCCAGACTCCCACTGAAGAATTATTCTGAGGGTGATAAACAGGATGCAGCTGCTCTCCAACCTTGGAGGAGCTGGAAACTGTTGAGTGTTCTGACTGAAGCTTTTGAGGCTGAGCCAAGACTCTTGTTTTTACCTCTCTCAACAGCTCCCTCTAAAGACACAAACAAGGCAAACAGCAAGAAGCACACAGATGAAAGAAGAACCTCACAACAGATCAATTCTTTCGCCTGATATTTTTCAAGCAGGACACTTTTGAAAAAGCATTTCCTTAATTCTCTTACCACTTCGTCCTCTGACCAGCACTTCTCTATCAGTTTGGGGACAGGCTTCTTCACGAGGCGCTGGAGAGCTTTTCCTGCGTCGTAGCTGCTCTCATGAAGCTGAGGAAAATCACAAGCATCATGTCGACATCAGTGTGGTGAAAGAGGCACAAAATCATCAAAAACAAACATTAACAAAGGTGCCAATATTTTTTATGAACACACAGAGGCGACATTTTGAGTTGTGACGACAATTTACTGAGATGATCTGTTAATTCATTCCACTGAGATCTAAACACATGACAGGAAACTCCCTGCGCCACCGTGACAAAAGCAATCACCGCTCAGGTTTAAACTCTGTCACCATCAAATGGGCGAAACAGGCAGAGATGAAGCTCCTCCGCTGAGATTAAACAAGCGCTGCTCATTTGAATTGCAAATGGAAAGAGAAGGTCAAGCGGCGGTGACCTAACCGCTATGTCACTTTACCAGTTTATAGAGTTGGAATAGAAATGCCCTGTTTATGATGAGTCTAATCTTTTTCCTCTGCATTCATTATCGATTTGACTGACATTTCTCTCATTACACTTAATGTATTGCAAATGTGTGAGGCTGGGTTCATTGCAGGGGGCGGAGGCTTGGCCATCGGCCATCACTGTGGCTGCATCTCAGCTTCAAACGGCAGATCAATCCCAGATACCGAGGTGGTGAATGTTTCATCGTTTAGAACCAATAATTTGGTTTTTTTATTATTATGTAGACTTGGTTAAATCAGTTTGACGGCTACTTACAGTGTTAAGTGCATTTAATGTAGTGTCATCGCGTGAGGCCGCTAAACACCCGTCTTCTGTGGAGCCTCCGTCACACATCCCTGCAAAGGCAGCCATGCTCCTGCAGAAACAACACGTCAAAACTTCACATTAACACAGTAACAATACAACAACACTACCAACCTGCTATCAGTGCAGGAGGGCAGTGGACAATCTGGAACTTGCACCCCTGCCTTTGTGTGGGCTTACCTTGCAGCTCTGAGGTACATTAAAAGATCACAGTCATTCACTCCCGGCATCCAGACCAGTTCCTCATTCTCAGTCACGACCTGCCCGCCAGGAGAGGGGAAAGGCTGCAGCTCGGGAAGCTTGGCCTGATTAGTTCCAGGGAGAAGGAGAAGGAGAGGGACAGATGGTGTCACACTACAAATAGCACGCGAGCTCGAAGAAAATATCAGCTTCCATCCCCCTGTCATCAGCTTTTCACTGGGCGGTGGCACAGAGGAGCACCGAGAAGTTTCAGGATAGAGTGTCTTCACACAACAGAGTGGCGTAGCGCTCGGCTGACTGTCAGTGTTTGCAGCTCTTTAGATAAACAAGATGAGTCAAGACGTTCGTCTTTTCTCCAAGTTCAGATCCTGCCTAAATTTGGTAGCGATGAACTACTTTATGTTGTGTTTAAACTCCAGCTACACAAACAGAACCGCAAATCATCATCCAACCTGACAGGAAGCTTCCACGTAAATTGATCAATATCTGGAATTAAAGGTTTTAAGGATTGAGAAGTGTGCTGAAGATATTATTTTACCACACCTTTTAGATTGTACTATCTGAAATGACAAACCATGCTATGAATGAGGCTATAGCATTGCTTGTCGAGGTAAAATCTGTGTGACTTACTTGGTGACTGGGTCCCACTCGGATTTCCCCTTGTGTGCTGTTCAGTCGCCTGGGAAGAGACAAAGAAAAGCAGAATGAACAAAAGTCTTAACTTAAGTTTCAAAGGCACCTGTAAAAAGATCCGTCAGCACCCTGCCTGTTGAATTAATTGACAAAGTCAGCGACGACTACACAATCCAAATCGTCGAGGAGAGAAAATGAGCAAAAAACTAAAAATTCATGACTTGGAGTTGAGGATCAAACAGAGTGCCGGGGGACGTGGGCTGTGCTTTATTTTGTGGTTACCTTTACACGCAAATCATACGTGAGGAAAAAGTACGACATATTTAATTCTGCAAAGCAAACACAGATTTGAGGAGAGATTTTCTAGTCGACTGCTGCGAGGTGAGAGAAGCACATATGCAGGCTTGATATTGTGGTTGCAGCAATAAAACAGAATTCCCTTAAAGGAAGAAGGGGGTGGGGGTAGAGGTGTGTGTGTGTGTGTGTGTGTGTGTGTGTGTGTGTTGGGTCTGGATATGCAGGGCGAGAGCCTCTGAAATGACTGCTGGTACAAATGTTGGTAGCCATAGAAACTGCAATTTAATAACAGCCCTCTGAATCTCCAGCTGCAGTGGATTAAAGAAAATGACAAGATGTTCCTTTGGAAAAGCCATTCCCTCCGTTGCCTTGGTAACAACACTGATTTTCAAACAGCCAAGTGTGGAGCGGCCCAGAATCTGTCAGCGTGATTTGCACCCGGAGAAGCTTGCACTCCATCACAGAGAGCAGGCAGAAACCTAAGAAGCCGCAGCCCTCTGGTCTGCTTACAGTCCTACAGCCACAAAAGCCAGCGACGGGTAAATATTAGACTTTGCTCTCTTTAACAGACGTCCACCTCTCACACACCAGAGACTAATTCATGCTGGCAAAAAGCACCGATACAGAGGATGTCAATGTTGGCCAAAACAAATAAATACACAAATAAAGAATTCAAACGGCGTCTGGGCTTCAGCGCATGACCCTCGGCTTCACAACATGTCCAAACACTTTGTTTTATGACTGAAAGTCTCAGCACATATTTGGAATGCTGAATAAATGCGAGGCCGTTAAAATCTGGCAGCTCAGAGCGATGAACGGCGCTAATAAAGAACGCACGGTCGTTTCCTGCGTCATCAGCACATCGGATTTAAAGGTTTCATATGCTAGAAGCTCTGGTAAAGCCGCTTCCTGAGCTTTATCTGATGGAAAGTTTAGAACTCCAAATAACAACTGAGTCATTGTGTCTATGAGAAGCTACACGAGCAAAAGCTTGGATTATAATCTACCCTAAATGTTTCGTATTAACGGTGAACGTCTGCATGCCATCTACTAACAAAGGAAAACGTTGATACACCGAGCAAAGCAGCGAATCTGTTCTATGTTGTAACCAAAAGAAAGTTCCAGAAACGTGTTCCTGATGATGTGCAGTGGTCCAGGTCGGCTGTACGTTTGGCAGGAGGCTGTAAGGATGACAAATGAGGACCCCTGTGCCAGAATAGGAACGGCATGTTTTACTCAGGCAAATACCTGAGAGCAGACCTTCAACTGGAACGCTTCACAGGTCCTGAGCAGGGAGACAGATTACAGCGATATCACAGCAGGAAGCGCAATGGTTTCCATACAGACGGCAGGTTTACTTCAACAAACAGAAGAATACTTTAAATATGACTAGTGTTGAGTTAGTCAAATTAATATATTCAACAGCAAGAAGGGAATGCTCAGGATCCCTAGTCATGGGTGCTTTTAACTTTAGAAAGATAAAGCCTGTTGCAGAGGTGATTGTGATTCAGGGCCTTCTCACAGAGGGTCACCTAGGAGTGACTAGCATGTAACAATAAAACACTTGGTCTGATATTAACATGAAAAAAGAAATGCCTGCAGCTATATAAACTAAAGAGCATGAATTTCTCGCCACTCACGTCCCTGTCCAAGTTATGTTTTCCTGTAATGGGAAACTCACGTGAAGTTCTAACACTTGATGACTTGGAATCAAGTCATTAGTTTTAACTGTGATTCCTGTTTACTGTAAAAACAAAAAATGCAATTTCTAAAAACTCTAAAATAAATATACAAAAATCTAAAAATCCCATAGGATCAGGAAATACCTCTCCAAGACCGGAAGATCTGTGGATCAGGTTCTATCATTAAATATTTGACTGGCTGAGTCTTGCCCTCCAAAAAAACTTAATCTAGAGCAAATCCCACATTACCATGCAGCAATTAAAAATAAGGTTTTTAATGAGCGGGAAAAAAAAACACACCCCAGAACTTCTCTGTTGTGTGTCGAAAGTTTAACTGCAAAAATATTTAATACTGAATAAAATTTAATTTCTGCTCCGGAATGAACCCGAGCATCATAATGAATCCAATTCTAACATGTAAACATGAAAAATTAAAATTACAATAATCTCTAAATAGCTAAAGGCATCATTTCACTAGTTGGATGTTGTGTGTGGATTGTTTCATAAAAAAATATGCAATAGTTTTTGATTTATGCACCAGAATGAAACGTGACTGACAGACAGCAGATGTTTCTGTAAATCTAACTTCATTTGGTTTGTGTTGATTGTTCATTTCTCTACAGAGGAAATAAAATGTAAATGCTTTTTAACTTCCTGACTTTTTTTTAAAATTACCTTTTACGTCATTATTTACATTATTAACTCCTTACAAAAACCGGTTACCTCTTAAAATAAGCTATTTAAAACATGCCCATCTGTTAAATGTGTCACTTCCGCATCAAACAGTGGAAGGATCCCATTTAGTCATTTACACCGAACAACGACGGGACGGTTCGGTCAACCTGTGTGTGCAATCAAAGACAACCCCGCCCCCTCCATCAATTCCAGCCAATCGCAGCGCGAGACTGTGGCACACTGACATAATTGCAGCGCAGGAAAAACAAACCCAACTTCATGGCACTCGAGTGACCCGACGAGCGGAATGAACTGATCGCAGCCGGAGGATCTGCGTGTGTTTGCGGAACAGTCTCGCTCAGTGCGACATGTCCGCCCGGTTGTAAACAGGAGCCGCAAAATGGAGCCACGGTAGCGACATTACCGGGTCTTACGAGCGTCATAACCGCCAGCCGAGTCCAAATCCATCAGCCTAACACTCGTAGGCTGGTCGTAAACACCGTCAATTCACCGGGTGTGGCGGAAATCAAATCTCTGACGCGCTGGCAGCTGGTTTGAGGCGACACGATCCTGCTAAAGGTGCGTGATCTGCGCTGACACGCCGTCACGTCACGCTGAAATCCGCCACTGACACAATGTACACTGTGGTGATCCGCGACGCAAACTAGAACTGGTTGACGCTGACAGCAACGCATAAAGCTTTGTAAGAGGAGAAAACATCACACACTCTTTTTGTCAAACGTTCACACGAGCCGACACAGGCGGTAGTTACGCGTTAATAACGGCACGACAAAGCGCAAGCGGACGAGCGCACACCTACCTCCGGGGACTGAACAGATCGTCCATCTCTGACATGGAGACCTAAGGCAGGCTGCGGACGCCGTGTGTGTGAACGCTCGCTGGCTTTCACTCCCGTTTCCACCTATTTTTAGGTGCACAAAATGGAGAAGCGCGCATTCGCTCCCGGAGCGGCGTTCACTGAGCTCGTGCTGTGACCTCAGCCCGCACGTACGGCGTCGCGAGCTCGGCTCGCTGCTCCATAGACGCGACTGAGCATGTGCCGCGACCTCACACGGCGGCACGCGCGCACGGACGCGCGCGGGCAGACACGCGTGCGGGATACGGAATTCATCTCTTCTCACGTGTCTGCGCCATAATAAACAAGAGTGAAAATTGCGAGGCTGCAGACGCGCCGCTCGGAATACCAAATGAGAAGAGTGGGGAGAGGAGGGGGGCAGAGCGGGGCCCCGAAGGAGGGGGTTCCCCACTGGCAACCACAAACGGCAATAACAAGGACGGCTGTCACCCAAACACGTGACACACTTTGGACAATAACAACGGAAATGCACCGATTCAGGCAGAACTTCCGGCGGAACTTTCAACACATTTAGCTTTATCTGAAGGTGGTGGGACAACTAAACAAAACTGCAAAAATTGAAGAAAAAAAAAAAAAAAAAAGGAAAATAGTTCTAGACAGATGTACTACTAATTTTTAATTCTTGTATTAAAAAAAACTTAAATGTTTACTTTGGAAACAAAATCTACAGCTGGTTTGACTGCTATCTGTGCAGCCAGGAGTTCATAACACTGAATATGAAGGTCTAACTATTTGAAAACATCTGCTAAGTGACTTAGTTCATAAAAAGGCAGCGATTAGACGACATCATTTGACCACAAACATTTGTCTGCAAGATATATAGGAAAGCAATTCAGTGAACTCTGGTCCATCAATGGATTAAAGATGAGCAGCTTTTTTAAAATCCATTCCTTAATTTGGAATGAAGCTGATCTGAATAAATCAGTGTCATCATGGTGACATTGTTACCATGTGTGTCATGCCCTGGGTACTATGACACAACAAATCTCACTGTGATATTACGTAGACGGCTTATTTTGTCCTCATCACCTGCTGGGGAATTTCACAGGATTTTTTTTTTTTTGATCCAGACAACGGACGAGCAGCTCAGACCTCATCTGTTCATCGTTATTCAGTGTGCTGGATTTCCTCTTTAAGGTCTGAAACACTGGATTTTCTCCTGACAAAGCCTGGCGTTTATTTTCTGCTTGTTGAGGTGTTAGTGTTGATAGTGTGCTTTTTAGTTTTCAGTCATGCACATGAAGAAATTACACAGGCATTAAGAAGCTGATGAACATCTGATGTGGCTCAGATGAAAGAATTAGCTAATTGTAAGTTCCCTGATTTAATGCAATATAATTTCACCATGAAGGCAGGTGACAAGGAGGAAAACCCAACAACTAAAATCTGTATTAAAATGACAAGTCAAAAGCAGCCTCACAAACACATGAATGGGTTTCCATTTCTGAACGCAGCAACAGGAGCGTTCCTTCATGCTTTTATTATTTCCACCTGCTGCTCTCTCCTTATGTGACATAAAATACCGCTGACGGGCTTCCGACTCATTCTATTCTGATCTTAATGTCAAAGATCAATGATTCAAGCTTCACATGTCATTTGACAAATAACTATTATAAACGGTGAGGCTCTCCCACGCAGTTTCTCCTTAAATACACCACATTAGGGCCCTTCTCTGAGCACAATGACAGCAGTAATGAGCAAAGAGATAGCAGCCAGAGATAGAAGCAATAGCACTGAAAATCTACTGAAACGCACCAAGTGGCACCACTTTTTCTGAGTTTTACCATCAAACAATGTTCAGTACTGATGTATGGATGTATAATCCAGTTATTACTGGTAATCATTATTACAAACATTCATGATTCAGTTGATTCAGTTATAAATGGCAGTCATCTATGTCTATTCTGCTTCTGATAAAATCACTGTAACTGAACCAAGTGATTATTCAGAAAAAAAGTGTTAAACATTATCTAGTTAAAGCCTCTACATGGAGACATGTGTCAGCCTGAACACTGGATGGTTCTGGACTGACTGTTGCTCATCTTAGGCTCCAGAATATGAAGCGAGTATTTCTCTGAATTTCTCTGACAGTCTGCCCCACATTAGCGGCCTGTAGGTGGAGTCAGATCAATGCTGTTTCAGTGGCAGTGAGTAGACAAACAGCTCCTCACCTGGTCTCTGGGTTATATCCGAGGATATAGAAAAAGGAGTCGATGCGGGCTTTGAATTCCCTGGCAGCAAAAATGTCGGAGAAATGGGAAATGTTGCATTTACCCCTGTGGGAGAGAAAACAGGTTTTATTAACAAGAGCAGCAGGACGACAACATGAAGCCCTGTGAGAGCACACAGGCCTGACTAGAAACCGCTGAGGTGCTCGTCTGTTGTCAGTGGGGGTCCAGTCCTGTCAGCCTGCTGACTCAGAATGCGCTCTGAACACATCTTGAGTCCATTTATGGTGACTTTGGTTTCTAGTTTTGTCAAAAAAAAAACCCCAAAAAACCCAACATCACAGGTATGCAGAGCCTGGCTGCTGAGCTGAGTAACTTTATCTTTCTCTCCCTGAACAGATTAAAGAGTGCGAAAAAAGGGCTGGCCCCCCCTCCCACAAGCCACGGCATTACAGCATCCCCCTTGAATCCGCTTTCATTTATCTGAAGCTCGTAGAGTTGCGCAAATCAAAGGAGGCTCTGTGTAGCTAATTTGCTCTGAAAAGCAGTGGTTTCTGGGAGACGTGGTTTTGCTGGCACAGATGGTTTTGGTTTAGGTTCAGCTCGAATGAAAATGTCTTTTAACCTTATATCAAACCCCCCCCATGTTTTCTTCTGGTCAAAAAATGTCTGAAGTGTTCTTGAAGCACCAATTTGAAGCCATAATTTCATAATGTCCATCCATCAATCATTCAACTCTGACGTTAAGATTTCCTGTCAGACGGACGCTGCCACACTGGAACATTTCTGTGGGACTGGAGCTCACTGTTTATGGCAGAAATGAAAACACGTCTTCAGAACTTTATTCCCTAAAGTCAATGTAGCTTGTCTCCGGGTGCCAGCAGCAAGAAAACCACCATGTTACTGTATTTACTGTCGCCACAGAAGCCTCAGATGGTCAGCCTGCGTCCAGTCACACTCAGGATGTGTTCCCTTCAGCTTTTAATTCACTGTGTTCATTGTGAACTCACAGCGGGGCCGAGAGATCTAGCTGTACAGTGCTAACGCTACTAGCTTCTATAAATGTCAGTCATTTCACTCCACCTGACTGTTTTAACAAGAAAAATGTGTGACGTCAAGTAGTGCAGCTTCTTTGTCAAGAGGACTCGGGAAGTGGAAACAAATTATGAAAATGATTGTTTTGAGCACTTTGAAAGTCAGTCAAAAAAAAAGAAAAAGAAAAAGGTTTCATGTACGTGACTGAAGTCAGAGTTGGGTGAGGGTGGGGTGGATGGATTTCTAAAATATTTAACTTGACCTCTTGCATCACAGTTGTGTTCTTTATATATAATCTATCAACTGTAATGGTGTTAAAATGTCTGCTTATTCTGACGGGAGGAATATAGGCAGGTTTAAAAGATAAATGTACTTGTAGTTTCGGAAAAATGTAAACTGTGTCTTATCAAAGCAGCCAAAACACTTTGAGTTCATCTGACTGGACTTTACACATCCAGTAATGTAACTATTATATACTGCCTCTGTCTTTTTTTTTTTTTTATCTTAGGCTCTTCAGCAAAGATCGTTTGGCTCTGAGTGTGAGACATGCTGTATTCATGGCCTAGCATCTCTACACATCTGGTTTATTTCTGCAGGATTGGCTTCTAGCAGTAAAAGCTGATGTATTATTTGAATGTTACATAAACATGGAAAAGTGCCCTGATTATTTAAGTTGGTTCACAAAAAAACAGACCATTGCACCCGAGAGTCTTTCTTCTGGCTCCTCAGTCAGGTAAGATATTTTACAGTTGTGGGTCCATTAAAAACAGATGTTTGTCATACGTCTCAATGAGAGTAATAGAATTATATCTGCGACAGTCAAGTCAAAATTTCCATGCTTGTGAACTCTTGAACCGTAGCAGAAGGCACCACAAAACGATCCAGCATTTTTCATGGTCTAAATAAAGATTTTCCATTTTCAAAAATGCATCACGACTGTCAAATAACCAGACAAAAACAACAAACCCTGACAAATATAACCTGGGTGGTGTAACAGAGGTCCTACGTGTCATGAGTTGAGATGTGTGTGTGTGTTCATGATTTACCTGAGAGCAGCAGCATGATAAGTGTCGACATAGTCAGAGATGAAGAGTTCTCGACTCCTGACCACCGGGTCGGTGATAACCAGCTCTCTGCCAGAGTCTAGAGAACAGAAACACAGGTGTACTGGAGGCAAAGCTGCATTCTGCTGTTTGCAATGCTTAAAGCAACCAAAGCCATTCATCTATGACAATGTGGGAGCAGAGATAAAGCGGCTTCAGTATATGAACTTGCTAATAAAATCACAAGCACAGTCCTGCGCGTACACAAAATAACAACTACCGCTCCAAAGGTCAATATTATGCCGCGCAATTCAATAAAGCCAATAAAGTGCAGTCCCCTGAGGAGAGGACATAATGTTCCTATCTCAACTGGAATGACCCTTCTGGGGGGGTTCAGACGCATCAGCAGAAACACACGAGAGGAGATGCAGTCGCTGCTGAAAAATGACCCGAGTTTTGCATGCTGTGGCCTTCTGACATCAATTCTAATAATCATTCTCAGTCCCTGCTGCAAGGACAGGATGTGAAGCACCGTTGTGCACCAGAGCAGCGTCTGCAACAGGAACAGGCGCGCAACGTTTGATTAAAAACCTCAAAGATAAAGGGATTGAAGTGCATTAGCGATGTGCACTGATATAACAGGAAGCATAAAAAACCAGTGTGTTGTGAGACTGAGGAGACGATGCTGCTCGTTTCTCAAACTTGAGGCTGAGCAGAACTATTAGTAAGGGGAACAGCATGCAGAGTCTCTAGCTGACGTTCTATAGCAAGTCTGTGCATCTCGCCACACCAGTAAAGTATAATATCAAATAGATTTAAGACAAAAACCTTTCAGGGTCTGACAGAGCAAAACGGTATGCCGAAAGAAAAAAATAACTTAAAGTAGAGTGACCTCAGGTGATTCATATGATGCTGAGAACACTTCAAAAATGATTATTATATTATTCTGTTATACGAATAATATACCACATTACAACATAGTGGTATATACACAGATTTAAAAAACAATCAGACTTTTTTATGAATTAATTAATTCATTGCCGCTTGTCAAATCCGACTTTCCTTCACGTCTCTGTTCTCAGGATTTAATATCAGCATGCTAACGAACAGTGACGCTGCTGTTCCTGTGGAGTTGTATGTGTGAGCGTGTGATAAATCCACCAGCACTGATGGTGTGGAGTATCTGTGCTCCGGGCCCACATGACACTGCGGGTTATTAACAATTGACAGTGCTGCTGTCTGGTCTGGTGGAGTGTTACCCAGGGAACAGCGGAGCCACGGGACTGGTTCAGCTCTCTTGGACACCGTTTGTGCTCAAATGTAACTCACAGCCAGGGAGGTGGTTCTATTACTATATAGAACCACCCCCCAAAACACACACACACACCTGCTTCGGTCTGACAAACTGAGACAGGTGTGTGTGTCTGTGTGTGTTAAGCAGACTAATTGAGAGTCATGTTCCAGGGCGAACACATGCGTTTAATTCCTGTTCGTGTCATGTTTAAGGCCCGTTGGACGTCTCACCGTTCTCGTTGTTGCGGTCCTGTACCAGGTGCTGGTAGACGGAGTCAGGCACCTCTGATTGGCGGTAGTACCATTTCACATTCATCAGCAGATGGTCCCGTTTACTCTGCAACACATAATGACAAAGATAGAGTGAGCAGGAGGAACAAAAAAAAACAAAAAAAAAAAAACCACACTTCACACAAAACAAGCATACCTCATTTTGTTTGATTACAATGTGACAGACTTGACACACTGCTAGCGACTCACACACACTGAACGCAAACAACAAGGAATGACTGAGTCAATTAAAAGAGAATGCAGAGTATTTAGAATGGGGGGGTGGGGTGGGTGAGTGTTCAATCTCTGCCTCTGACAATTCAATAACCTGCCTTCTGGTTTCTTTTCACTCGTCAATACACACATTATTCACCATAATGCTGGAGCTTTAGAAGTGATTCATGCACTTATGTTGCATCCCCTCAGCATGCTCTCTAAGTGCTGCCACCCATTGGCCTTTTGATAAAGTGCTGTCAGAAATGGATTGTAATTCCATTGTTGACCAGCAGGTAGCAGCACTGAGGCGAGATGCGAGTTCTTCCAGGCAGTCAATAAAAAAAGCAGTGAGGAGGCAAAAAAAAAATGGGGGAGGGTGAAAGAAAATGGAAGAAACTGAGGCCAGCGCTGAGGTGAGGCACGAAAAGGGCAAAATACTGTTTTCATTTCATGTCATAAAATATTTATTGTGCCTTCACACGGACCCAACTGACCGTCACAGCCTTTGAAAGAGCATTAGAGAGAGTGCCACGCAAGGTGCTGGGCTGCGACACCATTCTGCTGGCCCCAGCCATCTTTATTAGAGACTTGGCTACACAGCACTGTACTAACCAGCGGAGACACCTGCAACGCGGCCGACACCCCCCGTAGAGATACAGAGACATGTGCAAATGGTGGGGGGGAAAAGAAAATGAAAGAAGTGCGTCATGGTAATTGAAGACAGTTTTATTTCCACTATTTGCAGTCATTTAATTGTATCGGTGTGTGTGTGTGTGGGAACATGAGGTCAGAGTTAAGATATTTAAAGCTTTTAGAGTACATTGTTCTGTTATGTCACTGGGGAGGGGGCTGAACACATGCAGCCGAGCAAATCATCACCTCCCTAAACCCCCCAGCCCAACTCTGGTTTTCCAATTCTCTCCCTCCCTCAGTCTCATTTTCATTCCAACTCCCCCTCCATTTTCTCTCCCTTCTTCTTACTTTTCTGCAGCCCGACAGAGAGCAGAGTGAATAAGTGAGTCTGGACGTGTTAACAGCAGCTGGCGTGGAGTCAATCAGCTGCATTTACTGATCTGGACGCCCCGGCGCTGGTCTGCACACAACATCACACACACAAGTACACTTCTGCTGCCATCTGACAGATTCACGCTGATGAGGCACGGACCCCCCAAGGATGTGAGGAGAAAAGTGTGCAATAACGTCATGCCCACCTCCCCCCCAGCGGTTAGTCGACCATCTCAACCTCCCGTCTATCCAGCAAGCAGACGTTGTCGCCTTCGAGACTAACAGACTGCCTGCCATGCTAGAACAAGTAGACTTATTGTGCTTGTGCATATTTCATAGCTGATATTCAGGCTTATAATGCTGTCAATAAAAGAAGGAGAACACACAGACACACCCATAGTTCACACTTCATTCATGAGCTGCCATTCTTCTAAATCAAGCAAACAAATGAACCACAGCAGAGTGTGAGTGTTAACTCGGGCGACCATCAGTATCCTCGTAACAATCGAGTTGTTGCTGCTCCCTGGAGCAGATTGCTGCTCACCGCGGCGTTAAGCCCTCTCAGGCAAACGAGGGGAGGGAGATTGAGAGAAAGACAGAGTGCAGCATATGGAGCACGTAGTGGGAGTGAAGCATAGCTTTCAATTATCACAATTCTATAAACACATGGGTGGGAAAACTGAAGGGAATGACGGGCACCTCAGACTCGCTACGCCAACTACTGGTTGTATTGTCTCTGTTTGGCTAAGCATGCCCTAAAAAATAACAGGGAACAGATATGAGGGAGAACCACAATGCTGAACTGATTAGAGACATTCCACGCTGCCTGGAGAGTGCTGAGCCACTCGCGTCGGCCATCTTTATCTGCCCTGCTAAAGGCTAAACGCGGCCCCGTCCTCCCTCCTCTTGGGCCCTCCACTCTGGGAACGCCGCTCACCGTGGAGAGGCCAAATGACTCACCGACCCACTACCGAGAGGAAGAAATGAAACAAGAGAGTGGGGGGGGCGAATGCAAGGAAGCAGAACGAAGGGGATATGCGTGTGTGTGGAGGGGAGGGGGGGATTAAGGTAGGCGGGGTAAAACCCTCTCATTTCCTCCGACTTAAAATTAGACTATTCTTGCTTTTTACCCCCAGGGAAATAATATAAGTTTATTTCTCAGTGAGAATCCAGCGTACCAAAAAAAAAAAAAAAGTCAAATAAAAAAATCAAATGAACACAATCAGGACTGCTTTATAACGACTGAGATTAAGACACTGTGTGTGTTTAATTCTGAATCTAACTAATGGAAGGTGGCTGGTCTCCTGTCTGTGCGATGTGTGCGCCGTCAACTCCGGACCCTGGGCCCCTGTGTACGATGACACCGCAACAAAGACTGGCAGGAAGCGAAGGAAACGTGGAGGGGAGACCTCTCTTTGAATAAAGAGAGGCTTTCAGTTTGAAAAGACATCAGCTCTGCTAAACATTCACTTAAAGGAGATTGGAATTAATTCCATGTTCACAACTCAAAGACTCTGAAATCATTATCGGAGTCTTTCAGAGCAAAACCATCGACACATTAGAGGCCTCTCGGTGTACAAGCAGCAGCAGGAAGTCTTTACAACGTGGTCAACGCCTGAGCTGTGACAAACCTGAACGACCGTTACAACCTGTAACCCTCAGGAGCAAAAGATGTACCCCCCCCCCCCACACACACACACCTCATCTTCCTCCTCCTCCTCCTCCATGCACTGTAACAGTTGAGATCTGCTTTAAACAAAACCAGACCCCCAACTCCCCATATAGGAAAAATCTGTTTATTCTCTACACTTTTCAAACACTCTTTTACCTTGTAAGTGTCCCACCCCCGCCCCACCCCCACCCATGCCCTGACCGGTGACATCAGCAGATGGGATCTATGACTTCCTTCAGAGGCAGGAGTAAGGAAGGAAAGACAACGGGGTAGATAAAGGAGATGGCATCCAGAGAGAGAAAGAGGGAGGGGAGGGGGGGAGGGGGGGTTGGAGAGGGTGAGGGAGGGGGGAGGTCAAACTGACAAGAGCAGCAGAAGCAGCTCCGTATTAGACAGGAATGTGGGGTGTTCAGCTCGGCTAGCTGGGCTATGGGGCTGCAGAGCTAAAAGCCTGGTGAAGTAACGCCCCGAGGGGGGCAAGGGGGGTGCTTAGGGTTTGGTGGATCAGGACTGGTAGCGGTGTGACATTGACAGACAGACTCACTATGGCATCACAGTGGCTGGATTGAAGCAGTGCTCAGCTCGCCTGCTGCAGCACAGAACAAAGGGCTGACGGTGGCGTTTGGAGGCAGCGATGGGATCTGGGAAGACTAATCTGCTGCTCCGACATGATAAGATTAGAGCAGGGAGGCAGGAAGAGCTGGCTGGGAAGATCACACATACACTCTCACACAGTGCATAAACACACGCACCGAGATGTTGGGTCTGATTAAGGAGGGTTTTCCACTCGCTTTTCCGTCTTCATTCTTGTTTCACTCTTATTTTTCCCTCCACACTTTCTGAAACAGAGCTATCTGCAAGCACTCAATAAACCGCTTTCATCTGGGCAGCAACACAGACGGGAATTAGTGTGTTTGTGTGTGTGTGTGTGTGTGTGTGTGTGTGTGTGTGTGTGAACGTACACCAGTGAGGTGCAAGTGATCTGCTGTGCTCAGGCAATCCATGACATCTCTGTGACTGACAAAGGAGGTTGTAAAAAGAAATGCCAGTGTGCTGAGTGAGCGAACACACACAGAGTTAAACACCTGTACACACACACGCACACAAATAACTGGCTTTCAGCATAAGCACCTCCATTCTTTACCCCACCCTGCAGTGGAGTGGGGCCGGCTGGAACTCTGTCAGACGTATGAACTAGCTCCTCTACATCAGGCTGTCACAGCCTGCAGGAGCAGAATTCTACTCTCACCTCATGGGCTTCATTACGAACACTCTGAGGAAGAGAGGAAAGCCTCCCTCTCAAGCGTCCCTCTCTGGGGCACCAAAAATAATACTTAACGAACACTGATTACGTTTGCACGAGAAGGGTGAGCACCTCCTGGTTTACCCATCTGGCAACAGGAAGAAATGGAGAGAGAGTGTGTGTGTGTGTGTGTGTGTGTGTGTGTGTGTGTGTGTGTGTGTGTGTGTGTGTGTGTGTGTGTGTGTGAGGGGCTTCTCTCTGACAGTGGTGGGCTTGACCTGTTTGGATATTAAATCACTGCTCTCTGCTTTAAACACAACGGACCAATCTGTCAGCCCAGCTCCATATTGGATTGGATGAGCTTTAGCTGATACAAAGTGGGCAGATTTGCTCTCGCTGCTCTTTGCATGTGTGTGTGTGTTTGCACTTGTGTGTGTGTGCGTGCTGCTGAAGAAGAGCGGCCATGCCTGCCTTAAATTTAAAGCTCCTTTTTAAAAGGCATTGAGCAGACTTGTAAATCACTTCCTGGCAGGTCTACAAGTCGCTTCACTGAACGAACAGACGGCACTCAGCTAAAGAACTGATAGGAAGAGGTTCTCCTGAAACAACAGGGCAAAGAAGATAACCAGAAAGGACCACATGACTTCAAATACAAACGAAAGGCTTATGGATCCTATTAAAGGACTGTCCTACCAAACACAGGCAAACTTTTCACACTGAAATGTGAGGAGCGCCACATTTATATCGATAAACATCCCTAATCGGAATCAGAATCTTGTATCCCAGAGGGAGGAGAAGAAATGGTGACACTAACCACACAATGACTCCCTCAGACGGAGCAGGAATACTAGATTTAGGAGCAGGAACACTAGCTTTAGATGCTGGAACACTAGCTTTAGATGCTGGAACACTAGCTTTAGATGCAGGAACACTAGCTTTAGATGCTGGAACACTAGCTTTAGATGCTGGAACACTAGCTTTAGATGCTGGAACACTAGCTTTAGATGCTGGAACACTAGCTTTAGATGCTGGAACACTAGCTTTAGATGCTGGAACACTAGCTTTAGATGCTGGCTCCTGCCAAATCAAATATTTGTCTTTGCCTCCAACACACTTTGCCTCGTGCATGCTCGTTCAGGCTGAGAAATTCAAGTCGAGTTAAGTGATGGTTAAGTGAGGGGAATGAAAAGAAGAGGGGATATGAAAAACATGTCCACTAATGATGATCATTACGTGTGGACCACAATGTGTGTGTGAAGTGATTTAAACTACAAATACAGACATGTAGGGCATCTAGACAAGGACACAAATCTAAGTGTGACTTCAAATGCTGACCGTGCAAGGACAGACTGAGGTTCATATCTGGGTGCTCAGATCATCACACTGACTTTATTTCCCAAGCTCTCAGCCACACACACACACACACACACACACACACACACACACACACACACACACACACACACACTTACAGCCTGCCGACAAACTTGTCATTCCTGCCTTCAGTCTTTCATTTAGATTGTTCAAAGCCGTTTCTCTCTGATACTTCCTGTTTGTGCGATGTGTGCATACACCTGAGGTGTTCTCTTCAGGGGCTCCTCTGGTCTCCAGGTAACACTCATGAGTCAGGATTCAGAGGGGAACACAATCACGTAGGAATGAAGGCAATTTGCAGATGACGCAGGCTTCCTTTGTGTCACGCGGGGTGTTTAAACGGCCTGTTGTTTTGTTTGGACGGCTGTTTGACTGTGTTAGCTTTGGCTTTTTAGCGTAGCCTGGTGAGCTAATGAGACATCTTACTAATACTGACTTGGAGTACTGCTGTGGAGAAAGGGGGGGGTGCTCACTGAGAGGGGTGTGTAGAAACGATATGAATATGAGGCTGTGTGTGTGTTTTTGGATGCTTGCCCAGCCAGCTAATCCAGTCCTAGTGTGTGTGTATGAGCAGCAGTGGCAGAGAAGGAGCTGCAGGGCTGACTGAGCACTGCTCTGGAAGAGAGGAAATCAGAAGACTTGCCCGAGCTGTTGCTAATCGATCCCCCCCATCGGTGTGATTCACACGCGTGCACCTGGAACGCGTAGGGGTAACGCAGTAATAATAAATGTCCGAGGCAAACAGGATCCAGCCGGCGGTGGGATGTCTGTGTGTGAAGGGTGGACAGGTTGTGTTTGTGCAGGTGTGTGGAACTTCAGGAACCGATGAACTGATGGGATCCCTGAAGAGCGAAAACAGATTTTAACGCTGCATGTGGGATCAGGCAGACGCAGCTCAACCAGTTGTGATTGTATTGTTTTATCTGGCCACAGCTTCTGAAGACATCTATTCACCCCCCACTTCTCTGTGTGTTTCTGAAGGTGACCTTGCCTATTTGTCAGTCTCCAGCCACGACAGTGGACCCATCAGTAAGACACGGTGTTCTCTGTGTATCAACCAGATGCTGCACAAGCTGAGCAGTAGGTGGTCCGTCAGGCCCGCTCGCCTCGTACAATATGCAAATAATCACATGCAAATTACCCACTCGTATACGTGTGAGCATAGATCAGTGTCTATTCAAATGTCGCAGGATCCAGGATGTGTGTGTGTGTGTGTCTACTGAAAATTCAAAGACTTTACAGGCCTGCCTGCAAATACAGCAACAGCTCACATCATGAAAACGGTGACTCGTAGCAACTGTAACTGCAAGTGAATACCAGTGAAAAATTTGATTTAACACACACACACACAGACACAGACACACAGACACACACACACACACACACACACACACACACACACACACAGACCAGAAGCTTTGAACAATCTCCTGCTGTGTTGCAACAAGAGATGTATTGTCGACAACACAGCTGCAATAACAAGGCTGGCCCAGTGCGAGCAGCAGCTCGGCTGCGTGACTCTCTGTCTAGACCGGCAGGAACAGCCGCCATATTGTAACCTGATTAAGAATGGACTCTCTGAGAGGGTGACAAATTTCAGTGCAATTGAAAGGCGTATCATTCGACCTGAAAATTCATTTTAAGTCACGGGGGGGGGGGGGGGGAATATGAATTCAATCATTAGAAAAAAAAAAAAAGAACAAACCAAGTCTGAGATTTTAAATTGATGAGAGGGGAAAAAAATGTACTCACTGGCTAAAGGCGAGTAAAAGCAAGATTAAAAAGTGAAGGAAGGTCTAAATTATTGAATTCAGTATGGCAATGAAACCATTGGAGTGACTGAGCAGACAGGCTGCGAACCACCTTTAGACACACGGAATGCCTGAAGAGGATCGAATGTTGACTCTGCTTTGAATATAAATGGTTAAGCAAACAACGGCCAACGAATTAAGAGACGGCGTCAGACTGACGATTAGGACAGTGTGGAAATTCTACTGGTTTCTGTATAAAAGAGAGAGAGAGAGAGGGGGGAGACTAAAAGGTTGAACAACACAACATCTTTACTTTCTGCTACCAAAGGTACATCAAAGTCTTCTCCACCCATTTATCTGTGTGTGTACCAGTAAATCAAAAGCCATAGCTTGAACACACACACACACACACACACACACACACACACACACACACACACACACACACACACACACACACTGCATTAGCTTCTTGCAGCGGCATCAAGAGCTGGGATGGGGGGGGTAAACTAGGATTTTGCTGGAGACGGGGGGTTGGGGGGGGGTGGTTTACTTGCCTCAGCTCACTCCGTCAGGGAGGAGAGGGTGACGACTGTTTACCCGCGGTGAGCGAGAGAAGGAAATAGAGAAAAGGGAAAGGTCAGCGCTGCGTCCGAGACGCCGCTCTCCTCTCCTCCCCGTGAGTCACCTACCCCCCCCCGCTATCATGTAAGCACAAATTCACCTATCTCTGAGAAACAGCTGTACGGTATGTTATATAAGAGGTCGGGTCGATTTAAGGCGTTGCAGCAGCGTGTTCTGGCCAAGATATGATACACAGGGAAAGGAAGTGGAGGAATAAAAGCATAAACACATACAGGAGGATAACGACTGGTCCCGGGGTGACCATCTGGTCTGGTGGGGACTTCCTCCCCTGCCACAGAGGAAGTGTCCATTTACAGTGTGCAGTTCAGCTGACTGCCATCACATCCCCACTTTAAACGACAATGAGAAGCCGGCTTGGCTCGGCCCAGTCAAGCAGAAAGGAGAGAGTTCATAAAGCCACGCCATCAGCATCAGCAGGAGATCTGGAGCACGAAACCTCCGAATGATGAAGCGCTGGAGACGCAGAGACGGCGTTGTGTGTTTGAAACTCATCCACTTACAGCCTGTTTGGTTGGCAGATTCTCTGCTTTTTTTAAAAAATCATCTATTCTGGAAGTGTGACTGTTATCCACCTGTCCTTGGGTGGAGGGCGATTAGGTGGTCTTACCACTAGCTATTTGCACCAAAGTGGATGCTTATAATAGACGGTGTGTGGAGGGCAATATGCTGATGATGGAATGATGCAGCAGACACCGACAAACAGCCAAGGGAACACAACAGGGCGGGATTATTGATGACTCTCTTAAAACGGGGGAGGGGGGGGTATCATCGGAATGGCGACCCATACATTACCAATGAGCAGCCACACCCCTCCACTGTCTCTGACCAATGGGCAGGCAGCTGCCAAGCAAACAAGAAAACGATCCCCCAGCAGCTCTGAGGTGAGGAGAATGCTAAACGTGTCGCTTTATCTGCTGATTGACACAAAGCCTTTTGTTTACCGGCGTCACATAGATTTGCATCTTTTTTTTTACCGTGGCCCCTCCCTCTCCTCTCTCATTTGTGTTTTTTCTATTCTGCATACCACACATCACTCCCACAATCCTCCCTGTTTGTGGCAGCGCTGCAGAGAGTGGATATCACCCCTCCCTGCTGCTCTGGTATCGATCAGCCTTGTCCCTCTCTCTCCTCTCCTCTCCTCATAGCCTGCTGCATTGATTTCACCTCTCCCACTAAACCCGCCAGCCAGGAGTGATTACACAGCCTGCACAGTAATGCAAGTACGCAAACACATAAACAGTGTGGTGTGGAGGTGCAGCCTTTATGTTGAAGGCTACACAGCTTAGCGGCATCAGCTTGCACAGAACGTTGCATTCTTTTGATTCAAAGGAACCAATAAGTGCAGATGCAACGTGACTTATCACCCTAATACACATAGCTGTTAAAGCATGTTAGCATAGCACAGCAGCCAGCTGGTGTAAAGCCAACTGTTGCTCTGGGGATTTTTTGTCAGGCTGGTGCTAGCAAAGATCGACACGAGCTCCAGACACCTTGTGATTCTATGCAAATTTGCTCAGAACTGATGCGCTTTACTAGCATGCAGAGCCGCACTTCACAGCAAAAGACGAGCAGCTATAGCCCACTGAAGTCAACACAGCTCAAGGAAAACGCACAATGTGTGTGGCACGACTACACAGACGAGCATCTTCAAACATCTATGTACAGTTACAGTAGATTTAATGTTGGGGTAGAAAGAATATAGCTTGTATGTGACTGGAAAGCATTACACGCACACACCAAAAGTAAAAGCTCTGCCTGCATTGTAGCAGCAGCAGCAGCCGCCGGCTCATTCATTCACAGCGGCGCAGGAAATATCTGCCCAAGCCCGTTTTCCACAAAGCATTTCTGCTGCCAACAGTTGCTTCACTACTAGAGGTTTGGTATGTAGGACTACCAGTGTGGGCTCACCACAATAATTCAGAGCCTTGACGGCTGACATAGGGATCGATGTCAACATCACTATGTTAAAGAGAAACCGAACTGGGTAGACTGAAAAAAGGCTAACGACAACAACAACAATAAAAACAACAAATGTCCTTCTGTGTGGTTTTGCAGATTTTTTTTTAAACAGGAGATACGACTGGGATGAAGCAGCAGATGTTGTCTCACCTTCTGTTCTCAGTTAGAAACTCATCCAAAACTACCGTATGGATATTTCACCCCATTTCTCTTGTTCCTGTTAGAATATAAATTCTTTTCCTAGCCCAGGCCTTGTGCCAGCCTTTCTTCCACCCTCTATCATCTCAGGCAAGTTACACAACAGTCATTTCACCCAAAAACTGAACTGCACTAAAAACATTTTCTTCTTTTTCCTATTTTGGCTGCTTATTTGCATGACAACAATGTCTTTTGGGCGTGAAAATGTACACTTTAGAAAAAAAAACAAAAACAACAACAACAAAAAAATCAAAACACCATATTGTGCAAACTTGCAAAACACAACACCTCTAAAACGATGGTTCCACCGCCTAGCTATGCACCGGTCCGTTATGGTTCCAGCATCTTTGTGTGTGTGCACATAAGAAGAAATAGTACATGACGGTCCTACTTTGTTTTAAATAATGTTCCTATAACTCACATTTGATTCATTGCTACTGTGATCGTGTTCTGTGGTGTTCATTCTAAACGCTTATGAAGCAGTTCTCGACCCTGGCACGCATACTACTAAAGTCATCCCTCACTACTCGCGGTTAATGCATTCCAGGACCACCTGCGAAAAACAAAAGTCCGTGACAAACTATTTATTTTACCCATACTGATATTAAACCACCCTCTATCTGTATTACCTTTTCCCACACTCTTATTGACTGTTTAAAACATTTTTGTGTTTCACGGAAGCACGCTGCACTCCGTGAACCTCGGAACGCAGCGCGCTTCCGGATGCTGTCAGCCCTTAGCACATGCATACGGTATCACATGACTACCTACTAAAAATCCAACATGTAATGAAGCCGGGCATCTTGAAGCGTGAACAAGCGAGGGATTACTGTACTACTTCTACTATTATTATCATTATTATTATTACTGCTATTATTATAATTACTATTAAACATTGCAAGGAGCTGTACTTCAATATTCAACTTTAGCTTCTTTCGGTAACACAGACAGAAACAACTAAATAATTTTTTTAAAATGACAGCGGAAGGTTTGAATCTGTATATTACTGGGATATTATTGTAAAGCAATCATTCTATTACTTTGTTTTCAGTTTTGGTTCAAGCAACATCTGTATTAGTTAATTTACCCACTTTTTATTGACCATGTTTTTGCCGCCATCAATGAATGCATGTTCAGAATTCTCTTGACACATCTGTTTGTATCTCTCTTTAGGTGAAGGTTTGACATCCTTTGTTTTCCTTGCCACTGTCAGTCATGTGATCACACAGTTTGTGAAATGTCTGCCTTGGAAATGTTTCTTCTACAATTTGTAAATGATCTGTGTGTGTGTGTGTGTGTGTGTGTGTGTGTGTGTGTCTGTGTGAGATAGAGAGAGAGAGACTTCCTCAATGCTTAAAGGAAAATAAATATCAGGTGATTGTTGGGAGATTTACAAAATCAATCACGTTAAGCTGCCGTCCCATGTACATTCACTTTATTTTACATTAATCAGAATGTACAGGTGCAACTGTGTCCAATATTCTAACCTGTTTTAACAAGCTAATGCCTCTGACAGCATCCACTGACTCTAAAGCAACAGAGATCTCACATATTATTTGCACCTTCACTTTCATTTGACATTTAAATGGCATTTAACCATGACAACAAACAGTCTGCAGCTAGTTATGCAAACTTGCCATCGTGTACGGCGTCTAAAAACCATTCAAACAAGACCAGCACCTTTAATCTACTCTCTCTGGGACTCAATATGAGTGATAATAAAGAAGTGTAATAACATGGAAAACAGCCCAAACAAAGACAAAGTTGGGGTGGTGGCAAGGACAGTGTCGCTGTGATCAATAGTTGTAATCAATATTCTCCCTCGGTACCTTTCACTGTTTAAATTAGTACTTGTACTGCGTTGCAATGACAGGCTCAAAGACACTTTAGTTCAATGTGTGATTTTAAGAAGTCTTAAATTTACATACATAAGTCCTCTGCAGGAAAGAAAGGTCAAGTATGACTGTGATAAATAAATAATATTGTCTCATTATCACTCAGAGTAAAGCCCATCTACAGGCAGCTCTCTGTCTCTCTCTCTCTCGTGATCCAATGAGGCGTCTTTAAAGATGACGTTTTGTACCCAAGCAGTCCTCCAAGAGACAGTCAGCCATCTGTTAACAGCAAGCTCCATCAGTACCCCGCAGCTCCTGTCACCAGTGTATGGCCATAAGACTGTAAGCACAAGTTCCACTGCAGTGCACACACTGAAGACATGAGGTGTGTGTTCTGTGTAAATGTGTGTATATTAGCTCTGCAGGGAGGAGAGGACGAGAGGTTAGCGTCCATACGAGGAGAGCACAGAGACAGACGGGGGTCTCCGTCACCTCCAACATCCCTCCCTACCATTCACTCTCACATTCATCCCCCAACTCCATTACCCACTCCAGCACCGGAGCACATTAAATCATCCCATTTCACCTGGAGATGAGGTTAACACAGGAGACAGGAAGGTGGGAGGAGGTTTGGGGAAGGATTTTTCTTTTTTTGTTGTTGCTATCTTGCTGGTGTGAACCGATTCAAACAAATGCAAGCACAGGGCGACTATTATTTAAAGGCCAAAATCAGCTCTAACCCATCCCACAATGCCTTGAGGTGAGAGATTCATCACAGGGTTCAGACAGCAGAGGAGAGGCAAGAAAGGAGATGCTGAAAAGAAATAACACAGAATAAGATCAGGCAAGTCATAAGCTGTGAGGAACTGAAAGTGATGGGAAGCTGTAAAGAATTATTCATACTCAAATGGGAAGGGCATTATGGTGATCAAAAATGGTCTGTTAAACTCAATAGCCCAAGGTTAGCTTGTCTTACTGCTGCAGCAGTCTATATAGTAGAATGTAACGACGCTAGTGCAAACACATCCCTTGTACGCTAAAAGATCAAGATGTTTTCATCATTTCCATTCGCTCCAAGCAAATTAGAGAAGAAATTTAGAGAAGCACTCTACAAAGCAACAAACACAGATTCCCAGAAATTGCCTGCATGTGAGGAGAGAGAGAGAGAGGAAGCCGTCAGAGCAAAGACATTGGGGATTTCAGAACAGAACAAAAAAAACAACAACAAAAAAAAAAAAACACTTGGGGGAGGTCTGTATCTTCATGTCATTAAGATAGCGGTGAGGCTAATAACAGCGATTTTAATGGCGCAGACTTCACTCCCTCTACTCTGTGCACGAGTGTTAACTGCCTGCTGAAACAAAGGCAGCTCTGTTCAAAAAACACAACGCTGCTAAACTGTTAAGTACATTCCTATAAAGAGAAGAACAAAGAGCGTTTGAGCACGGCCGCCGCAGAAATGAATACAGCAGCTGAAAAGATAGCATAGCTTAGCCCTTTGATGCCAGGCAATGTGTTTAACATTGTGAATAGTGTTTGTGCTGTTTCATAGTGTACTGTCTGGGATCAAGGCAACAATAACATCAGCTGGTAGCAGGGAGACGTCTCAGCAGTAATGATGTTTGTGAGAGAAAACAGGGCAAGGAGGGATGAAGTGTGTCCAGCAAAACAGCAGATGAGTGGAGATGGTTGGGAATTTAGAGGCTTGGACTGGAAGCACGACACAGGACTCGAGTCACACGCAGCACAGCACGAGGAAATATGGTGTGCAACGTTTTGTGCCTGGTTGCAACTCACAAAACTGCACAAACACCCCGGCACAGAATAAATCAAGTGTGTATGCATGTGTGGCGAGGCATCCCCCAAGCCCTTGCAGCTGTGGTTCCTGTTCGCCATTTGATCCACTGACAGTGACAGACAGGCAAACACAATTTAGCTTCTCCCATCAAAGGACAGGCAACAACGGTCACAGTCGCCGCCGGCGGAAATGTGACGTGCTTAACGGGAAAAACACACAATCTTCCTTCTTTGTCCCAGGAAAAAAACTGCCCTGAATTATGAAATCTAGAAAATATATGTTCCTGTTCTTTTTTTGGTTAACTATGACTGTTACCATAGATGGTTTATATTTATGAGTTCCAGGTGAAACGACCCATATGTGTTGTTTAGGGAGGAATGTTGGTCATATCACTGATAAGACTTTGGCTGATCTGGTTTCTGGGTAACGGTTTCCTGCCCCACCCCACCAATCCATGTGAATTGACTTGGTTGCATTGTGCCAGACACATGGTATGAGACAGTTCTTGAACTGCATCACATTCCCCTTTCACAATCAAAGGCTGAACATATGTGGGCCAGTCGTGTTGTATTCGATCAACAAGCACTCAAAGACGGAGAGCAGATCAAGCCTGCCGTGAGTCCAGGTGAAATAGAGGTACAAAATGTCAGAAGGTGTGTGTGTGAGGGTGAAGCCTGCTCTGGAGATGGATGCCTGTGGCGATGCTGCTGTTGTTTTAAGGGGCTGTGTGAGGCTGTGGGCTCAAAGGTACAAAGTGGAGACATTCCACAGACCTCGCTGCAATCCTTGAAATTTCCTCCTCTCGTGTCTGCTCCCCTGCCCTCCTTCCTTCCTCCCTTTGCTCTCTCTCTCTCTCTGCTGGCAAGAGTTAATTTCTACCATGTGTTCTGTAGCACAGAAAGCGGGGTGAGGGGGTGAAGGGTGGGGTTTCAGAGGAAGCGTGTGAATTCAATACCACTGTAAATCTCCACTTCCACAGCGTTCCTCTCTCGCCTCCCTCCTCTTCTGTTCTCTCACATTCTTTTTTTTATTGGCATGTAACACATTGGACAAGCTGGAAATTACACTGAGCTGAGAACCAGCGGCGAAGCGCGCCAGATACCTACTTAAGCTGAGAGAGCGGGGGGGCGGGAGTGGAGGGTGTAAAGGAGGAATATGGAGTACATGAGAGGAAATGTAAAATGGGAGAAGAACGAGGCGGTGGGTTGAAATTAGCTGCCCGTTTGCAGAGCAGAGGCCAATCCAATTAAAGCTTGACCAATCCACGAAAATGTGTTTAGTGTCTGGTTGCTACCCCCGAGGGTTGTGTGGCCAGAAAAGGAGTGAAGAGTCTCCTCCAAATACAATCCTCTGCCGTGGTAATGATGAGCCACGAGAAAAAAAAAGAAGAAGAAGGAATTCATCAACAATTTTATAGCATCTATTATGAAAACCATCCAGTTTGTGAGATGCTACAAACATTAAGTTACTTCAAAAGACCCCCAACCCTCTAATTTAGAGTCAACTCCCCATGGAGGAGTCAACCGTTTTCATTTCAGCAGGAAGACCTGGTTAGGTAATTAAACCGGCCCTGTCATTACCATCATACCAAAAGACTGGGTTCAGAGTTTTACAATTTGAGAGAGTCACATCTACCTTTTCTTTATTTTGGTCTTTTCTACATTTGTTTTGTCTCTTTCTGGTCATAAAAGATGTGTGTCTGTTTATGCTCCCCGCTTTTAGGATAAAAATGTGGTGCTCCACACCGGAGTGTGGGGAATTTACTTCAGATGTGAAGACATCAGAGGAGAAATATTCGCTTGTGATGTGCCAGAAAAAAAATGCGTCAGGGGAGTGAGAGATTTCAACAACTCAGCAAAAAGGGACAACATCGTTTAGATATATTAGAGGCTCAAATGACCTTTGTCACTGGGAATGAGCGGACAAATCTTCATGCATCTAAGTGTGTGTGACAAAACAATTGGAATAAGAGCGTGAACTACACAAAAGGCTTAGCTGCTGAATAATTAAGCAATGGTGGGTCAAGGAGGTGTCTATTGATTGAGCTTTTAAAAGGACTTACGAAAAAGCTACGGCCATTGTCCTGCCCCCCATCCCCTCACCCCCCATTCCCACCCCCCCATATCCGAAATTGCCATTTCGGATATATTTACATAAAGCCACATTTACATATAGACTTTATCAGCCTCACCCCCCTCTCATCTACCACCCCAGAAAACCCACCCTATTGGTCATCCAACAAGTTTCCATAGCAGCATTTAGATAATGCACAGGATGGGCAGTGAGGATGAGTGAAAGTGTTATTTGTGCACGAAAAAAAATGATGAAAAGATACGGATATAAAGGAGAGAAGCAGTGAGGCGCCAAGAGGAGGGTTAAGTGGGTTTGGTTTTATGTCTGCGAGCAGAGCTGAATATAGCCCTCTGTGCTCGCTGAGGCTGAACAGTGTCGTTATCTCAAACATGCCATTTGTGTTGCTGTATTTATTCATCATTGTGCTCATGTGGACAATCAATCCAGCCCGTCTACCCAGAGTGAGAAAGATCTGTACAGCAGTCAGAAAGATGCATGGCAGCCTCCATCCGATTTGAGAAATGCACCGAGCTCCCAAACCGACACAGAGCAGGACTAGCTTGTTGCTGCGGGAAAAACACGCTTGCATTGAACCAGCGGCTGCAGAAACACCTTTACTAAATGACCTAATGTTGCACCAGAGAATTGCATAAATAGCCTCACCTCTATTGAGCCGTGTTCCCACTATGTGGTACCGGCTCTACTCTAATTGACTCCAGAAAGAGGAGTTCGTTTTCCATAAGAGGATAATATCACCTCAGTGTAGCTGGTCGTCATAGTGACGCCGCAACAAAGTGCTGTGGTGAAAACAGACACCTCTCATAATCCTCTCATTAACCACCAAACACAGGATTGTGTTCACATACTGAATATAGTATATAAATCTTATTTATATATGAATATAGTCAAAGAAAACGTGTCTGCTGAACTAGTTGCCGTGGGTTTGTGATCTGCAGGGGATTCCACGAGTGTCAGGTGTTGATGAAGCAGCGACAACGCTCTGAATAATCAGCATCTGCAGTGTTTGATGAACTATTATGAGACCTGAACAGAGATGGATGCATCATTTAGAACCGTTATGTAGTGATTGTAGTCTGGAGTGTGGTTCTCAGAACACCTTTCACACTGTGATCACTTGAATGTGGCAGACCAACATATTTAATCAATTTCTCTCTGCACCACTATAGTCATAGTGGTCAGAGTGAAGACAGACACAGTAATGTGAAAGCATCAGCAAAATCTTGGCTTGATCCCAGCTTGAGCTCTAATTTTAATCAGCTGTGTTGGGAGAAGGAGGTCGTTTGACAAACACAAGCAGGTCATCTGAGCAGACATTTACTCACATCAAAGAATAAAAATTTTATTCTGTGCTAACCTTTTCCAGCTGGGATTTTTCTTTTCTGACCAAAAATGGCCATTCAGGGTTTCCTAGTTGTGCTGTGCTTCTATTGATTTAAAGCTGCTACTCAATCAGGACCGCTGAAGGCAATCAAATGCTTCAATCACGCAGCACGTAGTCGCTCCATAGACTCCCTGATGCCCTTGTCAAAGCTGCTTTCTCATAGAGGACAGACACGAGCAGACAAGACAGCCCCACACAATGGTTAGAGGCTGCACCTCCACGTGTTCATGTGTGAAACGTACAAGCGCCTGAATGGACCACGGACTGAAAGGAGGACCTTAGCACCACACACACACACACACACACACACACACACACACACACACACACACACACACACACACACACACACACACACAAAGGGAGAAACAATAGAATGCAGGGAGGGAAGTGGGCATTCTTGGCAATGACACCAAACAGTTGATGGTTGTCTAATCAACCATCTTGATGTCTTAACAAAAAGCTTTTTGGGCGAAAAGGGTTTATAACCATTTTTTTGTTATCGATTGCTGCATGCGACACCAGATAATCTGACACTACAGCTGTACATAAGGGTAAGTATCTGCGGAAGGATCAGAGCGATGGCAGGAAACTCCTACCCAAAACCCATCTATATCAAACACGGGCAGACAAGCTAGCTGCCAGCCAATTAGCCAGGCAGCTTCATTGTTAAGGTGACTCTCAGCATTTTGGATTCCATTAGGATTGCACTCAGAAAACCTAATAAATACTCATGTTGAGCATGTGTATTTATGCACATATATTTGCATCTTTATCAAACAGTTTTAGACACAGGCTTTGAACAGGAGGCATTTTCCAATGTTGTAAGACACACACCAGCAGAAACCATCAGGAAACAGTTGTGTGAAATACAATTGGCATTTGGCGCTTGTGTGTGTGAGTGTGTTTGAGGACACACACACACACACACACACACACACACACACACACACACACACACACACACACACACACACACACACACACACACACACACACACACACACACACACACACACACACACACAGAATGACAACTGGGATATGCTGCTTTTATCCAACATGAATGTTGAAAGCTGAACAGACAGTGAATTTACCCTGCCATATAAAATAATTTACAATGTGTTTTTTCCACCTCTGTTTGAATGGTATTATAAAACAATGTGGAACACAAAATTAACTCAATAGACATTTTAGACATGCTTAAAAGTCTAGATTGTATTCAGGTTCTGGGTTTTTTTGTTGCTATTTTTATTAGACTGAATAAAACACACCTGACAACACCATCATTTTGCTATGCTGAAATAGCAGCTGGAAATAATACAAAACAGTGCGAGTAAAAGTGGTGTTTGTCCCCTGGAATCCACCTGCTAATCAATCATTTAACCAAAACACGAGAGAGGTTCAGCCAACGTGTCAAACAGTTACTGGGTGTTACTGAAGACACAGAGCGAGGTGAGTAGCTGAGAATCACACAACACACACGGTGACTGCAAACATGTCAAGCGATCCAGCACTAGATGAATATGAACAATACGCTGGTTTCTTAAGAAGCTAAGAACACGTGTTGGCAAGAGACACAAATTGAGAAACGTTACAATTATCTGTAATGCACTGAGAATTGCAATCAGTCCATCTGAAATTGTTTTGTTTCCCTAGCAACAGAACAATAGTTCATGTGTGTCCTTAATAATCAGGGATAAGAAGGTCATCCAAAACCAGTTTGCACAGATTCATGGTGTGGGAATCACTAAAGGATGGGGTTTCCTGTCTAGACACACCTTCTGTTTTAACAGCACACAGCTACACTGACATCAAACGGTTAAAACAACGCACAAATATACAATTTGCATGATGCTGACATTTAAGATAAGTAACAATGTTACACAATATTGTAGCACTGTCTGTATTTTTTTTTACGTTTAAAACAGCATCTTGTCCTTTATTTCTATGACACAACTTGTCCAGTAATTATTTTGAGCACTTTTCAGACCCATTAACACCAGAAGCAGAAAACACACTTTCACCTCCACCTTCCTTTTCCTCAGTTGAGGAGAGGCATTCTAGGTAACCAATTGTCGGCTAACCAAAAACTGAAGCATCGGAACACGGCTCAGAACATGACTCATCGCTGCAGAGCGATTCAGAGTTCAAACATTTTGAAACAAAAATGACGGTTTGAGGCTCCAGGCTCAGGGCGGACGAACACACAACTCACAAAGATAAATAATCATGTTTCACCTCAGTCAGGACTTCAACTGGAATGACAGTTTGGTTTGTTAATACACTTAAAATCCTGCAGACACACGCAAACACACTATGTATTCATCTATTTTATACATGCAGGTCTAAAAGTCTGATTAAACATATAGAACTGATGAACAGTAAAAAAAACAAGAGGACTTTCTTTTCCCCTTTTTTCCTCCATATTTTGCTTCAATCTCAAAAATACATTTTTTGCACAGTTCTTGTCACATATTAAATTCTATTCAACCAAGTAACTGCATAAATTAATGAAGTACACTTCAGAATATTTTACATTTTATAGACTTGCTTTCACCACTCTCCTCAGAGAAAACATACAGCATTTTCTGCACTATAAGGCACACTGGAGTATAAGGCGCACATTTAATGAATTGTTTATTCTATAATTTATTTCATATATAAGGCACACTGGGTTACAATTCACACTGTAAGTTTATGAGAAAATTATAGGGTTTTAGGTGTGCCTTATAGTGCGGAAAATACTGTATTCAACCTTGAGATAAATACACCCTAAAACATTTAAACTAAGACAGTTTTTAAATAAATGTGAAGGTGAGGGTCTCAAAATATAAACCAATCCAGAGCACACAGTAAAGAACACTCATTCTTTTTTAAGGTGGCCAGGCCTGCAACATGTGAGCTGGACTCATGGCAAGATAATTGCATTGTACAAAGCATCCAATTAAATGTAGATAAGTAGGAAGATCTAGCAGAAGAGACTAGCAGTGTGTGTGTGTGTGTGTGTGTGTGTGCGCGTGCGTGTGCGTGTGTATGTATGTTTATGGGGCTGCATAAGTGTGTGTGTTATGCTGGAATCACTCCATTAGTGAAGGACGCAGAGAAAGGGATGCTGGGAGAAAGTAGAGAAACAGAAGGATGTGGGTGAGGAGGGACCGCCTAATACTACACTATACTATATGGTGTTAGATACAAGCAGGGAGGGAGGTGGGGGGGCTAAATGAGCACTGAGAACATGGACACAAGGAGTAGAACATGGGAGGGAGTGAGGTAAGTGAGCTCAACAGCAGCTCAAGGAGGGAGGAGGGAGTGAAACGGAGGAGACGATCGAGGTAAGAAAGTAGTGGGAGTGGATGAAGCCAGGGTCAGCCAGCAGATATAGAGCAGATTCCTGAGGGCTGAATCTCTCTGGTGGCTTTTAATGTTACTCATGGAAGCTCCTGTGATGAAAACAAACATAAACTGCACGATTCAATTCCAAGTTGCATCCATAAAGTATCAGGATGGTTACTAAAATGCCTCCTAGTCAGCTGAATTTTTCTCCTAATACACTTAAAGTCACATTTTGTGTCATTTAATTGGTTCATTCTTACCATGATGCCACTGCATTAACATCTCAAATGTTAGTCAATCACTGTTTTAAGTTCTTTTTTTTTCTTTTTTTTTTTGCACAAACAGTCTCTATCAATCAATATAATTATCTGACTGGAAACGTTTTATTGTGGTGCTTTTGTTTTGTAACGGTTAAAAATGTCTGCCTGTGAGTCACCTCTGTATCCGGGCAGACATTTCAAGAGGACGGCAGAAGTCTTGAATCCATAAGGATGGATCAATATGTCACTGAGGATACAGAGGGCAGCAAAGTTGTCACTGGCGAGTAAACAAACTCGGGAAAATGTTTGTCCTCCAACGCTTAACTGACCCTGATGATGCTGCAGAATGGATTTTTTTCTTGCACGTGTTATTGCTGAATGACAATACCCTCTGTAAGTGTGTGTGTGTGTGTGTGTGTGTGTGTGTGTGTGTGTGTGTGTGTGTGTGTGTGTGTGTGTGTGTGTGTGTGTGTGTGTATGCACAGAGGAAACAAGAAAGCTAACATTCAAGAAAGAAGGCTAGCATGGTAATACCTGAGCTGAGACTGGCACGGCAGCATTCAACTCCTGTTCTTGGCCACCCAGGATAGATTGATGGCTACATTCAGGATTTCTACACGCCGCTAATTGGATTCACAGGTCATTAGATAAAGTACACGAGAGAGACCGCCGCAGCTCACACACTGACAGGGAAGAAGTGGAAGTGTGTGAGAGGGGCAATACTGATGAGGTTGTTTGGTTCAGGACCAATGAAATCTGCTCTCGGCTGTGCCTCCAAAGACCAGCTCCCCCCCTGCACTGTGGGGTGGGGTGGGTGATCGATAATCTGTGCAGAAGCAATGGTGGAGGGTGGAGAACGAGGCAGGGATAGGAAATAAAGAGTCTTATGCTTGGGTCCACTTAGATAGAATTCAAGTTGCCTGTTATCTTTTCTAATATATTACGGCGAGAGAAGGAAATGATGGCGGTCCGACCGTCACAGGACACAATAGAGTGGAATGAACAGGTTTAAAAAAACCGGCCGAGAGAGATTTTTGAGGTGGGCCAGATGGATGGAAGTTTAAATTGGCAAGTGTAAAAAAAAACCCCCAAAAACAATATAAATCTGCCGTCACTCTAACAGAGGGTTTTGTGCAGGTGTGGGAGGTGTGTATGCAGCGAGCCGAGTGCCACTAGTCTGTGATTTGTAGCCTGGTGACAAAGTGAGCTCATTGAAAAACGCTGTACTTGTTTAGAGAGCCAGCGGGGCTTGTTGTTTTAACATAGAAAAGACAAGGGTACATTCTGCTCAGACACATACAGGCATGCAGATGGCTGTTCATTAATTACAAATGATGGGGGGGGGGAGTAACAGAGAGAGAAAGATCAGCCAACGCAATTCTCAATCTCCCTGGAAAAGCCCGGTCTCCTCTGCCGGGCTAAATAAAGACGTAGGTGAAAGTTTTTGTGAGTGTGTTTCATGAGGCAGCTTCCTGCCGTCCTCAGCATCAGCAGCCATCATGCTAACGTGGGGGCCCTGCTGTCTTCCCCCCTCTGTTAGACCTACAGCGCACCTTAAACCTTCATCTACACACAATAACTGCCCTGACATAGCAGTAAGTGGAGAAACACACACACACAGACACACACACAATTCCACTTTTTTCTTTTTTTTTCAAAAATGGTGTGTGTGTGTTGTTGTGTGGCTGACCTTCCATAATCATCCTAGCTGTTGGCAGCCATTACGCTGGCCCCCCCTGGGGCCTGGCCAGCCCTCATCCAGCCCCCCAGCGCTCTGCTTAGTCAACCAATCTGTTAAAACACAGCCGATGCTCGCCAGCGGGAGTCAGACGCTTTATTAGATGACAAAGACCCATCAATGATAGACTCCAGCAGTCTTTACTCACTAAATAAGGAAGTTCACTACAAACCAACAAAATACAACTGGGCACAAAAGCACCGGCTCTGGAGTGCAATTTATACAATAACAGTTTTGCCAATAGCAAAGAAAAAAAGGATTTGCGTTTAGAAAAATGTTCTGCATTTATACATAGTCCATTTACATCTCTGAAGAGAACACACAGAGCCACGAAAACGGTCGGAGAGGCAGTGGGATGTACGATATGGTAGGAGCGTTCATGACCTCAGCAGAATAAACTGGACAATTTGACACAGTCTCTTGTTGTTATTCTGTCCATAGCAGGCATGATGCGGGGAGGTTACAGACGTTAGTGTTTTACAGGAGTTGCATCCATTCTGTTTTAGGACACTAAAATGTTATTGTAAAACTAATCTGTAGCACACATTTTTCTGTTTCATGGTATAAACGCAGTGAAAACCACCTCTCAGATAAACTAATTCAGTGTTCTGTGTACATTTTTACAATGAAATTAGATTGGAACGTTTCTCAGAAAAAGACAAAAACCCAACTGTCTAAACTGTGATATGATGCTTTAGCAAACACAGAACACACAGAGGAAAAAAAATCAATTCTGTGTGTGTGTGTGTGTGTGTGTGTTGGGGGTGTTCTAGGTGTCCTGTTGCAGAGAAATTAAATTGGCTGAGTCTGATGAATCAGCCATTCTCAGTAGCAAATTACAACCTAATTCCTTTCTTTATGCAGCAAAAGAGGCAATTTGGCCGCATTAGTTTGGAAAAAAAGAAAAATCAATTGAAAACCGGCGAAGTTCTCCTTCATTAAATCAATTAAGTGCATCGACAAACATCTTTATTTCCATTACAAGCGTTATTAAACTGCCAGCAGATTGCACAGGTAGATAATATTCAAGCATGATTCTAAGGGAGGTTTCTTTTTCCACATGACCCTTCGGACACACAAATTAACCAGAAATCTTTATTCATCTTAATTTGAATTCCATTCTCATCTGAAATACTGTAGAACACAACTTGCCAACTAGAACCTCTCATTACGGTGCACGTTCCATCAAAGACCAGATTTTTTTCAGGTGGTGTTGCTCAGCGGGTTGATTAGCGATGACTGCGAGAGGCAACGTCAGGACAAAGACAAACAGGAAGTGAAAATGTACTCACCAGTTTGAAGTCCTGAATGCTACAGATGAAGTAGGGAGTGTTGGGCCGCCGACTTTCAATGTACACACAATCTGCAAGCAGAGAAGAGGAAAGAATGACTTTACCAGAGGATGTTCACACTTTTTTTATGCAGCCAGACTTGGTAATGTAAAAAAAAAAAAAAAAGATTTAGCATACTGTTCCTGCTGACTCTTTTTCTCCTTGAGTCAAACTCAATTGGAATGCCAGTAATAGGATTAAGGACTTGTGGAGTACTACAAGGTTGCCTTTCCAAAGCAAACATTACACCCAAGGGGAATTATGTTATTGTTCCACTCCATTTATACACCACTGAGCAACGCTAGCTTTAACCCCATTCCCAGCCCAGTCACCAGTCGTCAACTTTACGTAAAGCCCTTCTACGAATGACAACTTCAGTCGCCGCACCTATTCATGTCGAGTTAGCTTTTAGCTTTCAGTTCAAGCTGCTGTCCTTTCATTCATGTTTTTTCACATAATGCAAAAATGTGTTAGGATCAGACCTGGCATTCAGTGTGTGTGGAGGAGGAGGTCCTGGCTATCTACAGTGTCAAAAGAGACATAACTGTCGCTCTGACCGGGTCACGAACCCTCATCCTCTTAACAAACCCACTCGCGCTGCAAGAGGACACAAACACAGCCAAGTCTGTGGAGAATACATAGAGGAGGTGGTGAAGGAACACGGCCAACGATTACAGCTGAGCACGGCCAACAGCCAGGGGCTAGAATTAGATCATTAGATTATTATAATTATTACAGGAAAGTAGATTTAAATTCACATTAGTGCAAAATAAAAAAACAGCCGTTTACTTTTAGCTGCTAAAGGAAAGAAAACCAACAATGTGTGAAACTGACAAACTGTGCTCGACCTCTTTTGACTTCACTAAAAAGACAGTTTACGCCCCCTTGATGGGCAAAGTAATCAAATGGCACAGACATTTGAAATCTGACCCTCTGATCAGGTCGAAGCAATGCAACAAAACTATTTGCCTGCTGCCAGACTGGTTTTGCTTACCTCACCAGGTGTAGCGTAGCATTCTAGCCAACAGACACATATTCACAGGACATGAGGACAGCTACATTTCTGCAAACGTAGATTAAATAAAGTCCCCATACTAAACGTGAGCTCTGGTGCCAATTTCACCAAACATATGCAGAGTTGTGTCTTTTTGCAAGGACAAAGACACCATTTCCCCACCCCAAAACAAAAGATATGTGGCTGACGACGCCATCATTTGTTATTTATTAGTTTGTGTCAACAGAGTTATCGATCTGGCTGTGGTTTATCTGACTGCTCGCAGAGGAAAGGAGAGGTGGCAAAGATATTAAATGACTTCGACACCTAAGATACCATTTGTAGAGAGCTGGTGTGTACAAGCAGCTTTGTTTTTTTGAGAGGGTGTGTGTGTGTGTGTGTGTGTGTGTGTGTGTGTGTGTGTGTGTGTGTGTGTGTGTGTGTGTGTGTGTGTGTGTGTAACCCCAGGGTGGGCTTGTTATCTGCTGTGAGCTGAATGAGCTGTTCTAAAGGGGAGCAGGGGAGGGGGGTTTATCGGTCTTGCTGGCTCCGAGTGACGCATTATATCTTTCTCACTACTGCCCTCGTCTCTCTTTTCCCGTCTCTCTCCTCTACACCATCCCTGGAAGTCATTTACAAGATAACATGAATGAAAATATCCATCAGTGCTATTGTGTGATCTGTGACCAACACATTGTGTGTAAGTGTGTGTGTGTGTATTGAGAGAGACTCAGAAGCAGGCAGAGGAGGAGGGAGCAGGAGAGAGGGAGTGGGGGAGGGTGGAGAACAAAAGAGACTAATCTGAAAGAGATGACATGTTTCCGAGGAGTTAAATCGGGGGAATTAGGGTTTGGTGTCCCTTCACCTCATTGGCACATTCACTTAAGAGGACGACCTCTGTGTCTACACCCCAGAGATCGTCGACGGAATAAAGACTAGACAAGGTGAAAACGAGTGAAACAGATATGTGGTGTAGAAGGAAAAAGATGGGATCTGTTTTAATCGTTCGCAGACAGAACGTGAGTCTATTCTTCAAACGTCAAAAAGCTGATTCTGAATTCATCCCAGATGTTTAAAGTCTACTACCTCAAGGGCATTCCTCTGTAAGCCACTACAACACGAATCTCATTGCATGTGGAAGTTAAAACAGAATTAACACTTCGTTCTCAGGGAGGCTGGGGGTGGGATTGGGCGGGGGGTGGGGGTGGTACTCGGTTCCTCCAAGGTCTGACTGGCTTGTTTAACATTCCTGCCATTTTGAGCATTTGGAAGTGGGTCTCCTCGTTCATTTGGAGAAGTGGGGATGGGAGGGATTGGAGGGTTTTGCTGTGGTGTGGGGGGATCTGTGTGTTGTGCATGTGAGGAGAAAGGGTGGTGGTGGAGGGTGTTTCAAGAGTTCAAGTGTGTGCATGTTGGACGGATGCAGCTTTCTCAAGGAGAACCACCACAACCTGGTAGGGGAGTGTTTTCACTCCTCTGACTCACCCCCCCAACGCAATCCTGACAAAGACACCAGCCAGAAAGATAAGAAAATGTTCACTCATGGTAAACCAGAGGATCAAACATGAGCAACTACAGTATGTTCAAAGCTATCTTACATATTGAATTTAAACAATATTCACTGGTTTTGTCACTTTGCCCAGAGCGTGTGTTCATGAACTGTTACTAAAAAAAATTCTTTCAGTTACTTAGTTATCACATCTTCAGCAAGCAATTACAACAAAGACAGATAAACTATGCTCAGCGTTGTTTTGGGGGGGGTTGGGGTTGGACTGTTGCATCGAATACAAATCTTCATGTGTGAAATCGCGTTATTTTTGTGAGTCCAGTAACCTCAAGGCAGTAAAACACATTGTGAAAAGAATTTATAAAATGTAAAAATGTGCGAGGAAACAATGAAAAGCACCTGAAAAGAATCCCATGTCGTTTGTTTGGGTATGCTGCGACAGTGTGAACAAAAGCATGTAGAATAAATAACTGGCTATTAATCGTAATCAAGGTTAAAAAAAAAGTGATTTCCCGTGGTATTGATTAGAAGTCCAATCTCCCTGCCTCCACCCTCTCTTGGCTGTGGCTCATTGTTCAGATGGCCATTCTCTGACAGCTACAGAACAAGTCTAATGTAAAACACACCTAGACTCCTCAAAGGAGCCCCGTCCTGCTCGCTCCCAATCAAACCAATGAGAGGCTGTTGCGTTTTAGCACGTCTGTCGGGAGAGTCGTTAGCTAATATTAATTTGGCTTTCTATAAAGGGGTGCCAACAATGGAGAAACCACAATCTGAACACAATTACTGTGTATGTGCCAACATTTACTTAACAACAACTGGGGGTGGTGGTGTTTGATTATCTAAAAGCAGGAATGAGAGCATATCTCAGGATACGAGGCAGGATAATCAGATCGAGATGACTGTTTGTTTAAGCAATGCTCGCGGGTCAGCCAGAAGACAGGACGCACCTGCATTGTTAAAAGTGGTCCTTGGCTCAGCAGAGCCCTCATGCAAACACAGCAGGCTAAAGCATGACCAGTAAAGCTACCTCCCCCACCCCTTGAGTGTGCTGATCCTAAAATTGTGTAGCACACGGAATGCAATAATGAAACCACAGGAGTGCGATGACTGTAAGACCAGGGAAGACTTGGATTGGGAGAAAAAAGAGACACCGGCGGTGTTTGCAGCACCGTTGCAAAGTTGATAAGCTGATAACCAAGACTTCCTTGTGGTGCTTTCTGCTGGGGGGCCACATGTAGTGTGGCATGACAGGCCGTTGTGGCCAGGAGAGAAGAAGAAGAAGTACACTTTATTAATCCCACAAGGGGAAATTACATTGATACTGATACTTGATTTTAACCCGACTTTCCTTCTTTCCTCGTCCTCAGGTTAAACAACACTCGTCTAGTCACTGGAAAAGCAGTGGGAAATACCTGGCAAGCAGCACCATCAGCTCTCTACAATAGGGCAGGTCTACAGCTGACTGAGCTCCTCAGGGAGAACAGAGGCTCTTTGACAACAACCCCCTCCCTTTTTTCCTCTAGGCTAGCCCACACTTTCTCATTTAGCAGTCGGCAGGTGGTTGGATTTCACTAAAAAGCCCTTTTCCCAGAGTATCTAGCATGTGGAGAGCTGAGAGAGTGGAGTGGACTTTCAAAAATAGATCCTCAGTTAGCTACAGATTCAAACCACTGTGTTTTAATATGAGGAGACTCCAGGTGTTTGTCTTGTTACGCTTCAATGAAAACGGCAAACTAATCAACAGCCAGCCATTGAAGCAGGTTAGATGTGTTGTAATAAAGCCTGTGGTGCCTTGTCTCCAGAATAACCAGTTCAACACTTAATGAAACACCAGATACTGGTGTAGCAAACACAAAGTGTTTGTGTTCCTTCACAGTCTAATTCATATGACTCTGAATTACATTTCCATCTTGAGAAGATGGTGTCTTTTTCACAAAAAAAGATTTAGAAGATGAAATTCCAACAGAAACTAGTGCAAGACAATTAATTCAATTGTATTTGCAATCGTGCAAAAACGTCCTGAATAACATTGACATTATTAAAGCATCAGCAGCACACAACATGCAGCAGATGGTTGGAATGAAAATGAATGTCCAGTGGAGGTGAAGGGCTCATCCTCTGGAGCGGATCATCATCTATTGTTTGGAAGCATTTCAGATTTAGGGCATGTTCATCACATGCAGTGAGAGCTTTAGCGCAATCGGAGCTGCAAAGCAACACAACTAACTTGATGAGCCACTTGAAAACAGGCCACAAATGGCTGTACAATGAATAGAGAATAGACAAGAAAATCATTGCTAATGTGGATCATCCATCACGTCAGACAGCCAAAAAGAGTGACCTTTTACAGCACAAGACACACTGAAGTCATCAAAGCAATCCAAAAGATTGAGGGCAAATAGAGAGGGACAATTATGTTTTGAGATGCATGAAGGCGTATTTGTCAGTAATAAATTTGATCAATAATTGTGATCTCTTTATAGCTCCAAATAACTGACTGATCATTTTGGCCATAATCGCTCAGCCCAAGTAGACACTACAGATTTAAACAAGAAACAATTCACCAGGAAAGTGTTGAATAAAGCTCAGATCCTTTGTTTTCTACTTCCAAATTTAAAACATTCACAAAACGTTCAGGTTTATCCGATAAGAGTAATGATACAGGTACAAATAAACCCTACACTGTTTACACATCAGCACATTTGCTTTAAAATGGAAACATTTTTCATCTGTCACATTTAAAACATAAGGCATCCAGACAACAGCTTTTTGAAAATGATCCTTATGCAGCAGGAATTTTTGAAAACGAGAACCACAGAATCAGATCACAGAAGCTACCGGAGCGTAAATCAACTCAAGAGTTTTTATTTTGTTGCTGTTGTTCAGTTCACAGTGCAAAGCTATTATTGTATAGACGACCTCTTGCTTGTCAGCATGTTTCTTTCGTCCTCTAAATTTCTTTTATGTTTCATTTATTTTGAACAATGGAGGCTTTTTAAATAATTATATATATGTTGGAAATATTTTTGTGATTTCATGATGGAAAAGAAGTCTCTTCTTAATTGTGTAGGGTCAATGTAGGTGCTACTAATCATAGTAACAGTGATAATAGTGAAACACCACATAATGATACCATGGTCCTCATCATTCTGTGAAAATCTCACACTGTTGCAACCCCAACCACACAACTGATCTCTGTGCCGCTTCTCAGCCGTTCTTGTCTGTCAGGTGGAATGGCGACATGCTCCATCTATGTTTAGAACACAGGTAATAAACACACGTTTGATAACCTTTGACTCTCACGCCCTGGTGTCAGACCGGTATCCCTGCTGATGATGAGGCTTTTAAGTACTAAGTGTTATAATGAGCCACATTTATCCTCCATACTCATGCTTTGTTATGCGTTTGGAAATAAATGTCAGCATCAGATTAACACAGATTTACAGTAATCAGGTGTTTCATCACAGCACTGTTTATGGATGTTACTTTATAGCTAAAAAAAACAAAACTCCAACAAAAACCTGTTTCAGTGTGCAGAAGCTCCGTGAAAATTGGGGGAGGGGGTTTTATCCAGGTCTGTGTCAGGTGTATTCCTGCTGCATAGGTCACTGTGAGTATGACACACACACACACACACACACACACACACACACACACACACACACACACACACACACACACACACACACACACACACACACACACACACACACACACACCCCTGAGCTCTGTGGTAAGATGTGCCAGCTGTGCACAACATAAATTCCTCAAACACAAACTATTAAAAAAAACTAGCCACCAGTCCATCTGTTTTCCACTAAAGTAGACAAAACAGCATATTTTAAATGTTTTAAGTGTTGGTGACACATATCGAGGTTGAAGGATGGCAACGGATCAGCCATTCTGTCAGTAAGGGAGACATGCTAGCTGCAGCGCTAGCTGCTGCAGAGAAGGTGTGAGCAGTGTGGACAGCAATGTGTGTGTGTGTGTTTGTTTGGCTGAGCTGTGTGTTGCTGGAGTGTGCTTCTTACAGATAGGGACTCTGTTTATGACTGTTAAAAGCAGGCATCGTATATGCGTTAGTTTGTCAATATATATGTATAACAACACACATTTGAGACTGAACAAGCAGCGGTTATCAGAGCGCCATGAAACTGTGTGTACTGACATCATTTCTGTGTGTCAGAGCTTCTAGAGTATCTCCTATTGATCCCCCATGGCAGTGTGTATAATCTCCGGTGGAAATCTATAATCTGTGGTGGAGGTGGGGTGGGTCGGGTGTCTGGAGGTGTCTGACCAGGCCCCCAGAAGTAGTGGGAGCTCAGCCATAGGGCACAGATTGATTTGGTGTGTTTTCCGGCTCTGCATTAGAACGGTTCATCCCAGCAGCCAACCAGACAAATGACTCGAACCACAGTCCCCAATCACCAGCACATACACACACCTCCACCCTTTGTGAAACAGCAGTGAGGTAGATTTAGCTGCAAGCCCACCTATGGGCCCTTTGGGCTTATTCCGCCCTCCCCGCAATCAATGTGCACTAAGCCACCTGAACCCATCTTCAAGGGATAAAAAGGCTAAAGCAGAGAAATTGGAGGTTGGATGGAGATTGGGGTGGGTGGGCGGTTTCATTTCTAATTTACCTGTGTGTTATTTCTTACGAGGTGACATGGGCCTGTGTGTTACTACAGCTCTCTGTCACCAAATCAAACAGTATTTTGTGCCAGTTTCTGTTTTGGTTTCCAACAATGGCCTTTTCCCTCTCCCCATGTCTGGGGCTGGATTCAAATCCCTCGCTGAGCTTGGTCAGTTTTACATATTGTGTGTCACTAGACGGCTATAAAGGGATTTAGCATTTAGTAAAGCATAATCCATGGCAGGCTTTGTGCCTGCTTAAGCTGCACACATCCAATCTGATTGCAAGAGGGCTTCTACCAATGACCGAACTGAAGGGGGAAAACATACACAACATTCACACACTGGATGGGACATAAAGCAGAAGACATAGAGAGAGGTCAAGGTGGAGGATCCTCCGTGTTAACAAATGTGGGTAAATGACAACTCAGAGTAAAAGCACTGCAACCACCAGCAACCCATCCTGGATCGCCTCCAATCCAATCTAATTTAGCAGCTCTAGTTCATGTAGTAGTGGGGTGTGACATCTCAACCACTACAAACTTGTCAAGTCAAATAAAGGAGAGGGCAGGAAAATAAACATCCCTCATCAAGCAGACACTGGTTGTGCTGTTCACTCTGATTCACAAATCTAAATATTCAGTAGGGTTCATCCACTGAGACGCTCGACTTTGTTTATATGGGTTATGAATGTTTCATTGATGTGACTGAATGCTTCCTTCTTTTTTTTTTACCCCTCTCTACTCCCCCCCCCCTCTCTCCGCATGGTTAACTTGGAGACAAAGTGCCAGAGTGCTCTCAATCAAACATGAAATGCAGAACTGAAACAGCTTCAATGTGGAACACTGTACAGACAAAAATAGAGAGGCAACGACAAGAATTGTGTTCAGTGTAATCACGCAGCTAGAGCGAGAATGAACGATGGGCCATTCTAATTCACAGTAGCTCCTCAAACCTTTAAAATGTACCTTTTTGATAACCTTGGCCTTCCAGGAGTTTTTAAAATACTTTTAAATCATAAATTTGACATTTTTTCCCTCAAAAAAGCTGATGTAAACAATCAGACACATGCATGTGCGTTTTCTATTCAAAAACATCTTGGATTTAGCCATAAATATACAAATTAAAGCTTAAACTGTATATTAAAATTTTGTAATTTTTTTTTTACAAATTTGCCAGAATGTTCCATTAGTCTTTATTTTCTAGCAACAATTTCATTAGTTCAGGCTTTATAGGGTTAAAGATGGCTAGTAGTTCGGTTGAAAGGAAACGAGAGCTGAGTGTTGGATGTATGCAAGTGTAGCAGGAGAGGAAGCTAATGTTACACCCTGGCTATTATTTCCTATGTCTCCCCATTAGGTCCCTGAGCAGCGCTGCCACTTCTCCCCCCAACCACTTGACCTTTTTCTAGCTGCTAGTTAAATGAAACGATATTGTGGATATGATTTAGTTGTAAGGCAGTGTAGCACCAGGTGACTACACATGCACAGTTGTCATAGACACCTTCAGACAGTAAGTGCTCACATTCATCCCTCTAAAACAACCCATTTACAGAGCAGCCATGTTCACAGCTGTGGAAACGGGTGGATCACTTTTACAATACACGCATAACAACATAATAAAAAACGCCACACAGCATCCAAACGCGTCCCCTGAGAAAAGGACTACCTTATGGCCCGAGAGGATATCACTTTCTTTTTCAATGAGTCAGATGGTGTTGGCATGAAATCATTAACATGGCCGTCATCAATATCACATCATCTATTGAAGCACCACTTTCTTTTATTGACTTAGCCCAAGACAAAGCACAGAGTGGGTCAACTCGGAATTGATTGTGTGATGCATCGAACATCTGGCCTAAGGGAATACTTCAGCTCTTAAGAGAGCTGCTGCTTTAGAGAATATATGGGCGAAATGGTCAAAATGTTCTCTCATAAAACGTCAGTGTGTGTATTTATATAAATGTATATCTCAGGAAGTATTATGAATTTAGAAGATAAAGGTAATCCCTTCTTCATTATAGTGATGAAAAAAAGCTTTTCTTATGATTGTGTTGTGTACTTACATTCGACCAAATACTTCCAACAGTGTCCAACAAAAGCCAGTATAATGAATGTGAGTAAAAGTGGTATTCTCAAGGTAGTAGAGGCGATAAAACATTTAAAAATAATGATGCTCGATGTTTAAATAAAATAATTTTATACTCAAACATTAACAATATAGGGCATGATGAATGATGAAGCAGTCTTTCTGAGATAATTCCTTGTTTGTCTCAGCTACCTGTGTTGCCAGACTAAGATGATGTCACTTTCAGGTTTATTGCACTTTGACATTGCAATACCTACATCCCATAATATTCTGTCTACTATACTTTTTTAGTCATCACCATATTTTACAGAGAAACCAAAATGCTCCCAAACTAGTGACTTCTAGGTCTAGGAGTCTTTCAAAATTCTTCCTTCTTGCAGAACCCATAACCACCAGTAGCATGATCACACAACTGCCCCAAGCTCTGTACAGTTGTCACTTAAGAGCAGCCATTAAATTCTTCAACATATACATGTGACTGATCACAGCCCAATCCATGGAGAAAGATTTGGTCTGAAAGTGGAACAGTTGTGATGAGACCACTAGGAGAAAGTGATTCAAAGCTAAATGCTTAATGAAGACACTATCAGATGAGCCATGACACCAACTTACCTCCAGGTCTGTAAACAACATCGTCTTCTGTGATGAAGGACGTGATTTCTCCGTTTTCCGTTCGCTCATAACGGGACTTTTTCTTGGGCGTCTTCTTCTTTCCCTTTTTGCCAGCGTCCTCGGCGGTGCCGCTGCCTCCTCCCGTGCTGCCATTGTCGTTGTCCTCGTCCTCGCTGTGCTCGCTCTCTGCATAGTTCTTGGCCCCGCCTTCCAGCGTACAACTACGCCGCGGCCTGGAGCTTTCGCTCTCACGGTCGCCCCGGTCCCCGTCTTGCCGCCGGGATTTACCGGCTTCTCTCTTCTCCCTGTCCCTGTCTCTGTCTCTGTCCCGCTCCTTCTCCCTCTCTTTCTCTTTGTCGGCCGTCATGATCCGCCACGTGCCTTCCTCAGTCCTCTCACGGCTGGGCCTCCGTGAAAGGTAGACTGTGAGCCTGGGCTTCAGTCTTCTGAATTTACCAGTCAAATCCAGGGAAAATTTGGCCACACCGACAACCCCAGTGTTTCAGAAAAGCTGTGGACAAGAGAGAAGGACAATTAGCATAGCCCTACGTCGATGGCCATCATCCTTACAGTGCACAAGCTACAATTTCTAAGCACAAATGCTTCTTTGGAGCTGGAGGAGATCTTTTGTGGCTGAGAAATACAAGATTAGTTCCTAGAGATCAGGCAGCTATGCCGAATCTGCTCCACCTCACAGTTATTGTTGGCACTCCCCTCCACAACCGTATATACTCTGGAGAGCACTGGGTAGCTTTATCTAAGAACAAAACCTTCTAGCTTTCTTCCAAATATGTTTCCATTTGAGAAAGAGAGAGAGAAAATCAGTGGAAGGACAAGTGCCGCACCTCTGAATTTGTAACAGTAAGCTTAAGCAAAGTCGTAACCAGATAAGCAGAAAACACCACTGCTGCACTAAGGATGATTAATAGACTTTGTCACCACAGGCAGGCAGCTAGTAAAATTTCTCAGAACTAATGTGTTGTCTTGTGCTATGCCACGGAACAAACGGCACAAAGATCAATGACTGAGTCCACTCTGCAGACCATCTGTGATGACACCAGGGTCACTCTTACTCGTTTGTGTGTTGCTATATCTGACTTTCGGTGCAGTCTGGTTTGTGTAGTCTTATGCCCTGGCTAACAATCACACTCTCCCCGTGTCAAAATGAAATGACAGCTACAGAGAGATGAACCCAGCAATCAACAGGGGAAAGAAAAGGGGAGGAGGAGGGCTGAGGCAGCCACTCACCATGCCTAGTCCGCTGTCATTTTCAGCTATTGCCGTTGACTCAAAGGGAATTCCACTGCCCCTTTCTCACACCACAATGAGAGCCTTCATAAAGAGAGAAATGGCAAATCTGAAGCAGCACACTGTCTGCCCCACACTGCGCTCTACACACTGCACCCACAAAGGGGGCTTCTCATTTACTGCCAATGTTTGCCCCCTCTATCCCCACCTCAACACATTAACGACAAATACTTATTGCAACCCACACAAGGATCAGACCAGGCAATCAGCCTGCGTGTTACCATGGTTGGGATAAGAGGAACCCCCAAAAAAAGAGGAAGGGAAAGGAGACGGAACCAGGTAATGCAGATGCAGCTTCTGGTGAGTGCTTTAATGGGAAACATAGCAAACTTTATCAGGGGTATGTTAGGTGATGAATAGGAGAAAGGCTCAGCAAAGGAAGCGAGTTAGACAATGGCACTCCTCAGCAGCGGGTGTTGTCATCTCATGAGCAAACACCAACTGACAGGGCAGCTGCTCTTGTCATCATCTTCAACACAAGCGCTGGGTATGATTAAAATGCAGTGGCATCAGAGCCCCATCAATCAACTAATGATGAGTTACAGTGTCCAGCATGCATACAATAGTCCGCCACACTCAGAAGCTGACAAGGGATTGAAAGTTTCATGAATGTACACAGTGGTTATCAGTTTCAGATTATTATCAAGCAGGAACTTGTGCAGACAGACAGCGAGACTGTTAGAAATGTGGGAGTTTGAAGTGGTTCCTGCAGGGGGAAACAAGTCCAACTTGTTCACCCATCTTCATCAACGTCAATCTTCTGTCCGATCATCGCAGGAGTGCCTTTCATGCCTTAAATTCCTAACCAAGAAACATTTTCAAAAAATAATTTTTAAAACCAAAACAATAGAATTGGATCCATTCATCATCTACTTAAAGAAAACAACAAGTTCATGTTGGGTGCTTTGCCTGGTGTTAAACATTTAATAACAGCATGAGTGGCTCACATGTCTGCATTATTTACATATTGGATTAGATTTTAAGAGTCCGGTACGAACAAAATCCAAAGTTTTGATTTGAATGCTGGTCATAAATCTTGTTTCCATTGCCTGTGTGGCATCTGCATCGTTCATCCGTTCAACCAGCTAACGTCAAGTTTAAACCTGCTTTCACATTAAGGATGGGACCTAACCCTAACCCCAACATACTTTAGTAGAGTAAGGTGTTACTTATTACCTTTATCACTTTGTTCTAACTATTTTTAGAATACCTGCCTAAAGGGAAGAAAATTTTAAAAAGTTGTTCCAGACATCCTCCAGAGATCCTCCAGAGATCCTGCTATTCTCAAATCAGAAATGCATACATTATTTATTTCTAAATGACTACTCTTCTATTGCTAACAGTAATAACAAAGGCAACAATGGAATATCATGATAGAATGGATGGGTTAACATTCCATGAACACCTCAAAAATAGTGGACACAATGACCAGTTCACCCTTGTGTTCCATTTCGGTCATCCATTTATACAAGAATGGTGCTTTCAGGGGCAAAGTGAAAGCTTACCCCGGGTCTTATTTGCATACAGACGATACACAAAAGAAGAAAAATAATACACTGCACTGTAGGTTGGCTTTTGTGCTTCTGACTCAATTGGGTTCTATTCAAGTGCAGTTTTGCTGAACCACCACTGGGCTAATTATAAAATGTGACCCAGCCAGCTACAACCTAAACATACATCCTGCAGCATTTTCAGTTGTATTTGTGGACCAGAGATCATTTCAGACAAGATGCTGTGCAAACGAAGAAGAAAATGCACAAACAGTGCCATATAAATGGGGCTCTAGTGTACGAGGAACATCTAGCATGGACACAACCCTGCACTGGTGTGCCAAAAAACATAATGTGATCCCATAACCAGCTGCATGTCTGGAAGGTGTGAGGAACATGAAAACACTGGTTGTTACCATTTGATAGCACAACCCTAATCCTGTGAGCTGCCAAAGTCTGTGCATGAGCCAAGCACCTCTTCCCTCTTCTAATCAGTAACATAAGCCTCTTCCATTCAAACCAATATTGACCCTGGTCTGGAGCAAATGGAGTGCTGGCCCTGTCTTCTCTGATGCTCCTGGCTGCTGTAACCCCCCCCATAAGTATCTGTAAAGACTCTGCAACTAGTTTGTATATGGATACGGTATAAACAACTAGTAGATAGTACAATCTGTCTCTCCACTTTAAGGAACAACATTTATTAACCAATGGAACAAAAGATAACCCTTCACACAGGAGCGTTTTACAGACTTTCTCGTCCTTTGCTAACAGGTTGGAGTGTCTACAGTGGTTATTTCTAGCACACGCGTAGGTGTGGTTTGATGCAGATGAAACAGCAATGTGAAGTTGATTGAAATAAAAAAAAAAACGGGTCAGAGGGAAGAGCTGTAGTAAAACTAAAGTCATAATGTACTGATGGCAGGCGAAGCAATGGAGTGAGAAAAGAAAATGAGAGAGAAGGCAAGGGAGATGACTTCCCACCCACTACTCAGGAAACAAAGTGTTTAGTAGAAAGCAGCCCCGGCTGCCTGACCGATGAATAACACTGTGAGGGGGCAGGTGATGCTCGGAGCTATTACACATCAATCACAGGGCCAGAACCCTTTGAAAGATACCAGCTGTCTTAATGGAAAAGAAAAGGAGGGGGGAGGTGACTGGAGAGGAGTTGAGGAGGTCTGAGCCGATGTCACCTAATCCTCCATTTACATTACTGCAATGGAGTCAAGGACTGGCAGCCAGTGGGGCCCCCGCTCAAATACATTTCTCATTTCCGTGCCTCTATAAATGAGACCTCTGGCCTGAGAAACCACACAGTTTGGGGCTCAATTAACACATCATCCTCCACAACGGCCACACAGTAGGATCCCTTTACTAATCACAGCTCCACTCTCACTCGATGCCCATGAACAACTTTAGATATATTTTATTCATTCCAATAACTCCCACATTTACTCAAATCCATGCTGATCTCTGGTTTTAATCAAAACCTGTCTCAGGATAAACATCCAAATCACCACGCTTTACTCGAGTATCTCTACATTTGTAGGGTTTCTTATTAATCCTGCCAGCTTTATTAATTGATTATATACTAGATTAAATAAGAGACACACAAAAATACCTACTTCTTTCTTTGTTGACAACAATATAACCAGCCACAAGATGCACTCAGTTTTGGAAAAGACACTGAAAAGTCATTCACAACATACTCAAATGGAAACTATGAAGTAGCAAAAATATGACTAAGGATTTAGGGTCGGCTTTGCGGAGGGATTGCATGGAATACTCGTATGAATACAGATTAGAGTCGAACAGTGTAAGCATGTTAACAATGAGGGCAACTCAAATGGATCAGAATAGACCTGCCAGATACCCAGCAGTTCATTGGATCTGAGCTGTGGCTCTGCAGAACGATCCGATCCATTACCCAGTGCTGTCTGATCGAACCTTCCATCCAAGAGACAACAGCACGATGAAAGGATCAGCTGGGGCCCCGGGGTGGGCTACTTCATGAGGGACTCGCTGTTGTCTCTGCACCCTGCCAGCTTTGTCTTACCTAGTGCAAACATGGCTTTACTTTATTCTTTGAGGACTTCTCCATTTCAGTTCACATCAGCAGAGAAAAGACACTTGTCTGCTTCACTTGTTTTCAATCCACTGATGATTAACCACACATTTTTCCCTCTGCTAAAGCTGCGTTCACTAGGGCTCTATTTTTAGCTGGCATCCGGGGTTAGTTTAGAAGGTAAAAGCCTTGCTCAAGAAAAGACAGCTTGGGGCTTTCCAACATCAACATTTAAACCTGCCTAGAGACTTCCATGGTAACAGGCGAAGCCCTGCTGCACACAATTGAAGAGAACAGATTGTCATGCATAATAACACTGTGTGCAACAATAAACTATCACTGTCGAAAATGATTAAGATCATTTACAAAGTCTCATTGGGGCAAAAACAGCATCCAGCACATTCTTTAACACAAAGAGCTTTGAACATATTCCCGGACCGACGGGGACCTTCAACCACAGGACGGTGTGCTCCACAGGGCCTCGATTCCAGGGCTGGAAGGAGGCTAAATCCTACTCTAGTACAGGTTTCTGTGCTCCCCCAACGAGGGATCTAAATAGTCCCGGGGGGGGGGGGCTGCTCCACAACCCACAATGTCCATTATCTACAGGGCCTGTGAGCTGGACTTTATTTTGTAGCTCCTTCAAATCACAGCACCTCTGAGTCCACCACGTCTATGTGGTTGGATCAAAGCTGAAGGCCATCTGACAAGGCTCCCCCCTAAGGAAGACGTCTGGGGTGTCCATTGTTGCCAATCCTCTGTCCTCCATATGAGAGTCTCTTGAGAACAGTTATTGTGAACATGACCGTTAAAAAATCTTTCTCAATATGGAATTGATAAGAGGAGCAGAAGAAAGTGAGGTAAACGGCAGCAGATAGTGATTATGAATGCGGCTCCTTACAGAGTCTCCTCCTACATGTGTAGGTTGTGTTTTACTGTATTTTTTTTTTAAATTAAGTGCCTGATTAGAAAGGATTTCTAATGTCTTTCAATTTCGGAAAGGCAACGACTGTTACATTTTTGGGGGTGAATTATGTCGTTGTTGAAACAAGAGAGGTATAAACACACACAGGGGATGCATTCAAGACTGATTTGCACAAAACAAATCTGTCGCGTGTGTCTTCAAATGCTCATCTCCACCAGGTGGACTGTGGCTTTGAAATCAGTTACTTGATGCTTTATCTGTCAGATGCGTGGAGTAAAAAAATATTTATTTGGGGGGGGGGGGGACAAAGAAGAGATTTTATCTCCTGTTAGTAAGAAAAACAAAATCTTAACATTTTAATATTAGAGTATTATAGTACCATTTTCACTGATAGTCCACAATCAAACCTCCTCTGCTCTTCCACTCAGCTTAATGACGCTCTCAGTCATTAGGGCTCTAGCTGCTAGACTGAACGAGTGTGAGAGGAGGAAATGTATTCATACATGCCCTACATCCTCCAGCTACTCTAATCGCTATGTCACACAGAGAAGTGTCAACACATTGGACAAAATAATATAAATAGATTAGAGTGACGGATAAGATAGCTGTGAGGGATCAGACTGACGGTACAGGCCACCAGGAGCGCTGAAGTAGATCTTCTTTGTGGCAGAACACAGGTCCGTTTCTCCACCTTATTTTTTGCAGAGTGGTGGCAAAACCGTTCTCCAAACATGAGCAGATGGGAGGGGAGGGGACAGGGGTAACCCCTCCATTCACAGAGCTGAGCCAGAAACAGCACCGCCGCTAGATACCACAGGATGGGATTACTGTAGGTCTAATTAGGTAATACGCCAACACTTCTCCCAGCATCCAATGAGCATTTGTGATTGACCACCGTCAGAAAGTAAATGAAACAAAGGATTACTGCTCTATGAATGACATTCCCCTGTTTTTGTCTCACCTCTGTGTCATTTTTCACATGCACAGCTCTACCTCAAGAGTCAATGTGTATGAGCACCGCAAACAGACGTCAGTGGGCATTGTCCAACCTGAGATATGTTTGTTCAAGGGAAAGGACAGCTTCAGAAGGGAATCAGCAAGAGACGTGACAGGGGAGTAGAGTATTCAGCGTCCACCTTCCCTGTTATGCAGGTCACTGTAAAGCCTGACTGAGTGAGACACCATGCAGCTAGAGGACTCTATCCAGACAAGACTGTGTTGAAGATGTTCCTCTATCTCATCAGAAAAAACACAGAATAGAAGCTAAGAGTGGTTTGGTGGGATGAAAATGCCACTTGAACAAGTAGGATCAGAGCTCAGACCTCCCATATCCTCTCAGGATGGCTCATAAAACATCCAACAGCTGGGACTTAGGACCCTGCTACACACACACACACACACACACACACACACACACACACACACACACACACACACACACACTTCATTTGAGATCTGCGTGGTTTACTACCTTGGACAACACGCTAATGCTTAGGTCTCCACCTGAAAACACACTAAAGATCAGCTCAAACAGAGAAGCCTTTTGCCAAAGCATTAGCAGCAGCAGAGAACAATGGGTTTTCTGGGAAAATATGAGCGCAGAGGCTGGATATTACACAGTGTACAATAGCGATCCACAGATTAACTCTGGCTGTTCATGTGTGAAATGGAGACTTGATCCCTGACTGGCAGTGTGCTACGCCTCCAGCAAACAAGCGGCATATTTCTCATCTTTCCAAACACTAACAACTGCCATATATTGGATTACGCATTGCTTCCTTCACTGTGCAACAATAACGGAACATTAAAAACACTTCCTGACAAAACACAGCTAAAAACTGACTGTCGTCCTGTTGCCTCTCATGAACCAAAGGTGAGTGCAGATGGTGGTGTGTGTGTGATTTGCTGTGAATAAGCTTCAGTTATTCTTGGAATGTTAATGTCAGGCTTAAACCACAGCAGACTCACAGACTTCTCTCGTCACTGGGCCATTAATGATGAAGAAAATAACACTTAGCCATGCCTCTGCTAATAACACACTCTGGAACTATACAGAACATGACCTAAATTATTCTCTTTCTACACACACATATATATATATACACACACAGAGAGACAGGCACACACACAAAAAGCATATATAACAGTGCCAGAGTCACCGTTTCTGCTGCTCTCAATTACCACAATGTTATGACACAGTTGTTAAGTAATCCCATGCTTGCATTGTGTTTAAACATGACATATGCTGGGCTCATGCATAGGAAATGAGTCTCTAGTGCTTCTGTCACTGCAGCGGCTTCACACAAATCTATAAGGACACGTCTGTGGGGCTGGAGCACCGTTAAAATAGCTTCCCTCAGTATGCACACGCTTATAAAGAGAAGCTTGGGGAGTGTGTGTACTACGCTCCAAAATTCATTTTTGTGTATGACATGAATGTCAATGTAAAACGTGCAGGCCTTTGACACAAACACACACATTTATATATAAACAGGGCTGCTGCTGCTGAGCAACTGTATTTGCAGTACAGGTCAGACTATGTACTCAGCCAATAAATGGCAGGAGTGTAATGTGCCTTGACCTTCTATCTGTCTTTCAGCAGCTCCTTACATATATTGCTGTCTCTCCTCATATATCACTCGGGCAAATGGCGCCCTTCACCCTGTTCCCTCCAGTCCCCTCCTTAAAAGGCTGAGGGGACATTTTTGCCTGCTGTACTCAACTGACAGCGCTGGCAGCTTCCTCACTAAGCACGGGGGGGGGGGGCAAGGCTTGTCGTAGAGAACTGCTGCATTGAATAATTATGTTTCATAACATGCACCCCACCCCCACTCCTTTATTAGCATCAAGCAATAATTAATTGGGGAACAAGGGGCACTGAAGAGTCTGCTTTTCACTTTCCAGAACAAGAGGGTCAATACGCCCTTCAACCCGTTCTCTCGTCTCCCCGTCAGAGACAGACACCTCATCCCTCTGAAAACATGCTCTTAGCTTATTTATGATGCCAGTTGCTCTGCTGGAGAAAGGCAGCTTTTTCCTGCTACTCTCAGCAAAACTGTCTGGATCGCTTTACACAGCGTTTCCCTATACTTCCATCTCCACACCTCCTCTCAGCGGGGCCAGCTCAACAATCCAATAATGAATATGAAATGCCTCCTAATTGATGTCTAAGGGAATTGGGCCAACTGAAAATATGGGCTACTGGACACGGATTTGACTAGATTAAGTTTTTGTTTTACAAAAAAAAAAATACATCTCTGATCAGCGGTGGCAAAAGCCTGTCCTGATCAAATTAGCTTTGCACTAAGAGCTCCATTGATCTTGGCACTCATCTGTGCAGATGAGACCAGAAAAGCAGCTGGTAATCCAATAGCTGGGATGGGAAGTGCTTCAAGTACTGTGCTCTGTTTACCCACCTATTTCCAACACAAAGAGATACGGTTTTAGCACGCGTCACTCACTGGACTGATTGGAGGCCACAGGGTGTTAAAAGTGTCACTGCAATGAATAAAAGGGACGGGGTCACTAAAGTAACTGAGCTGATTGCTTTAAGCGGGGGGTGGGATTAGATAAATTGAGTATGAGGGCAAAAATAAAGAAGTGTTTTCCTGCCTTCGCTGTAGCAAGGGGAATAAATCAAGCAGAGACCGGATCAGCGTTTAAATTTTTACAAGAAAGCCTGATATAAATCTAATATTCACTTGGGAATCATTGCATTTGACACATCTTTGCATTGTGATAACTTGACTGCAGATGAAATTACCTCACGCAGTTGATTTTGCACAAAACTAATGACATCAAACAAGCACGGTGGTAAAATAGAGACAGCAAATCTGAAGCATTGAAGGACAGAAAATACAACCGCTTTGCTAGTGGAAAAGGTTCAAGTGAAGAGTAGTAGCGCTGTGCATTATGTATAGCACTGACACAACTAAGTTCTTTTTCACACACATACACACACTCCTAATCCATCAAGGATTCATGAGTGAACACTCAATAGCAGAGCGAGTGTATTTCTCTCCTTTATATGACTGCGGCAAGAAAATAGTAAAATTTCCAGCAGCCCACGGCCACCGCAAACACTCATTCATTCAGACCACTCTAATAACCTTGGGCCGGCCACCAATGCCCTCACTTTATGGAATAGTACGAGAGCTAAACTGAACCCTGATTTCTCCCCATCATTTAGTTTTAAGAAATCCAAACTCCCTGAACCTTGTTCCGCTAGAGCTGGCTTCACTACTACCACAAAGACATGTTTTTAAGTAATTATCGTGGAAGACGTGGATGTGTTCCTTTAATCAGTGCATGGCAGAACTGAACAAATCCCTCCACAGCGGTCCCAGAGGAACACCTTTCTTTTGAAGGCCGATCAGGTAAAGGATCTCCTTCCCAGCAGCAGACTGAGTAAGTAGGAGGAAATGTTTGAGGATGAAAACATGCTGCTACTTCACCGTGATGTCCTTTCCAAAGAAAGGCCTCTATTATAAAGTGGAGTTACAACGTGATGCTTTACAGGTTCTCTCTGACTGCATATCCCATTACTTTCTATCTTAGTTGTTGGGCTTTTGTTTGTTATGCTGGTGCGATAAGCCCCGGCTGTGTATGGCTGGTTGTACTACAGCAACTGGTGTAATGCTAGGTTTGCCAAAGCTGTCAAGCTGTCTGTGTTTAGAGATCACTAGGAGACAGATGTCCAGTCTTGCTGCAACGCAGACTCAAGAGTTAACCCCAAAAACACCATGTTAGAAATGTGCTTTCACAGGTGGGGATTTCATGTTACTCTTTATCAAGACAATAGAATCACTTGGTAGCCTTCATCTTGAGGTGTTGTGGAGCCGAGTGCTTCAGCCATAAGAATATGCTGCTGTAGCCTGAAAAGTCATTACACATGGTCTTGTGAAAAATATACACATAAATAAAAGAAATCTAATTCAAGGGTGCATAAACGACACTGGGTTTGAGCAGACAAAGAACTGTGAGGTTTGGACAAATGTGAATACATCAAATGGATATTATGAATGCCTCTGGAGAGATGATGACTGGAGGGCAATGGCAAAACGCAACATCAACGTCGCCCCATGAATGTACATTCTTCACTGGGCTAAATAAGAGTCATGCTCCAATAAGCAGAATCAAACCCTCTGAGCATCTGTTGTCTTTAATTCCTCCCTCTCTTTGTGTTGCACTGCGGCGTCACAGTTAGTGATTTCTTGGGGTTGTTCGTTTCCCACGTATGATATACATGTTTAAAATGCTTATGTGAGCAGAGTGAGATCTGTGTAGCGACCGTCACTGCCAAGCTTACTCCCAAGAGTGTTCAGCCTCCATGTTTAATTTCAAAAGGATGGCTCATCAAGAGGAAAACATAAGGTATCGGCGCACTGCATTCCAGTTTCTCCTGGTTTACATATCTGGATTGTGCAGTCATCCCTTCAAGAGAATCACTGCGAACTAAAACAATTACACCCCACCCCCACCCCAGCACAAGCCTCTGACTGGCTGCCTCCACTCGGCTTGACAATCGAGCCCATTAGATCTCCCTCTGAATTACAGCTAGTTAACATAAAACACTGACACACATCAAGAATAGTCATTAGCCTGATTTTTAAGCATAAAAAAACAGGACTGATTAGCCAGTTCAGAGAGATCACCTCCCTACATGCAGCCTGGGGCAGCTCTTACCATCCAACTCATTATTTTCAGTAGAACAAGGCCACTGATGAATCCTGTTGGGTTAAATGTAAGGTGCTATCGTTATAGCCTGAATTACACATCACACAAGCAGACTTTTAAGCTTCCATGCTTGCAGAAAAATAGGGGGGGGGGATCACCCAGGACTGTAACCACACAGATAAATCACGCTAAGCTATGCAGCAAAATCAAAATGAAATTGTTGGAGTGCATCACTTCAACACAGCTGCAGAATTACGAAGTGAGAAATGCTGTCAAATGTTGGCTTTTAAGGGATACAAGCTAAGCTGAAAAGTGCCAATGATACATCACAAGTGATAAAGACGTTCAGTCCTGCTCAGAGAGGTTTTCCAGATGTGATAAGTCTGCAACGCTCCAGTGCTTCACCACTGGAAAGAAAGACGCTGCTGCTGTTTTCTCCTCATTTACGTTGCCAGGGTGACGGAGAAAAAAGCAGAATCACCTGCACAACTAATCAAATGAGCAAATGAAAACAAGTCAATATTTTCCCATTGTGTGGACATGCAATACATCTGCACAGTAACAGGCGGTACAATTATATGGATAATGTGCCAACAATTGTTACACGGTGAAACTAAAGCCAATAATGACGTGGTATCAAAAGACAACCTTTACTGAGTATGAGATGAAGTACAAGCTGATCACAGACTGCCTAGACTGTTCTTCAAAAAGAAACATTCATGTAATTGCTAGGACAAAGATGTAATCGCACTGATCAGCTGATGTCTAATGATAGATAACTCATCTATTAGAAGCCTTACAGATACTGCAAAGACACAAAAACCGTACAAAGATGTAAGACAACAAGACTGAGAATGTAAAATTCAGATCACATACAAATTTGCTTTTACTGCCAAGGGCTTGTCTGTTTTTTTTTTTAAAGACATCTTCTGCACTTAAAAAAAAAAAAAAAAGACAATTAGCTATCTTTTCATAACATCATAGACAAAAACAAAACATCCCTGAAAATAAAATGGTGCAAACATCATCTGAACAAGCCTGGCTGAATGCAAGCAAGATCAATGGGCAAATTTATCAGCAAATATTACCATTCTCCGCCTGGCAAGTAATCATTAAGGAATGGCACATGCATTATTCATTGGCTAATGTATAATTCAGACTTAACAGCAGATTCTATGCATAAATAAAGCTGTGATACATTTAAGCACATTAAATGTTTGCTTGCAAAAATAGGAAATGAATGCCCAGCATGAAGACTTTCTTGCTGCAGTCACTTGATTATTTTTCTGCCGTTCCTGAGGATGCAGGAATGTGGAATCGACGCTGGAAAACTGACTCCGACAGCTCAGTCATAACACACACACTTAATGTACACACACTGCTGCTATCCAATATGGAAGAGTGCTCAATTCACAGTGTGCATCTTGTCTTTCAGCTGCATTAAATAAATAGAAGTTAGGATGGGAAACCACACACTGCAGCTTCACAGTTCACACATTTTTACATTCCAGCCCATAAAGATTTATGCGCTGTCAGTTAATCTCCCTCAGACAGTCTCAAATTGCATTCTTCCGTTAGTGTACTCATATTCAGTATCCTACCTGAACACTTTGAAGTGCTCCAAGACTTGAATTAAACTAAAGCAGAACAATATTTGCCCCCTAGCGTAACTGTTGACTTAATTCCATTCATTCTAGCTGTAACTAACCTGTAAGGCACGTTACCCCATACAGTGGGACAGAGGCACTATATAGGACATTAATGAGTGGATACACACCACCACAAACACTTACATGTTTCTGAATTAAGAATTTAATCTGTTTTCCCGATGTGCTTTTTTAAAAATTGCTATAATGAGTGACTTGGGAGAAATAAATGTACTTTCACACCCATTATTGTTTTAAATAGCATCTATATGTTTAAGCTGTTGTTTAATTGTAGTGGGACTACAATAATGTTGCTTTTCCAATGCTAAAGTAACAATATGTGGTATATTCAGACATTCAGTGTCAGAGGGACATCGACAGGGAGGCGAGGGGCGGCGAGGGCACGCTGGTATGATCTGACAGAGCTCCGAACAGGCGGCCCTGTGGGGACCGCCATTCCACTTTATGACCATGCATTGAATTAACAAAGCCAGATGTCCCCTCCCCAACTTAACATGTGTTAAAGTGCCTCCGATGGGCTTAGCTGCTTTAAGGATGTATCTAAATAAATGGGGGGGGGGGGCAGACAGACCTTATATTTAATTATCCAAATATTTCACTCATCGACGTCTCCTGAGATTGGTGCTAATTAAAAACATCGCCCCTTCGTCCATGCACGTGACATATCAGACAGATCCATCTTTGGACAATCCAAACACCTCGTGAAGTCACCCACCAGAGGGTACTGCCTCCTCCGCTGGGTTTCTTGTGTATTATGTCAATCAATGGTGTTTCCTAAATGTGCCTCTGGTGAACCAATCCGCAAGGACAATAGGTCACGAACTGGACCAATTCCATTTAGAAATGAAACCTGACAAAATAATCCACAAGATCCTGGAGAGGTGCATCAGTGCTCCATGAGTCTGCCATCGTGTCAGAGTGGACACAATGCAAACGGTATGGAGGCCATGACTTCCCATTGATTTTCCACCTGGCTCTATTACAAGGACCCTCATGGATTCCTGTGTTGTTGGAGTTGTCAGACATGGGAGAATGAGTTCTAGTGCTTCCTTTAATGAGGTTGTGATGTGATCGAACAACAGTCACGCAACCAAGAACCTGTTTATCAGATCAACATCTCAAGTCTGTTTCGAAATACAGTAGATGAATCACAATTGGCTTGTTTCTTTGTGACTGGAATGGAATAGGATCCATCAAAGAAAACCACGGAATGGTTTTCTTAACAGCCAGCACCCGGCAATCATCCTGACCCGCGGTGAAAAAAAGGGGGAGGCAGACATGTGGCGTTGTGGAATTTCAGTGAGGACCATCATGCAAACAGCTTGAGTAACGTTTTTCCAGTGACCTGTCAAACATTCAGCTGCCTCCCAGCAGCCAGACGGTCGTTACAGCCTTGCTCTACGCAGCATCTCCCTCCCCTTGTGATCAGATACAGCCTCTCTGATCTGGATACGGCCCCTCAGATGCCTCCGAGGTGACGCTCATGCATACGCCTCTGTGTGAGCTGAATGTTTACCATCTCTTTGTACTATGTCAGCGCTGAGACTCGTATTCCTGACATATATCTACTCTGCTTCCACTTGGTTTACATGCAACCACACTGCAGACTCAGATCCAGATCAGATTCCCAGAAATACTGGTTTGAAGCTGCGCAAATGGAGATTATGTGAAGTGATAGTAGCTGCTGTGCTGTCATTTAATAGCAGCATTACCATGAAACCCACAACTCTTTTTATAAAATACATGCCACAGTGCAGAACGACTCAGGCTCTCGAGAACAACTCCATTAAGTGGGCTGACCACTTCCTCTTTCATTCAATCCACAAGTAGTGAGACTAAATGGATCTCCCAAGCCTCCAAAGGCAGTGGGAGAGCACGCCATTTCCAAAAGAGCTGGGAAAGACATGCCAGGCCAGTTTCCCCACATGAAAGTTGAGACTGTAAATATAATTCGACGCTACTCAACAACACTGTTTTTCTGTCAGAGGACTGGTATTCTTTTCCATTTCAAAGCACTAATTGTCTCCCATTCATTATCCACAAAAACAAAAGGAAGTGCATACCTGGCCTGAAAGGAGAAGTAGTAACCTGCTGTAACCAGATAAAACAAAGGATGGGTATTGTTAGTGAAATGTCTTATCTTTCTTTATGGTGCCACGCTAAAACTCAACTCACGCTGAAATCAAAGTGACATAACCTGAAAGTCATGCATGAAGTGGGAGCGAGGCGTTCAGAGTCTTCTGCTAATCACATCTGAATCAAAAATCAGAGTGCAGTGACAGTTCAGCTTTGTCCACAGCTCTGACTCACAGAAGCTCTAAGAAAGACAACCATTGTTAACATTTATGACTTCACCACATGACTTATATCATGAACCATATTAGCCTTCTCAAAAACTGGTGGTTTGATTTAACACATCCTCTGCGGATTTGTCTAACTCAAATTGATTTTATCACATTTAAGTATTAAACCAGAGGTCACTTGTGAGCTTATAAGGGGGTCACAGTGATGACTAGCCCCTCATCATAACCAATACAACACATTTTAGCTCACACACAAACCACAGCAGGAGAGCTGAGTGATTGTTTTTATGTGGCAGACACCGAGGCCAAACATTGCTTCCCTCCCTCCCTCTCAGGATTTGGATTTGGTTTCAGAAGTGAAACTTTCTGCCGTTCTCTGACCACACATCCTCCAGACTCAGCTTCAGCCCGGAGTTTCACTTTGACTTACGACCAGTTTCACAGCGATTTCCATCAAGTTCGTCTGCTATGAGATGAAAACTTTAGGACAAGCTTTTCTCTCAGACAAGTAACTGCGGTCTGCTTCCAAATTCTGAGCTGCCCCATCCTGAACACACACACACACACACATCCCACCAGCCAAGCCAGAGCCCTTGCTCTTTTTATCAACAGGCACCACCACCCCCCCCTCCTCCTCCTCCTCCTCCTCATCCTCACACAGTGAGAGCTGCATGTGCTTGGGCCAGAGTTCATAGCCTCTGGGGTGCTGAAAGGGGGAAGTCAAGTTAATTTGGTGGCCCTTCAACAGTTTACAACTGGTTCAAAAAAGAAAGTCTCCCACACACTGCCTGAAAAAAAAAAAAAAAGAATCAACTGCTTTCCATCAATACACCCCAATAATCAATGAATGACAGGAGCAAGGCTGGGAATGCAACGGCCTTTTTCTTTTTGAAACTTTTGAAACTCCCTGGTTATTGATGCATATTTGCACCCTGACAGATGTATTGATAAAGCACAAATGTTCACATGTTGGAAGTGTTTATGTTTACGTCATTATTCTCCCTTTAAATCCATTAGACCCAGGAACCGGGTCATGGGGAGTTGATTGGGGTAGGGGTGGCGGTGGTGGTGGTGGCGGCGGGTGAGGAACCAAGTTTTTACAACAATGCAGTTCAACTTTCAGCTTGCAGAAGCGCTTGGAAATATTTGATTTTGAGTCACAAGCGCTCCCCCCCCCCAAAAAAAAACTCCGCTCATGAATACAACCAGTAGTTGTATTCATGAACACTTTTTTCTGCTGCCACCAGGATTTAGTCGCCACTCCGCGCAGAATTCCACGTTTCTCTCTCCTAATCGCTCCATACATTTTGCGCCCAGTGTGCGCCCCTCTTCCCTCCTCCACTACCACCCCCCCCCCCCCCCCCACAGAACCACAACCATCCAGAAATCTTTTTTTTGTTGTTGTTGTTGGTATTCAACTACTCACCCGCCAGTCTGGTTATTCTTGAGAGTCACAGAGACTGCTGCAAACAAGTTAAAAAGCGCAATCCTTTGCCCGAGATGACCCACGGAAGTCGAGCCAGCTGGGCCAAATCCAAAAAAAAAAAAAAAAAAAAAAAAAAAAAAGCCGACACAAAACGAGGATTCTGTCTCTCTCTCTTTTTTTCTTTCAAATATTCCCGGTGCGGTTTTTTTTTTTGTTTTGTTTTTTAAACCCCCGCTACCCGGACCGGTGGGGCTTGACGCGAACACTTGCTCCAACAAAGGACGGTTTCACTTTACTGATGGACTCTTCTCGTCCGAAATGGCCGAGAAAAAGGCACTAGAACGTTAGCGAGCCCCCCACCCCCACGGAAAAGGCTCCTTCTCTCCCCCTGTGGCCGTGTTGTTGCTGTCGATGATACCGTCCACATGAAAAAGTCACACGGCGCTGGTAGTTGTTTCGAAGGCTCGGAAACCAGCGAGTTCACCGTTTACAGGCTTCCTTCCTTTTTCCACACACACACACACACACACACACACATACACACACACATGCTCTCTCTCTCTCTCTCTTTCCTATGCACACACTCCACGCTCACTCACCCACACCCCCCACACCCCTCGATCACCCCCTCCTCCCTCCTCTTCAGCTGTTCAACAGACGCATCCACATGGCTGACCTAGTCTTTCTTTATCCAGACACTAGTGGAGGAGAATTACCCCGAACACACACTCCAATATAAAAAAAAAAAGAAAGAAAAAAACAAAAACAATGCATGTGTAAAAAAAAAAAAAAAAATTGGGAACGAAACAAAAACATGGACTGGATTGAAATAATCGTCAGGGACAAAAGGGTGGTGGTGGTGGAGGTGGTGCACCAATGTTACTACTGATTGATGGAAGCCCCTGTGGGGGTCGGGTGGAGTAGAGGAGGGGGATCTGAACGCAACATGCTCAGTGTGTGTGTTTGCTTGCATCAGGATGCACGACTGCCAAAGTGGCCCGACCGACTATAATCAACCGATCAATAGTGCCGCTCATGGGAATGTGACTGAAACACTCCAGCCAGACAATGAGAGCTGGTAAACGGCTCTATGGTACACTTTGTTTTTTATCTCTGCACAACGACACACAGCAGTGACAGATCTTAATGGAAACTAAATAATTCAGTAAAATTGTGCCCTTAAATACTGATTTGTGCCTGAAAAGACAAATAGTGTATGCATCTGCTGGAAAATACACAAGCAAAAGAGTGAGAAAGAGAGAGAGAGATTAGAATGCTGCTCGGGCTTGTGGGGCTAATTTGCATTTTGTATAATGAATTAATTAGTCACCCCACCCATTAAAAAGGCAGAGACAAGCAGGAGTGATAATGTGAATGGACCATTAGCAATATTTGGGATGGTGATTTTTAATGGATAGCCGGCACATTGGATCAAAATGTGATCCTGGCTGTTTTCCAGGCATTCAATGTTGAATCTGTCTGAAAATATACATGAAGGGATTTTTTTCTCTTAAACACACACACGTATGCTAGGGAGCAGCAGTAACCAAACATGGAACACGTTAAGTCTTAAATGAAAAGGACGAGTTCCATTTTTCATCGAATGTGGCTACGGCACATTTTCATTGTTTTAAACACGACACTGGATCGTTGTCAAAATCCAATTAAATAAAACAAATACTTTGTACATTCGGTTCCTTTATGCAGCAGGAGAGACAGGCAATAAGGATCAATAGCAATTGAGTTGAGGGTGGCGTGCAGAGAGGGAGGGGGGGTTCCTTCATTGTGCTACAAAGCGTGTTCAATAGTGTGGTGGTGGTGGTGGTGGGTGGATAGGAGAGTATGTGGTGCAACAAAGTGCAAGTAAAACCATTCCCTTCTCCAAATCCAACTGTCCAGAGAGGTCGTAGCCCATTCCACATAATAACCCCCTCCCCCCCACCGCAGCAGCCCTAGCCCATCCCTTATCACAGTAAGCATACATTTCACAAGGTCACTGTTTATTGTATTAACACACAAACGCACACACAGTCTGTCTCCTGCTGCGAACTGTACAAATGCTGGAAGGACTCGAGTCTGATAAGATCTGACGCCCAATCAGAGGTGTCTGTGTTTGTAGTCCACACGCCATTTTCTTTTAAAACAGGAAGTTAACCAGATATCAGTTTCCTAAAATGAATTGATGGTGAGAATAAGGAGCTGGTGAACTGGTTGAGGCTCAAGTCAAGAGAGCACCAGTAGTGAACGCTCCCTAGAACGGTTAGTGGGGCAGCCTCCCCCCCTCTCTCTGGTAGATGAGATCCCATTATCAGACAGACGGGAACTCCACCTCCAGGATTTCACAGCTCCACTGTTTATCACATGTCTCTGTCAAGTTGGGCACCACTAACCGATAATGAAAGGAGACAACCGGTGCAGTTACAAGCAAAGCACTCCACATTCTACAGGCCTAAGCATGTATCTGGGAAGCTGACTGTCTATTCACTTCTGTTCTGTATTCAAACGGCTCATAACAATAACTTTTCCTCGAGCAAACCACCCCCACCCCACTCTGAGCCGCAGTGGCTTCGATCCCCGCCAGAACAACAACAACAACAATAAAAAAACGACAAAAAACAGTGTTTCCTGTGAATTCAGATGGAATAAAATCCAACAGATTTGCGTGACACTAAAAACAGAAAAATTACACTTTAACGCAACGCACTCTCTCCTACAGAATATTAAAGGAGAGCAAATAAAATAGCTGTCAAAACCCAAGGGGGAGAAGCAACAGAAACTATCATTTTGAAAAGTGTTTGCTTCATCCACATCAAGCATAATTAGTACAAGTGTTACTAAACAAAACGACAGGGAGAATGCCACTGAATCAAAGGCCAGCGTGTCCCCTGCCTCCTCCCCCGGTCTGACTACTCCATTTATGGTTTGTAGGATTCTGTAGCCACTTACGCTCATTAAAAATGAATACTTAACAAAAGCTGCGACCGACAGACACATAGACACACACACACACACACTTGCACACACACATGCACTTGTTTGCTTTAGGCTGACTTTTCCAGACTGGAGAAAAACAAGCCACTCAGAGGAAGTAAAAACAGAGAGCAGACGCTAAAGAGAGAAAGTGCTCAGTAATACAAGTAAGGCAGCCAGTTGCTAAAACAGCAGAAAAAAAGTGTCATGGATGAATGAGCCAAGACGCTGAGAGACCTGGCAAGCCTCAGAGGCGCTGGCCTCATAAGCACTCATATCTAGTAACTTCATTTAATTCACCAGGGATGAGCAGAGGAGTTGAAAGGAAATAAGCACGGAGTCAGGAAAACAGACTCGTAAAGCTAGCAGGCGGTTAGCGTGGGGTTAGTGGTTTACTTCAAGGAGCTCAGTTTAACACATGACTAAATCTCTACTGGGTAACTTCCCTGCATCCAAAACGCAACACAAAGAGGCGGTGGGGGAGGACGTGGCGAGTCGTGGTGGCTGTCTCACCATTCTGGTTCAGGTGTTATCTTCTCCGTTCTACTTCACGTCAGAAACTTGAGCAGTGCTTTCCTGGGTTTTTTTTTTTTTTAAAGCAGCACGTCTTCCTCGGCCACACGTACACATCCGTAAAGAACAAAGACTTGCTTGACGTTGCTGTTCCTCATGTTAACTAGACGTGCCGATCCTCCCCCCACAACGCTGGCAGGCGAGCAAAGAAAAAAGAAGGAATCTGACTTCAAATCAGTTATTGCCAGTTTATGCGGTCATGGATTGTTCAAAGTGCACTTTGCAAGAGAAAGGAATAAAGAAGAAAATAAGGGTTAAGAAAAGTTATGAAAGCACAGGATTTGTCCGAGGGGGGGAGGGGATGGAAGAAAACACTCCTAACCAACCTCTTGAAGTTACTTAAAATGATTCACCTTGGTCGTAACTGCTTGTGGATGTGAAGTTCACGGTTTTCAAGGACTGTTGTTTTAGCCGAAGAGAAATGTGCTTACCCGTCCAATTAAAGGAGTTTTCAACAACAGAAGTTAACATTTTGCCACTAACAGCTGCATCAAGACATCTCTGAGACAAATCAAACAGACAGGTAGTAATTATGCCGCTGCCATGCAAGACTCGTAATTATCAAAGTAGTAAAAAAAAAAAAAAAGAAACAAGCGAGTGAAGATAAAAGAATGGTGTTCACTTTAGGCAATCGTGCAAGGTCTAGCCTCGCATAGTTAACTTGTTTACATAGCTATTCATAGTCACATTTGGCAGCCTCTTAACACTCTGGAAACGAAGACACTCCTAGTTTACAAATGCTTAACATCCAAGCCAAGTAACACAACTATCAAGAGACTGCAGAATCTCTATGGTGGTACTCCTGCTATTAAAAAAAGATAACCGCAGTGCGTCCTCGTTCCTCGTGGGTAATGCGTTCCAGGAATCACACGCGATTAACGAATTCCACGATAGAGCGACAAACTATTTATCTTATTATTTACAATAATTTAACCGTATATGAACCCTGCCCATACTGATATTAAACCAACTTCTATCTGTATTACCTTTTCCCACACTCTTATCGGCTGTTGAAGGCACTTTTGTGTCTCTCGTAATTCCGAGACTCACAGAACGGAGCGCACTTCCGGATGCCGTCAGCCAATAGAATGCGCGTACGGTATCACGTGACTACCTACCAAAAATCCATGATGCGGTGAATTTGCGAGCAATGATGCGCGAGGGTGCACTGTACGTAAACCTTATTCCAGTTGGGGGTAGCAGTCACCTGGTAGACAAAGTCAGGCAATACAAAGGAGACAAATGGCATTCTTACATTAATAAAAAGACATCAAAACTAGATCGCCCATGGATACACTTCAAGGAAAGCTCACACGATGTCTGAGAAGTTTGTGGTTTTCATTGGATCGCTGCTTCCTGAAATGAAGAAAGAGGTGAAGGGAAAACCAGAGTATAATCAAATCTGTACCAATCTAAACTCCACAGGACGGTCAAACAAACAGGCAAACAAACGCACACATGTACTGTATTAGACACTTTCACTGAGGGCCTCGTTTTCCACATTCTTCACGCTCTCACATGGACTGTCTCTGCCTGTCTGATTCTGCCGGCCAAAACAGTCGTTCATTCATCTGAATATAAAAGAGCAGTTCAGCTGGCTGTGGCTGTACTAAGAACAGATCCAGAGGAAGGAGAATGTGTTTCCAAAAAGGGCCACAAAGAGACACAGTGCAGGCTGTGGCGAAAAAAGAGGAAGTTTACATTTCAGGCAAATCCTTTTGCGAACAAAGACTCAGCAAGATAAACAAACAGTACATTTGCCTGACGCTCAACTCTGGATTCAGTTAGGAAAATCCTCTTCCAGCGGGGTAAGACTGTATTTAAAGTGACCAGCAGTCAGCAGAGAAAATGAGATCTATTATCACCAGACAAGACCAGAGAGTGGTGGATGGATGGAGTGTGTGTGATTCCTGTGTTGCTAAGCTTATCTGCTCAAATAACCAATGACTGCTCCATTACAACACAGAGCACATGGCTGTTACCGCCTCACACTGCCACCCTATGGACAAAGAGGGGAAGTGCAGCTCTCAGTTGTTGCTGTGCTAAAAAAAAAAAAATCAAACCAGGAGGCTCACAGAGTGTAAAACAAGTAGACACAAAAATGAACTGCCTACGCTACATCAGAATGCATGACATGACTATTAAGTCGCTCGCTCTGGCACATGAAACTCCATCTTTTCCCTTCGATTCATTATGAGATCTCAATCTGCTGTCAACGTAAGTTAGTAGAAGTTAATCCACTGATAGTCTGTGATAAGAATAAGTGCATTTGTCATAAATCAGAAGGAAGTAATTCAATCAAACTTCCAAAGAATTTAAATGTTTCCAGCTTGACCAGTGATAAATAATATTAAAAGCAAATGTGCGATGAAGCATGTCAATGTCAGGTGCCAGAAAAACGATCTGTCATTCAGAGAAATGGCAGATAGGAAGGCCGTCGAGGATGTGTTATGAAATGAGACTGTTTTTGTGGGAGTGAATGGGTAAATCATGTCTGTGTGCAGATGGAGCAGACAGTTAGGAGATCAGCTCTGAGGTCAAGAGGAGCCACTTAGCTGTGCTTTGGCCTTCCAACCCCGACAGTGTTCAGAATCAAATGCTCTGCTGAGGGAGTAGATAAAAAGCTTGGCAGCAGTCTTGTAACTGGAGACTACTGCATTCACCAATGCTGCCTTATTTATGGCTTTTTAAAAAGTACAAAATGGAAATTAATGAGAAGAGGTAGGAAGGTGGGAAGCGTGCTCATTAGCCAGGATATATATTAGGTTACCCTCGCCAATGCAGCTCCCTAACGGCTTTAAATCTAGCCTGGGCTTTATTATAACAGACAAAGCAATACATAATACAGACTTTAAAGACATCTCTCAATTACATCTGAACTACAGCAGTCATTTTAGGTTTTTTGTTTTTTTCTCAAACACTGTCACTGTAATTCAACAGGAGTTATACCAGATGTGAGGCTGGTCCCCCCCCCCCCCCCGCCACACATGATTATTACAACAGCAACGAGGTAGGAAGATATGTGTGTGCGTGCGTGTGTGTGTGTGTGTGTGTGTGTGTGTGTGTGTGTGTAGAATTTGGTGAAATCTAAGAATGTAAGGTATCATTTCCAATTACATGACAAGTCTGTTCCTCTTTGTATCTATTGTTTGGATTTATGATTTGAACGAACAAGGCCGTGTGTTTCTCATTAAGCCGTTTTGGCCACAAAGAATTACTACTCAGGAGTGGTGAGCTGGAAACGCTGTAAATTGGTTGTTTGGATGCATATATTCTGCATAATGCATGAAGCATCTAACATGTGTGTGTCTGTCTCTGTGTGTGTGTGTGTAACTCTGATATTGAACAAAGTGAAAACCTTTCATACTGCATTCAAGACATCAATGTAGAGGGGTTGGTGTACAGCATACGTGGTGCAGCGCTTGGGAAAGGAAGTGAACGCCATAGCTCCCTCTGGTGTGCTCTCGCTTTCGCATCTTTATTTAAAAAAGGGCTGGAATGCAAATGGTAAACAGTACAGTCTTTTCCACTCTATAAGGTACACCTCTTCTTCTTTTCCTTTCGGCTTTTCCCTTCAGGGGTCGCCACAGCGAATCAATTGCCTCCATCTAACCCTGTCTTCTGCATCCTCTTCTCTCACACCAACTACCTTCATGTCGTCTTTCACTACATCCATAAACCTCCTCTTTGGTCTTCCTCTAGACCTCCTGCCTGGCAGTTCAAAACTCAGCATCCTTCTACCAATATATTCACTATCTCTCCTCTGGACATGTCCAAACCATCTCAGTCTGGCCTCTCTGACTTTATCTCCAAAACCTCTAACATGTGCTGTCCCTCTGATGTACTCATTCCTGATCCTATCCTTCCTGGTCACTCCCAGAGAGAACCTCAGCATCTTCATCTCTGCTACCTCCAGCTCTGCCTCCTGTCTTTTCCTCAGTGACACTGTCTCTAGACCAAACAACATCGCTGGTCTCACCACAGTTTTGTACACCTTTCCTTTCATTTTAGCTGAAACTATTCTATCACACATCACACCTGACACTTTTCTCCACCCGTTCCATCCTGCCTGTACACGCTTCTTCACCTCTTTTCCACACTCTCCATTGCTCTGGACTGTTGACCCTAAGTACTTAAAATCCTCCACCTTCTTGATCTCTTCTCCCTGTAACCTCACTCTTCCACTTGGGTCCCTCTCATTCACGCACATGTACTCTGTCTTACTGCGGCTAACCTTCATCCCTCTCCTTTCCAGGACAAACCTCCACCTCTCTAGCTTCTCCTCCACCTCTTCCCTGCCCTCACTGCAGATCACAATGTCATCTGCAAACATCATAGTCCATGGAGATTCCTGTCTAACCTGGTCTGTCAGCCTGTCCATCACCATAGCGAACAAGAAGGGGCTCAGAGCTGATCCCTGATGTAGTCCCACCTCCACCTTGAACTCCTCTGTCACACCTACAGCACACCTCACCACTGTCTTACAGTCCTCATACATGTCCTGCACCGCTCTAACATACTTCTCTGCCACTCCAGACTTCCTCATACAATACCACAGTTCCTGTCTGGGCACCCTGTCATAAGCTTTCTCCAGATCTACAAAAACACAATGCAGCTCCGTCTGGCCTTCTCTGTACTTCTCTATCAACATCCTCAAAGCAAATACTGCATCTGTAGTACTCTTTTTTGGCATGAAACCATACTGCTGCTCACAAATGCTCACTTCTGCCCTTAGTCTAGCTTCCACTACTCTTTCCCATAACTTCATTGTATGGCTCATCAGCTTTATTCCTCTGTAGTTGCCACAACTCTGCACATCTCCCTTGTTCTTAAAAATGGGCACCAGCACACTTCTCCTCCACTCCCCAGGCATCTTCTCACTATCTAAGATCCTGTTGAACAACCCAGTCAGAAACTCTACTGCCACCTCTCCTAGACACTTCCAAACCTCTACAGGTATATCATCAGGACCGACTGCCTTTCCACTCTTCATCCTCTTCAATGCCCTCCTCACTTCATCCTGACTAATCTTTGCTACTTCCTGGTTCACAACAGTCACCTCTTCTAGTCTTTGTTCTCTCTCATTTTCCACATTCATCAACTCTTCAAAGTACTCTTTCCATCTTCCCATCACACTACTGGCACCTGTCAATAGACTTCCATCCCTATCCTTAATCACCCTAACCTGCTGCACGTCCTTCCCATCTCTATCTCTCTGTCTTGCCAGCCTGTATAGATCAGTCTCTCCCTCCTTACTGTCCAACCTAGCATACAAGTCATCATAAGCTTCTTGTTTGGCCTTTGCTACGTCTACCTTCACCTTACGCTGCATCTCCCTGTACTCCTGTCTATTCTCCTTAGTCCTCTCAGTGTCCCACTTCTTCTTAGCTAACCTCTTTCTCTGTATACACTCCTGTACCTCCTCATTCCACCACCAAGTCTCCTTATTTACTTTCCTTCCAGATGACACACCAAATACTCTCCTACCTGTCTCCCTGATCACATTAGCTGTAGTTGTCCAGTCATCTGGAAGCACCTTCCGACCACCCAGAGCCTGTCTTAACTCCTTCCTAAAAGTCATGCAACACTCTTCCTTTTTTAGCTTCCACCATTTCGTCTTCTGCTCTGCCTTTGCCCTCTTCATCTTCCTCACCACCAGAGTCATCCTACACACCACCATCCTATGCTGTTTGGCTACACTCTCACCTACCACTACTTTGCAGTCACTGATCTCCTTCAGGTTACACCGTCTACACAAGATGTAGTCTACCTGTGTGCTCCTACCTCCACTCTTATAGGTCACCCTATGTTCCTGCCTCTTCTGGAAGAAAGTATTCACCACAGCCATTTCCATCCTTTTTGCAAAGTCAACTACCATCTGTCCTTCTGCGTTCCTCTCCTGGATACCAAACCTGCCCATCACTTCCTCATCACCTCTGTTACCTGCACCAACATGTCCATTGAAGTCTGCACCAATGACAACTCTCTCACTTCTAGGCATGCTCTGCATGACTTCATCAAAGTCCAACCAGAATTTCTCCTTCTCCTCCAGCTCACATCCTACCTGTGGAGCATACCCACTAACAACATTGAACATCACACCTTCTATTTCCAGCTTCAGACTCATCACTCTATCAGACACTCTTTTTATCTCCAGGACATTCCTAACAAACTCCTCCTTCAAGATCACTCCTACTCCATTTCTCTTCCCATCTACACCATGATAGAACAACTTGAACCCTGCTCCTCAACTTCTAGCTTTGCTACCTTTCCACCTGGTCTCCTGGACACACAGTATGTCTACCTTCCTCCTCTGCATCATGTCAACCAACTCTCTACCTTTTCCTGTCATAGTTCCAACATTCAACGTCCCTACTCTTAGTCCTATACTCTTGGCGCTCCTCTTCTCTTTCTTCGTGCGAACGCACTTTCCTCCTCTCCTTCTTCGACCAACAGTAATCCAATTTCCATCGGCGCCCTGTGGGTCAACAGCGCCGATGGCGGTCGTTGTTAACCCGGGCCTCGACCGATCCGGTATGGAAGTCATAGGTTTGATTCGCATCTTTGATTTGGCAAAAGTTTTACGCCGGATGCCCTTCCTGACGCAACCCTCTGTATTTATCCGGGCTTACTATAAGGTACACCTAAAGGCCTTTAATTTTCTCAAAAACCAACAGTGCGCCTTATAATCCAGTGCGCTTTATATAAGAAAAAACGGTTTTAGGCTTGGTCATTCATTGAAAGTGCGCCTTATAATTTGATGCGCTTTATAATCCAGTGCGTTTTACATATGAAAAAAGTTTTGAAATGCGGCATTCATTGAAGGTGTGCCTTACAGTCCAGTGCACCTTATAGTGTGGAAAATACTGTAATAGCATTTTCATAGGAAATTCAACGTGCAACACAGAATCACAGCAATGACAAAGTAGACTGGTGAACCAGCAGGTATAAAGCATGACCGCTTTGTGCTAGCTACATAAGAGGCAAAAGGATCAGCCGATTGTTAGTGCTATTAAGGAAATTACACAAACACACGAGGAAAAGTGATGCAGGGTAGCATGAGCTAGCAGCTAAAGGATGAGTGACAGGTGGAGGAATGAAGACGTCCACTGGCAGTGGAAACACCAGCAATCATGGCCAAAAAAAAAAAAAGCAATACATGCATAGGGCAAGAAAAACAACTGAAAGCACCAAAGGGATGAGGAGAACGTGGGGATGGTCCACTGAGTTGGTTAGGGTTAGAAAGACTTTAGTGGAAGTCAGGAAAATATTAGTTAGCACTCAAATGTCAAAGCATTTTTGACTAACCTTGACTGCATTCAGCTCCTAGTTGCCACCCTCCCTCAACAAGTATTGACACAACAAAAGTCTCCAAGAGAAAAACTGAAGGGGGAAACACACACACACATACACACACACAGAGGATAAAGAGAACATGAATGATATGGAAATGGAACAAATGATGTGATAACAGCCTGACAGTAGAGGTGCATTCACAGTAAAGACGGCTGGCACCACATTTAACTCCTGGTGAAATACAGCCACTGAAAAACACCAAGGTGCACAATATGGAAATTTCACCATTCACAGTGCACTTAACCATTTCTATGAGGAGATTATGAGGAGATGTTTTTTTGTGCCATTCTTTTCCTCCTTCTCAATAACCCTCACACATGCACCACACACACACACACACACACACACACACACACACACACACACACACACACACACACACACACACACACACACACACATACTTCCCCACCCCTGAACCTCCCCCATTATCCCATGAGCCCTTCTCTTTTCAGCCTTGCTTGACAAGAGCTTGGAAATAAAAACATCACAGCTCTGCCTCGCAGCACCTGTTCAATAACATTGACATCTCACATTCAGCATCCGCACACAGAGATTCCCTGCATTTACTCTCTTTAACACCCAAACACACACACACACACACACACACACACACACACACACACACACACACACACACACACACACACACACACACACACACACACACACACAGCTCCCTACTGTCTAGTGCGTTTACATGTAAACATTTTGATGCTGCACAGATGGGCATGTTTAACATGTGTTTTATTTCTGCCCAGCGTGTGAGCTGTTAGTAACCGGGGGGGCATCTAAAGGAGAAGCTGGATAGACACCTACATTTGTCACTCATTAAGACATAGTGATTTTTTTTAAAAAAATTTTGCTGAAAGGTTTTTATGTCAGTTGGAGTCAATATTCGTTCATGATCAATCCATCCACTCATGAGTCGGTGGTGTTCCACTTCTTTGGTGGCTTACACTGCCGTAAAAAGCACATGAAAGTTCATACATTGTAATTATATGTAGTTCTGTGAATAATGAACACGATTAAATTACAAACAGACAAAATGATAATTAATTGATAGGAAGGAGAACATGGTGTGAATAAATGTAAGCTTTTGCTATTTTTTAAATAAATGTTTATTTCTCATTAGAATGAGGAATTACCAATTATTTATTGAGGACAAAAACAAGGTTACATTTTTTATTAGGAGTAGAAAAAGATATTAGTTCTTATTCATTCCCTGCCTCTCATTAAATATTCTTAAAAACGTCCACCTGTAGTTTGATGTGACAAGGTTTTTTATGTTCAGAATGTGGAAATAACACCAGTGAGCAGACACTGAAATCAAAGTATTGTCATCAATGCAGTCTTAGACCTGTTCAGCATAGTGAAGGGATTAAACCGCTGCAGAAAATACACCCAGCAATCACCCAGATCAGCACATAATATCATGTCCACACCGGGAGTGGAGATATTTATGTAACATGTATTTGTTAACACTTGAATGGTTTGTCTAATAGAGGAACCTCTTATGGTTTAACCTGCATGATGATGAGATGAAATGTGCAGCATACACCCAAAGCTATGGTCTAAATGCTGTCGCTAGTTGCGTCCTAACCATGGTGACTGACATGTGTTAGAGCAATCAGAGCCATGCCGTAACCGCAGATGAAATGGCAGTAAATCTAAGGATTAGATCTATGCACAAACAGCTCGCGCTGATTTTGTAACAAACTCTAGGATTTCCACTGCAACATACAATGTGAACATCAAGGTAAGGATTGCACAGACAGGGATCCAATACTCTCCCTGTGGTTTTAATCCTATAAAATGCAGCCAGTGACTAACATTTTTTCAATTTTTATCTTCTCGTATCTTGGACTGGAGACTAGCCAGAGAGCACCAGGCGAGCAACAATAGACTGCTAAGACATCTAGATTCCCCAACAAGTCACAACGGACTAACTGAAACGAGCTCGTCAGGCCTAGAAACGTCCAGTCCGATACCGCAGAGTGTGTGTCCACGTCAAGGACTACCGCCACGCTCTGTGGGTTGAAGGTTATTACATGTGAACACCACATCAAGTATGCAGCACATGACGTGGATACCGGCAAAGACAAAGTGTCCTTTCCTTCTTTTAGACCTGGTATGTAATGTACTCGCAAATATATAAACACGTGCTAAAATTCATTCACGCCCAGTTGAAATCCGGCGTCCCAACATCAAACACGAGAGCCTCGCTTCCATTTGTCTTTCAGTCTGTCAGCGTTTCTAACCATCCACAATGAGGTCATCAGCGAAGCCACTGTTTAATCACCGTTTCAGTCAGCGACACAACAAAACACCTAAGAAAGAAACAAACAAAGACACACAAAGACTCTCGATGGCTATTTTGGACCAGCATGTCCTCCACAAGGCCATGTCTATATTGGACAGACCGCATGCCTCACTGGGAGAAAAGTCGGTTCAAATGCAACAGGAATAAAAATATTTGTGTGCACATGAAAAAAAAAGAACACTTGAGTTTGCACATATTTTAACCCTGCTAAAATTTGCACATGTGCATTGTGTGTTCAGGAAACATCTCGTTTCATTGAGTTATGTTGTGTTATTTTTGAAATAGGAGGTCGTGTTTCTATGCTAGTTGTGTTTCTTGTGTTGTTGTGGTTTTATCTTGTGTGTCTGACTGAAAGCCAAGTTCTCCATGTGTGATAATAAACGGCTGAACAGAACTGAACTGGAAGAAAACAAAGATAGTACCTTCACTATTTCTGTATTCTAAAAAGGCGAGTGTCAAGCCTGTAAGGATATGAGTAATCATTCTATAAGGCTCCAGAATAAAGGAAATGTAGTCCAATTTAAATATAATTACACGTGTACCCTTATGGGTTGGGAGGGGGACCGGACCCACCTGGGGTTAGAGAAAACAGGGCGAAGGATATAAATCATGGAAAGCATAATCTTGGCAACCAGGTTCGGCATACGGCAGCCGGATTCAATCTTCAGAGTCGGTTGCGCTGGTTGTCACCGCTGACCTCAGCAGCTATCGGGCTAAACAAAAGCCATGGGGCGATCAGCGTTGTGATGCGGCGTCATGAAGCTCTCAGAGTGTGGAGGCTGCAGAGTCTCTGCAAGTGGAACGCTCTCCTTACTACCCCGAGGAAACATAATAATAACAGGAGTGAGGTGAGTGAGAGCGAGTGACAGTAGAGCTGCTTCTATTAGGTAAGCACATTGAGCCGTCAGGCCGCCACATTCATCAGCGCACAGAACGCCAGTCAGCAGCGGCGGCGGTGGCAGCACCAGCAGGCTCGTTCTACACTGGAGCACATTACTGTTACTGTGGTGATACGGTATTGGGGGGGGGGGGGGGGGAGGTGATTTGCAAAGCAGATTTGAACCAGCTTTAGGTAATGCAAATGTTTTTATACATCATTTTGTGCAGAGTTTCTCCTGGACGAACGAAAGAGCAGGATAATGATGTCATTATCATACGAGCAACATGACTGCCTGGACAGAGGGTGTGCCGAGATTAATGGATGGAGAGAATTTAGATCAATCACTAATCAATTGATTACTCTTAAAACAACACTCAACAGCTCAATGCCTGTTGAGTAAGCAGTGAATGATTTGCGAGCGCAGCATCCGGGCTGCGGTTCTGTGCCGTAAGAGACGCCAGCAGAATTAAGAGGGATGCTCAGCTCTCTTCCCTCATCATAATGTCACCCCCAGTCACTGCCATTGCACATAAAGCTCCAAATTAGGTCTAAAATGGGTAGTTAACATTCCTGACTGAAAAAACAGGGAATACTTATCGGTTTCAGCCAGTGCAGTGGAAGCATGGAATCTCATCTATAGACATATTTCCTCCCTGCAACATCGGATCAGTCAATGCCTACAGACCTCCATGAGTTGCGATACATCCACAAAAGAATAAATAGGACCCTCCAGTTTAATCGAATGCAAGTAAACAGCAGGAGAAGGTGGTGATAATATATCTGCTTAGTAAACCGATGCTCACAGTGAAGCAGAAAGGTCTAACAAATCCATATTCAAATTTAAATCCAGGAGTTCTGATTTGGTAGATAAGTGTTTCATGTCAGGCCAATTAAAAAGATGTTTCTTGTATGAGCTGATACTAACAGTTGTAAAGTTCTGCAATAGTACTGTATATTATTTTATCGTGTTATTGTGAAAAATCACACCACCTAAATATCAAAGCGGTTCTATTTTGAACCCGCAAGTGAAGAAAATGTGTTAAAATACACACACACACACACACACACACACACACACACACACACACACACACACACACACACACACACTGCAAAGTCAAATGGGATTGTTCTGCATATATAGCTAAAGAGTGAAATGAAAAAAGAAACCCATGCTAGTGCAGAAGATGGAAACGGATCATCATGATTAATCACTTCCTTTTTCACCCTTCATGTTATCCTTCAAGCAAATGAACAAGTTTTGACTCCAGTTTCATCTGAATCCTACAACATGACAATTACTGAGACATGAGAGAATGTAAACACGGTTAATAACACAGTTGGTTCAAGACAGTTCAAGTTCAGTTCCATCAATGCCACAAACACGTGATTTTCAGTCCTTTTGTTTTTCTGACTTTGTTTCTCTCTACTATGGGGTAAAATTATTATTTTTAGGTTTGGACTTATGCTAAAATACATTTATATGTCTCCATGGACTTAAGGAACTTGAAAGTGATCAATTTTGTCAATTTGCTGACATCTTATATGCTTCACAACTGATAAGGAAAATAATTTCTGGATTAATCAATCCTGAAAATAGCATTGAGTGCAGTCCTAGTGTAATTCTCGTGCAGAAATTGTTAATTCAATTCTATTGTTGTTTTTTGTGGACTAAATAATGTAACCCTAATTAATATGAAACAAGACAACACAAAATCAGCTCATCAACACTTGTCACATGAATGTAAATGACTGTATTATATTTTAGCGGCATTAATTTTCCATACACACACATCCTGAACGGTGCTCGTGCTTCGCGAACCCTCTCGTCTGTTCCTTCCACCATCCTGGTCTCAACCATGAAATGTGAGATCAGCCTGATTGTGTTAGGAGGCAGCTGATTGCGCTGATGAGTGGAGAGATGCTGAAGAGAAGAAAGCATCAACACTGAATCAATGATGACGTCAATAACAGCCATGTTTGTCAGTGACACTAGTCGCTGTGCTTTTTATAATGATGGGACTGCAGGCTGCTGATCTATCCACAGGGTTTGGACCCACCGTCAGTCTGATCACACTTTACACAGCAAATTTAAAACATGAGGCTAACCGCTAGCAACTTAATGTTCACTAGTGGGAATTTCAAAAGGTGGAAATGTTAGTCCAAGTTATCTGTAAAATGATTGAGAAACTTCTCACTGAAAATATATTGGAAATAGAATTGAATAGTATAGTCAATGCTGATTTAGTTTCTTAATGTTCATTAATAAAAAAGTAAAATCAATTCCCTTTACATCCATTACATTTCCCTCAAATTATGTCCATTATTATATATACATACAAGTATATACACATACAGGTACAGTAAACCCTCGCGCATTCGCGCATCAATATGCGTGACTTCACCTCATCACAGATATTTAGTAGTCACATGATACCGTACACGCATTCTATTGGCTGACGGCATTCAAAGTGCGCTATGTTCCGTGAGACACAAAAGTGCTTTAAACAGTCAATGAGAGTGTGGGAAAAGGTAATATAGATAGAAGGTGGTTTAATATCAGTATGGGGAGGGTTCATAAACGTTTAAATTACCGTAAATAGTAAATAGTTTGTCGCTATATCGTGGAATTTGTTATTAACGTGTGGTTCCTGGAACACATTACAGGCAAGTAATGAGGGCGCACTGTTTGTATTTACACACACACACACACACACACACACACACACACACATTCATTTTTTTAGATATAATATGGAGAAATGCTGTAAGGTATGAATGCTTTCAAAAATGCAAATTTTTATTGTTTATATTTATTGACTCATAAAACGCAAAGTGAGCGACGAAAATAAAAATCCAAATCAAGTCAATATTTGGTGGGGCCACCCTTTGCCTTCAAAACAACTGACTGTAGAGAATGAACAAACAAACAGAATGTGATTCAACTTCTCCCACCGCCCAGAGGAGCTGAATGCTCGACACTAAACGTGCCGTCATCCTCCCGAGCCAGAGTGGGTGAGGAATGACGGTTGTGATGTGTACCGACACCGGGCCCTGCTCCTCTGCAAATAAAAAACATGCCTCTCACTTACTGCGCCCACCGCCCCATACATCAGCATTAGAAAAGAGTCCAGCAGCCTCAAGGTCAGCTCAATTTCCTCCCGCTGTTATGAAGTATCAGAATCACAGCGAGTGGGGGGCACTCACCCACACACACACACACACACACACACACACACACACACACACACACACACGCACAGGGACGAGTGAGTGAACAGGTGAGTGAAAGGAGGGGTGGGGGGGTGGGGGGTTGGAACGGGAATGAGAGGGATGTGGAACACAATTGAGAATTTTGACAAATCACCAGGAGAGCAGGAGGCTTTTTTCTCTGCAGTGGGTTTGAGCGACTGTGGGGAGGAATGAAGGGAACATTAAGCCTACTCGCTCACAGAGGTCTGTAGTGTAATTGGATCAGACAGTTTCCTTCAACAAGCTGATTCCTCTTTCTCAAGTGCAGTCTGGGAAAATAAAATGCAAATAGGCCTACTGAGGTATTGTGTCATAAAAAAAAAGTGTATGTTTATAATTTCCTGTAATTAAATTCTGAGCTGTTGTGTGGGAACATATCCAACCTAAAGCATAATGTGTTATTTTTCTTCCTTTTGAGATCGGAGCCCATTCATCACATGTCTAAGCAATTTGACAAATTGCACACAAGCATGAAAGCTGATCATGTATATGGCAGAGAGAGCAGTGTGTGTGTGTATGCATGTGTGTGTTTGTGTGTGTAGTCATCCTTGGCTGCCTGAGTAGCTGGGTTTGACATCTTCAGCTATGAGCCTGGGGAAATAACAGCAAATTCACTTAATGGCAGCACCTCATCTGTTTCTCAAACAGGCTGAGGAGGGATGGTTCCTCCAGGTGTTTTTAAGTGTGTGTGTGTGTGTCTCAGCCTGCTGCTGTATCTCATATCTGTGCATGTGTGTGTTTAAACACCGAGTGCATTGAGATCCATCACTAGCCTGGATCAGCCACTGGTCAACAGTGAAGCAAGCCTGTGACATCACAGTTGGTCGGGTTTGGTGTGTGTGTGTGTGTGTGTGGTGGATGTGTGAATGAATCTAACAGCCTGTTAGATTCATTCCATATGCAGACCTACATGTATTTCTGTGCAAGGATGCGTGTATAGGTCTAAGAAAGCATGATTGTGTGTGTGTGTGTGTGTGTGTGTGTGTGTGTGTGTGTGTGTCCGCAGGGAACGTTAGAGCCAGTGCTTTAACCCCCTCCCCCCCCTTATCTTTGTGTAAATTATTCCAGGAAAATCTAAAGAGCGCAGCTGCCCAGAGGGAGCTGGGCCGTCTTTTATTTTACTTGTTATCCTGAATTTCCTGGACACCATTTGATGTTATTGTACGTAGTGTATGTGTGTGTATACATATACACACACATATATATATATTGTATTTGTTTACATACATATATTTGCATATAAATACATATACATGTATCTACATGAAACTGTAAACATATGAGAATGGGCTCCAGAGAGGGAAGTAGTTTTCAGAATGTGACCCTATCTTGTCACATAAACAGGCACAACCCAGCTGAAGCAGTGACAACACAGCCCTGCTTCATGCATGCCTGCCTTCTGCCATCCTTGTGTGTACAGACAGCAAACAGCCTACAACGGCCACAGTCATTCTACATACAGACTGCTCAATCCAGATTTATTCCATTGCGCAAAATCATATGCAACTTACCCCGAGGGCACTCAGAGTAAATAATTGACTTATTATTTTAGTTTGAGCAACTACCGCGCCGTTTAGACATCACAGGTGGACTAAAGGTAACAGCAGGTAGCTCTCAGACACCTCAGTCTGGAGCCTATTGGAGTGTTTTCAGAACCTACGACCCCCGGAATGATGCTTCCGTGGCAGCCACGCAAAAAAAATGACTAAAAGCCTGGTTATCTGGGAAACATTTAATTCAAGCCACCCTGAGTATCTCATATTGTTCAGAAGTTTTAATAATAAAAAAAAAGACTCAAAGACCCAATTACTGTTTATGGCAACAGCATTCTTTCCAATATTTGTTCCATTTAGATAACACTTCAAATTATAATTTGCCATTTAAAATTATTCTTTTCCAATTATCCTAATCTAAATACAGTCATAGTGTGAGAGATGAAAAATGACTGTTTGATCTAACGGCATTTGATGTATAAGAACAACCCAAAAACTGACCGTTCTTTAGACTTTTATTTTGCAGTGATTGAACTGTTTGATCAAATATGTTCAGTCAACTTTCATGTGGGCGAAAGGTGAATGCTGCAGTAGCATTACAGTGTTATAACACAGTAATAACACACATCTAGTATGAGAATGAATGCATGACATGGAGGATTGATTTCATTTTAGGTAAAAAAAAAGGACTTTTAGGACTGCAACTACATGTGCAACTGTTTATATTAAGAATTGATCAGTTGTTTTTTTGTGCAATATGGAGATTATTTACATGTGGGAATGAACTAGAGAAACGCTCACCATCAACATGACAAGGTCAATGCTTTTATTGTGTGACAGTTAAAAATTCGAAGAACGCTTTTAAGATGCTTGAACCATTAGTTGTTATAGGATTATAATCAGTGATAATGTTCATGCTGTGGTGGGGGAGTCCACACGTTTCTACGGCAGCACAGAGAACCCACCACTGCCTCGGTCTTGTTCTTCCTCTATCCACTTACTGATCTTGCCTCACGCTAAAAGGCGGGCGATGATGCTTTCACCATCCCAGGGATTAGAGTTAGGCAGGGGCTGAAGCTAAGGGAGGGGGGGGATTCAACTGGGTGGGAAATCTGCAACCTGAGTGCTGGATATCAGTAACTCCTACTCCTATTAGCCTTTCAACGCTAATTTATTGCAGAAAAATAGTGGGTGATTATTTAGTTCTGCTGATTGACTCATCGGTTCACTTTTAATCACGTCCCTCAAGTGGAACCAGATGAGGGGCTGTAATCTAAGTGTGTGTGTGGGGGTTGGGGGTGGGGGTGGGGGGACTCAACACAAAATATCAACCAAAACCTGAAATGACATCGTACTGAGGATTCATGGCAGAGGTGTTTGTTAACGGAACAGTGTGATAATCTGTACTGGTAATCTGTACAGCAGCGGTGCTGGAGGGTGGGGGTGGGAGGGGGGGGGGTGATGGATGCCTCCTGCGTGCCTCTCCTCTTACATAAAGCTCTCCCCCCTCTCCGCATCACACCCAATAGCTTCCCATGAATCGACTCCCCGCTGGTTCCTTGTCAGCCCCCCCACTACATCTCTTTTCTCTGCACAGGCACCTGACACTGTGAGCATTCTGTCACCCCCCCCCCCCCTCTCTCTCCTCCCCTCCCCTCCCACTATGGAGAAAACGTTCGGCCCCGCCCAATTAGCTCCCAGCAGCCCTTGGGGCATGGGACAATTAAAAAAAGATGCAGGAGCTCAGTGGAGCTGTCATGTTGCGTCTCAGCTGGGACCTCCCGTGTGTCGCTGCGGTGGGAGTGGGGCGAGCACATAAGGTAGCGTGGTTACTGTGGGCGAAGTAATGCAATAAATTTAGCCTTAAAGTATTCAGATATTGTCTGACTGCACGCGCACACGCACACACACACACACACACCCACACACACACATGCACACACACACACTTGCACAGCTCCATCCTGATGTCAGCCAATTACACGCCCCTCCTGACTGCCCTTGACTACACTCCCTGACCTCCCTCCAAAAATCCATGTCGAAGCCTCTGCCCCGGTTCGGCTCCGCTTTTGGCTTCTCCTTTCATATCGCCGTCTTTAGGGTGTGAAATATTAACCAGCCCCATTTAAATACACCTGCAGGCAGGGAGTCAGGGCTGTCCTTCCATCCAGGTAAGAAGTAATGAGAGAGAGAGAGAGAGAGATGGAAGGTTGGGGTCGGTATAATATCTCATCAACATTATTAAATCACTTCTACCCTGCAGCAGTCTCCCTCCCTGGGTGGTCTGGGCTTGTGTTATTTCTCAGTCAGGGTTCAGCGGCCTCAGCTCTCGGGGTTCAGTTTGGCCGCTCCGGCAGCCTAGTTCCGCGCTAAGCAGGTGTCAGGGGAGTTTCCCCTCAATTAAGCAAAGGTAAAGTAATGCCTCTCACCATGGCGGCACCGTGAATACATTAGTCTTGCTGTCACCACAGGCTAGAGCATCGAGGTGCATGAAGGAGACAGTCAGCTGGTTCAAACACGGCTGAAGCAGGATAAGGTGTATTGTAGACATGGAATTATGCATTACTCATCTGAAAGCTGTGATCTACATCACAGGTGTCAAACTCAAGATCCGGGAGCCAAATGTGGACCGCCACATCATTTTATGTGGCCCCCCGAGAGCATAAAAGGTCAGTGTCTAAAAATAAATAGGTCAGAAGTGTGCTGACCAAAAACTACATTTCCCACAATGCAGTAATTAAGTCCATTTTAACTTTGAGAAAAACGTTTTGAACAGAACTAATGTCCTAACTTGTATTTGATGTTATTTTTCTTTATTCGATTGATGGAGTTATGTGGGTTTAATAACTTGATAAATGTAACAGCAACAAATAAACATTTTTCTGTGTAACTCTGTAACTTAAGTTAGTAATGAATTACTGTACACTTAAATTTATTTTACATTACATATTATATTTAATTATATTTATTAGTTACATCTGGCCCTTTGAGGACAGCCGTTATGCTGATGTGACCCTCTGTGAACATAAGTTTGAAACCCCTGATCTACCTGAAGGATGATAAACATATTTCACTAAAACAGAGTGAGAACGTTTCAGACTTCCGGTGGAATAATGTGTATTTTTGTTTGTATAATTAAAGCTCAGTGAAATGAGGCCAATGAGAAAATCGGTGCGACCTCCAGCCTAGGCGAGGGACGCTATAGCAGGTAAAAGGATCTGTCAGAGTTGTTTTTCAAGGGTACACTTTTTAAAAACTCACAAAGAAATAATTATTCTTCAGCAAAAGATTTAAGGGAGGAATTACACATATACTGAGAACACAGCCCCACCCTATTTTCTTTTAACAGATACCTACTAAACCTTAATTCATTCATTGAGATCTAAAAAAATAATAAAATCAAACGCTAATAATAACTCCTGTGAATAAAAATACAAACTGCTTCCTTGACATTTTTTATCTGGCACCACTCCATCACCTTTTACTATTAGACTTCCTTTGATACTACAGCTGAAAACTGTGTTTGTAAAAACATGCCAGGAGCAGCGATAATGCCTCCCTTTGTCCGTGTGAGTGTAGCGGCGTGCTGGACGGCCACGCTGAAAAGACTTGATGGATGGCTTCACTGCAGACTGTCTGTCCACCTCTCTCTCTGACGAGACGTCAATGTAAAGACACATGAATACAGCAGCCTGTCCTCCATTTTCTCCTCCACTCCTCCTCCTCGTTTGTCAGAGGCGGGGAGAATGACGCAGTAAATACAGATGCTGTGTGCACCATAATTCTGTTGCCTTTTATCTGCCATGACAGCTTCTGCTGCCGTCGGAATCAAACACCCCGGCAAACGGTGGTGGTGGGGGGGGGAAGTAGTATTCTGGATAATAAACTGCTGGGTAGAGCAGAGTGAGAGGAGAAAAGGAGGCACTCATCTCTGCTCTGTAGCGGCCGGGCTCGGCTAAGCAGCAGCTGAGAGGAGAAGCGAGATAGAACTGGGCATTAGCCCTTATTATGCTGTTCATGTAGGCTTAGGCATCCAGCATCGCTGCACTTAGCAGAAAGCCAATCGGTCAGCGTGGAGTGTTGGGTGCTCCGAGGAGCGGTGCAGACTAAGAGGAGGACGAGGAGCACCGTCAGCTCCCACAATACACCCAAGCTCTTTGTAGCTGCCAGGTAAATTAATTTCACACCAGGTAAATTAATTCCATGCCTGTCTCCAGGCTCGATGGAGGAGAAGCAGTCGTTTTGATTTGAGGAAACTACCAAATCTGAGCCCTAAAATATTCTGAATGGAAGACCAGTACAGTATTTTCAGGCGCACTGGACTATAAGGCGCACTTTCAATGAATAGCCTTTTTTTAAGCTTTTCTCATATATAAGGCACACTGGATTTTGAGGTGTCGGCTTTTGAGAAAATTAAAGGCTTTTAGGTGCGTAAATACTGTAATTAGTAGAAAAAAAATGAAGATTTAAAAAGATATACACGCAAGAGTGTTTCCTGTTTTTAAACAACTGCAGGATGGATGTATCTCACCTCCCCTAAACGCTCCCTCTGATTTATTCTGTGCAGCTCGGGAGGATGAGGAGGATGAGGAGGATGAAGAGGATGAGGAGGCCCCACTGCTGCTCTGGAAACACACAGCTTTTTGTTCTGACCCCACAGCTGTCACTAGCATAAGAGAGCCAGTCACTGGCATCTCGTATGTTACTTATAGGCACTTCCGTACACACACACACAAACGCGCGCGCACGCGCGCACACACACACACACACACACACGCTTACACATATAAATGCACACCTTTGACACGCCAGCAGAGACAGGACAAGAGGGGTGGGCTTCAGGGGCCGGGCCCCCTGAGGATCCTGTTATGATGCAGACGAGCCGCATCAGACAAGGAGGCAGGAGTCACTAAACACCTGATCCGGGTTTATAATCCCGGCTCCTCTCAGAACATTTACACCCCTCTTTATAATCCCATTTGGAGTCGTGTCCAAATCAATCAGACATTCTGATTCTTCTTTATCGCCGTTCCTGCTGCAGCGATGGAGGCGGCGCTACGGAGAGGTGACGCCGTTTACCTCCTTCTGGGGGGGTCAAGAGGAATGCAATTGGTTGACAATGATTATTCTGTGGATGATTAGGCGATGGGTTGGCGCTGAATAGTTAGCACACTGATTAGGCTCGGCTCGGTCGAGGACCATGTGGCTCCGTAACAAAAGGGACGAGCCATAGGGCAGAGAGAGAATGTTAGCGAGACACACACGGTAATTGAAACAGACCATCTCAGACGTTTCGTGGATGGATGGAGCTGGGCTCTGCTTTCATCATGTAGGGTTTTTTTACATTCATTTATAATGACTGCAGGATTGGTTTAAAGGGAAAACAAACTGTTGTGGATTAAAACTAATTAGGATCCTGTTAATTTCACAACTGAACTGTCATAAAAATAAATTATAAAAAAAACAAACCCTTAATGGTTTACAGAGATTCATGTGTTTAGCTGCATGACAGGAACAAAAAAAAAATCCATACAGCTCATGTGGAGCGCAAGGAGATCGACAATAAGAGACACACAAAATGGCTTCTCTATTGTCGTCGTGGAGACGCCGATACGTTTGTCGTATTAACACGGAATCTAAAAAGCACTCCTGGCAGAAATGAAGAGGAGGTCGATGAGGAAACATCAGTGAGATATCTAGAAAGACAACTGTAGGGAAAACGAAGAGGGGGGGGAGGAATGACCAGGGGAATGGCAGAAGAAGGGAGGGGGGGAGCAGATGGATGAAGGCAGGAGATGCACATATTTGCTGAGGCTTTAACTGTCTTGATCTACAATAAAGAGGTGAAACTGATTAGGTTTATATCAAATGCTTTGCTTGTAAGGCGCTGCCTGTCACCGAGAGAACAAATCACAGTCGAGTCATGTTCCTTTTTTTTTTTTTTTTCTCCCCCCCCCTTTCTGTAAGAGCCGGCTCTCGTCTGGCGCTCTCTCCTCCATTCGATGGAGAGCATCCTCTTAAAGCAGCAGCTCAGCCTGACGGACGCTGACCTACATCACTCTTTTGCAGCATCTACCTTTTTTTTTTTTGAACACAAAACTCAAATGAGGAGAAACAAAATCCCCCCAAACAAAGTGACTGACCCACAAATCCCCCATTACACAGTATTACACTAAAAGCTGTTCTTGAAATAAATCAACAGGAATCACAGTCGGGCAAAAAAGAAATATATGGCTGATGTTCCTTCAGGGCATTTTTTTTCTATCCAGCAAAGAATCAAAAAAAAGAAAAAGATGCTGTATAAAGAGTAAAAACATGGAGAGTAAAAACATGGAAAAAAAAAAAAAAAAACAGCAACCCACAGGACAGGACAGATCAATAATGCTGTGATTACTGTAGGCCATGTTTATGAAATGAAATAATCACTCATTTAAGATGCAGGAAGGAGCGGCCGGCCGGGTGTAAAGACTGGAGCCGCGGTAGGAGGAGGGAGGACTGGCGTAAATGATTCATGGTTTGATATCTCTCCTGTATAATGGGCTCCTCTGGGGAGCCGCTGGGGCTCCACTGCAGTGACTGCCTGCCTGGCTGGCTGGCTGGCTGAAAGGCTGAATAGCTCGCTCTGACTCGCTCTGACTCGGCCCGGGCTTCTGCCACCGCTGCCCAAGATTAAAAAGCCTCCTCTGCCATGAAAAGCAGCTCAGTGAAAACTGAGAGTGAGGATGTGTGAGCGCGCACGCACACACACACACACACACACGCTGACACACACATACACACATACACACAGAGAGAGAGAAAAAAGGAAGTGACTTGATTCAATATCGTCTGACAAAGTATCTGGGGGCATGAGGGGAGGGGGGGGGGGCGGGAGAGAGAAGGAAATATCAAATCCTTTAAAGGAGAAAACACTGGCCTGCAGAGATAGTGGGGATACTTGTAATATCGAATGGAAATAAGGGAGAATTCCTAAAGCAACCCCCCACATCCCCTGCTCCGTACCTCCCCCTCAAAAAAAAAAAACCAGGAAGGAAAAAAAAAACAAAACCAAGAACTTAGCGCTGTAACGTGTCGAGCTAATCATAACACAGAGTTTAGTGCCATCTCGCATAATGAAATGCTTTACACTAACCACCTAATGCATACTAATGTGGAGACATCCACTGCTTGATATGGCAGAGCATCAAGATCCCTGCAAAGGAAGTGTGTGTGTGTGTGTGTGTGTGTGTGTGTGTGTGTGTGTGTGTGTGTGTGTGTGTGTCACACAATGACAGATTTGCAGAGGAGTAAGGTGCTAAAGGTCAAGCTGTGGACTTGAAAGAAAAGGTCAAGCATTATTACAACATGACTAAATAAACAGCCTGTATTGAGCCCCCCCCCCCAGCACCCCCCCTCCCAGCCCTGATGCTATGGATGCTGGGGGAGCATTTGCTGTGGTACCTGCCTGTTTGGCTGGTCTGGATCGGGTCTCATCTCTCGTCTTTATCCACATCTCCCTCCAGCTTTCAGACAGCTGACATGAGGACTGTCATATCCTGCCTCCATTCTTATCCCCCGCTGGCTTTATTGCTCTCTTCCTCCTGAGTCTCACACACACACACACACACACACACACACACACACACACACACACACACACACACACACACACACACACACACACACACACACTCCAAGAGGGAGAGGGGAAGGTAGGGCTGCTGGAGCGTACTTTAAAGTACATTAATATTAATTGCAGCACTAGCTGGAGTGATAACGCAGACAAGAAGCCGCTGTGAGAGAGCTGGGCGCTGCTTTTTGTTAGCAGCGCTCCTCATCTGTTGATGGCCGTGGGTGAGACGGAGGGAGGAAGAGTGCTTCATCTTAGAATCACTTCTGTTATAATAAAGGGCTTGTGTTTGCCAGTTGTGTAGCCATGCACTAAGAGATAAAACAAGATGGATTATTAGACGACTGACCACGCCAGTAGCAGTAAAATGTGCATCAAATGCCAGCGAGACTTTGAGCTGCGCTGCTTTTATCTCCAACGACTCCTGCCTGCCGTTACCTTTAATGACCTCCACACTGAAGTCAACACTATGTGAGCAATGAGGTCTGCTAAAGATGTAAATAATCCGCTGACCTGGGGGGCATTACAAAGATATTTACTGAACTGCAGTAAAAATATCTGGGTGCTAAAGCCCAACCTGTTCCTTCCATTGCAGCACCAGCGAGCTGCCGAAGGCCACAAAATATGACAGCTTTATCTCCACAGTCATCCATTTTTACCTCAGCCTATCTGCTTCCCTCTTCCCTTCTCAATCGCTATCGAGAACCCTGATGCCGTCTTTATTGCTGCCTCGCAGTCGCAGCGTTTCAATGTGTGGTTTTGTGCTCCCCTTTTTCTTTTTTTCTTTTTTTTACTTTCGATTTCCCCCAAGACTCATCAATGCCCCATTACCAAGTCAAATCAGGTGGTGCTGCAGAAAGCCAGGGCTGAAAGCGCACACACACACACACACACACACACACACACACTGACAAACACACACAAGGGGATTTGAGAATGGTTTCTACAAGTAGCTCCACAGGATTGCAAAAACAAGGTGAGGAGGTGAGTGGAGGAGAAATGGCTGCTGGCTAAATGCTGTAGAGTGGTTTATAGCTCCGAGGGGCAGGAGGGGAGAAGATGTAGTGATGCATCACTCTGACACTCCTTTTGAGCACCTGACCGTATTGTAATCTTCTGGGTCCACTAGCCATATGTTATTGTTTCGCTTTTCCAACATTTGACGAACAAGACAGTCAGTCCCTGGCGCGCCCCAATGAGGTATCTCCCTCTCCAGTCGCTTACAAACAAAATTTGCATGAATGTTAGCACCCCACCTCCCTCCTCCTCCTCCTCCTCCTCCCAAACACACCTACGCACAGCCTCAAAATCCCCCAAAGAACGCAACACACATTTCTCACTTTCATGGTGTTTATCTCTGCGCGGCAGCGAAGGCGAGGTGGACGGGCTCGGTGTAACGTAAGAACGGCTTCCATTGAAGCACTGGGAGAGCGAGGGAGACGCAAAGAGAGAAGAGGGGAGGGCAGGTAAAGACCGTTTGTCCTTTTGCTTTTCTATGGATGTTGTCATCCTGTTCGCAACAGCAGCTGCACAGGCAAGACAAAAAAACAAAACAACACACACATACACACAGGGGAAGAGTCAGGCTGAGTTAAAGGGAGAAAATACAGCTGCATTGTGCATCTTTTTTTTACAAACCTCACATTGATTAGAAGAAAAGACTGAGTGCTAAATACAGAGGGAAACAGGGAGAGGAGAGGAGGGGACTGGTGGCTGTCAGAGGAAGGGTCTCTGAGGGCTATGATGAAGCTGATGCTCTGAGGAGCCACAAGCTGTCAGGAGATGTTTGGGCTTTTATTACATGGAGCCCGTTTCGGGCCCTCGGAGGCATCTGACTGAGCGGAAGATACAAAGTAGAAGGGAAATTTCCGCCGCGCTCGATCACAATTATTAAATCTGTGCAAATAAACATCCTCAACCTCGATGAGAGGTGGATCCGCCAGTGTTGTGCTGTTCTAAATTGCCCGGGGCAGATGTGTTATTTGAAGTTACCTGGAGCGAAAGCTGCTAATGACACCCTTAACTGAAAATGTGACCACCTCTTAACTGAGTTATCATCAGTAACATGCTGAGGAAGGATTCCTGGAAAAGCACAAGAAAGAGCTCTTGTTGGGTTAATACTGTAAAAAAAAAAAAAAAAAAAAAAAAACCTAATCAAGACAGAAAACCAGGCCTCAGCAAAGCCACGCCAAACAGCATTTTCTTCATTTAAGAAGGTAGTGAAATGGGAGAGGAAGAGGAGGACGACGACGATTTGGCCTCCTTGTGCACCGCCGCCCCATCTCATCTAAGTGACAGAGAATCCTATAGCGAGTCGATTTGCTGCTTTAGAGTGCCTGGAAACTTGTCTGGTAGAGTGCTCGCAAGGGAGGAAGATAGATGGGAGAAGTGGGGAGGGGGGACCTCACCTCTCGCTGTCTTCTATTTGTCCATTTATACCCCAGAGGCTCCTGGGATGCCTGCTACAACAAAGAGAGAGAGAGAGAGCTAGGGAAAGAGAGCTCGATGGCATAAAGCTAAGAACTTCACAGGATGGACAGGGAGCAGCAGCTGGCTGGGAGCTGAGGATTCCTAAAAAACCAATCGCTCATTCCTCCATGGTAATAAAACGTGAGTGATGGGGCAGCATCCACCTCACAGAGGTCTGTTTTGGTGCTGACGCTCGTTTACAGGCCTGCATCCTGCAAGCTTTTGTTAACAATATAGCAGTAATGCATACCCGACATTTCACTAGAACACACACACACACACACACATAAAAGTTGCAAAGCGAGATTTAACTATGCTGTTTGAATGTGAGCGCTGAAGAGAGGAGCAATTTGCCACGGTGATGATTTTAAAAAGGGTACCGTATTTTCCGCATTATAAGGCGCACCTAAAAAGCCTTTAATTTTTTCAGTGCGCCTTATAATTCAAGTGTGCCTTATATATAAAAAAAGCTTTCAAATATGCCATTCATTGAAGGTGCGCCTTATAATCCAGTGTGCCTTATTGTGCAGAAAATACTGTACTTGAAGATGACACAAAAAGATTAATTAATTGTGGCAAGATCTATGAAATCAATAGGAAATCAAATCTTCTCTCTCTCTTTTACATAAGCAGTAATAACCATCACAGAGGCCATCATCATCTCGCTCACCAATTTCCTGTGCAGGACTCCCAGACACCTTCAGGCTACAAACGCTTCTGTCACTTCATCAGTGCAACAGTCACATCTACAACTTCACACACATGCGCGCGCGTGCACACACACACACACACACATACATACACACGAGAAAAAAGACCAAGGAGGTAAAGAAGGAGGAGTGCTGAGGGGAGAGAAAACACCTCTGGCAAGTCAGAACTGAATAGAGATTGCTGGAGGGGGAGATGAGAGGGAGGTTGCAGACTGCTAGCGGAGCATCTTCATTAGCACGTAGCACCTTGCCGTAGCTATGCACCGAGGATCTGATCGCTGCGGTAGGAACGGCACATCCTCTCAGTTAATTAGGATTTCTGCTGCTTCATTCCAGGCGAGGGACACGATGTTAGAGGCTTGACTGTCTTTTATTCTCCTCCCTCACTGCTCACCTTCCTTTGCTGCTTTATTAACACCAGATCTTGCAGTTTTGCAGCTCTGCAGCAAACATCAATTTCAATAATTACAAAAAAAAAAAAACTGTTGGGGGGGGACACAAACAGACATGTGCATTATTTCTCTCCCTCCACCTCCTCCAATCAAAACGCTCCTCCCCTCTCCTTCCACCTCCTCCACCAGATCCGGTCTCCACAGAATATCTCCTTTTCATGACTGCATATTAGAAAACGTGTTAAAACACACAATGATTTGCCTCAGTCACACTTAGCGCATTAAACACTCTACAGAACTCCGCCGGCCTGAAGGGCAAAGCAAATAGTGTGAATGTCACATTTACATTCCACATTCAAAGCTCAGCGTTTGTCACACAGACGGGAAGAAAGATGGTTCCTCTGCGGAGCGGCTGCAGCTGGTGCCAGGAGATATTACCAGTGGAATGAGAATAATCGCTATTTGAGAAATCCTAAAGGTGAATTAAAGGGCTAAAAAAATCCTGATTGGATTACAAGAACCCATTTAACTAAGTCTTCAAATGTTGGCAGCGTGGCTAACGTTTGATTTCTTCATTTGACACGTGGGACAGACGTGAAGCTCATCTTAGAAAACAGAAGAATAGAAACGTTTGGGTTTTTTTAAGGCAAAAAGACCCAGAATAGAGCAGCGCGGGTTTCATTTGAATAAAATCAATAATTGTGTTGACTCACAGTGTATTGCTTTCCTGTCTTCTCGTCGTACTCGCTAATGTTTCTTTCATGAGCCAGCCCACTGCTGGTGACATTACAGCTACAGCACTTCCACCAGTCCCCGATGGATCAGTGAAAATGGTCGGTGTAAAACACAATTAGTACGGTCCATATGGCTGCTAGTGGAGGAGGAGCTGGAGGGGTCCCATGTGGTCCTCATGGAGGCCCCCGCTCTTTTATTACCTTAAAGATCAAACTGTTGTCATCATAATGGGACCGTTTCAATTCAGCAGCTTGGTTTTTGTTTTGTGTATGTGTGTGTGTGTGTGTGTGTGTGTGTGTGTGTGTGTGTGTGTGTGTGTGTGTGTGTGTGTGTGTGTGAGAAGCAGCTCTACTTCAACAGATCCTCACATGCTGGAATGGTTCTTGGCATAAATTGACCAACCTTGGCTGATCGTCTAATCAATAGCTCCTTCACTATGATTAATGGCTCATATTGGATAATGTGGAAATTTAATGTGATGGGAGCATTACTTCCTCATTTCAACGCTCAGTCCCATTGATCGGTTTAACCCCCCACCCCCCCACCCCCTCTTTTGACCGGTGGAATGTGCTGATAAGAGAACAGAGTGTCCGACTTGTGCGAACGGAGCGCAGAGAAAAGATTCACTGAGCTTTAATCGCGTCTCATTCAATGATAGTTCCGTCTGCCCCTTCCTGACAAGCGTTTTCCTCCCTGAGAAATGCAGACACCTTTTACCGAGTGGAAGCGAACAACAGCTTGAGGCAACAGATTTATTACAAATTGATCCATTAGATTGTGATGCAGTGCTTCAGTGTTTTCTCTGTCTCTCCTTCTGCCCTTTCACAGACAGCCTTCACTCGATGCTACTGAGGGTGGATCAGAGCTGGAGTGCTACAGCAGCAAAATCTAAACCCAATCCTAAGAATTCATTTTCTCTGTGCCAGCTGCTATAGAATGAGGTACGGAGACAAGATGTCCCACCTTCAAGCTGCAGTGGATCCAGCCGTAAGTCTCAGCACCTAAGCTGGAGGCTCAGTCGGCTCAACGGGGGCAACCGAACCGAGAAGGGTGAGCAAGGACGCCGTTTTACCAGAGGCATCTCCGGGGTCCCACAATGTCATCAGGAGTCATTTCCTTTTTGTTTCATGAACTGTCTGCTGGCCAGCGGCTGATGGACAGTCTGTATTAAAACATCAGTCAAAGGTCCAAAGTCGTGCAGCTCCACACACAAACAAACGCCACCGGTTTGATGCATTCGTGATGACGAAACCCAGCGCCGTTTGAAGGATGTTGGTGGATCGAGTCTCATCAGCATCGAAGAAAAACCCACCATAACAAGCTTCCATGTTAATTAATGACAAAGGCGTGTGTGTGTGTGTCCAGACAGACAGCTGCTATTGACACGTTTGTCTATAAAACTCATTAAATCAACTTCATTATATAGACTTCTCAATGAAGGCTGTATTCCTGACAACTGCAACACACGTCTGATCCCAGCTTCCTTCCTAACGCCGCAGCGCCGTGACACAAAACCAGACCCTGTTGTGGTTTCTACTGTTTTTGTGTTGACTGATTCTCAGACTAAACTGTTAGTCCGTCAACTAGAATCCAAAGTTAAAAAAGGCTCTGTGAGTAAACACAGGACGCAAGTCTGACACGACACATTTATTTAATCAAGGTGTTATACGATGCTTAAATCGCCAGATTGAAAATGTGATGTTGGATGTTTATTTCATGCTTTTTTTCCCCAAACAGGAGATGTGCAGCTTTATTTAACTGATTTTAAAAAATGACGCTTCCAATAAAATAAAGTCACTTGGCTGCTGCAGTCCTGCTTTGTAGAACCTCTGCTAACATTTGTGAGAACTTTTTCTGGCGCCGCTGCAGCATCTCCGTGAGGTTAAGGTGCAGACTTTGACTTCACCATTTCAAAACATCACATTTATTCCTCTTGAGCTATTCAAAAGTGGATTTACTCTTTTGCTTGGGATCACCGTCTGGCTGATGGCCAGAAAACTCTGAAGGAGAGTGTCATTTGAAGACCAGAAATCACGTCTCCCTCTATTATGGCGAATCATCCATACTCTGAAGCAGCAAAGCGTCTCCACGGCGATCCACTGACAGCTGAAAGCAGGTAAAACGGTCCTCTGGTGGAATTCTGTGCTCCGTTTAGTCCAGATCTAACAATACATACTGTCCATGGAATGTTGACCTAACAGTCTGAATGCTATTCTGGGTTAGTGGTGGCTTTGCCTCACATTAATTCTCCTTATTAACTATATTTATCATTAAAAAAATTTAACTTTCTTTGAGGTGCAGGAACGTAAAGGACAGACAACCCCTTCTGAACTCTTACCTATAACAGAGTGCATCACAGGTAACTGTCAAAGAACCTCTATACTTGTCTTCAGTCTAAACACACTTAATGAGTGTAGATATGCCTGGAGAACTTTACCTCATCACTGTCACCAAACAGGGCAGATGCATCCATGTACTTTTGTCTAGGAGAGATTATCAGCCCTGCTAATGAGTACCTCTGGTACCTGTGTGTGTGTCTAATGGGCCTGATCCACTGATAGAACCCTTAAACCAACGTGTCAAACTCACAGCCCAACTCAAACACCCATTTATTTTATCGAGGAAAAAGCAGAATCTTTTTCAGGTCAAAATAACGCAGATACTTCAGGTGAAGGTAAAAATCTGTGTGTTTAATTTCGGCCACTTGTGTGACGGAGTTTGATACCCCTGCCTTAAACCTGAAAGAAGAGCAGAACACTGCCTGTTCCCTCATGCACACACAGCAGAGGGTTCAGCCGGTCGGTATCTTATTTAACAATATATTTATCGTGGCTGAAAAACACTGCCATCGAAAATGCTGATAAAAAGCTGCACAGACTCCACTGTGTTCCTTTAATCACCTCCATCTTTCATCTGAGCTACAGAAGAAAAACACAGCTCACAGTGAACGGTTGCCGGCCACCGTCTCAAGACGCTGGAATATTGGTGGGATTGTATATGTCTTTATAAACGTCTTCAGACACACAGCTGAGGGGTGTGTGTGTGTGTGTGTGTGTGTGTGTGTGTGTGTGCAGTAAAAACACCGGTATGCATTGTTTGTGTTTCAGCGCTGCTAACACCGTGCCGTGTCATTACATGAGGCAATCTCTTACCTAATCAGCAGTGACACACAGAGCGGCTAAGCACTCCTCTTCATCTCCCCCCCACTCAACATCTCCCTCTCCTCGGGGGCCAGCCAGCTGATTCTACACCATTTCATTTTGCTCTTGTACTGAGATGGCAAATGGCTGACAGTTATTTTTGAACGTTTTCAAATTCTGGTCTTTGGCATCGTAATTATCAGCGTGGAAACATTAATGAGTCCTGGCTAAAATAGGCACAAAAAAATAGGCTATCATATGTAATCTATGGTGTGTTTTAACTAATTAGCAAAACCATTGAGAAAGCTAACAATGTGCAACGAATCCCTGCATCCATCGTCCCGTCTGCTGTTTCACAACTTACACAAATGTGTGTTCCAAGATTTCCACACACTCACTTCCATTGTACAAGCCCTCATATTTATACATCACACAAAGCGATAAAATGAGGTGCAACACGTTGAGCATATTTTTCAGATCCATACACACACACACACACACACACACACACACACACACACACAAAATGGAACAAAGTGAATATAGATCCAACTTTTGCTTTTGTTTCCGCGCTACCTAGCACCAGCCAAGAGGCTGGAAACAACACCAAACATAATGTGCCTGATGAATTAAGATGGGAATCTGTGCCAAGCAAAGGCCCAACCAGACACACGCACACACCATTTGAGACAAAGGGAAACCAAAAATAAAAAAAACAACAACCTGATTTTATGGTATCTTGTAGATCAAATAGCTGGAGCAGCATGCAGAAAGACAGCTCGCAATTGTTAACATGGGGAGGATTTCCTGATGCCATCTTCATGGCAGAGCGGTAAAGCTGCAGAGCGAGAGGTCTGAATTAAACAAAGATGAGAAGTGATGCTGCAAGCTTGGATCTTCGCTTATGAGAGGTGAAGGGAAGCTGTCAAAGAACACAAAATACATCCCATCCAGCAGCTTGCTCCTCTGACTTGCTGGGATAAGCTTGTGTGTGAGTGTGTGTGTGTGTGGGGGGGGGGGTGCAGCAGCGTGCCCTGTGTGTGTCAGCCCAATATCTTAAAACAACACATGCAAGGCTTTGCTACAGCCAATTACCCAGCTCCTGGCACAGGAACTGAAAAACATCTTCGGAGAACAATAAAGAAGGCTTGGCTTGTTGTGCGTGCTGTCAGTAAGTGCTGACAGATTGTTATTTTTAATGAATATACAGCACTTGAATGGCCCATCAAGAGGTCTTTGAGCAAACATTGCTCCTTTGTTCAGAGGATTAATTTTCTATGTAACAACCAGATATCTTGCAAAGAAACTGCTAGGAGTGCCGTAAGGGATGAAGTTAAATCAGTCCATCCACTCGCTTTCAGATTGTTCACACGTTGCAGAGACGATGCACAGTCGTTACAAAGCAAGCACAAGGCAACAGTTCTCTAAATTAAAAACCCCATGTTGACAGATACTTGATAAAACCCTGTTTTCTGTGTTGGTTCCATAAAGCAGACATTTCACTGCTTACCTCTGCTGCCAACATGATTTCATGCTGTGCAAGAAAACCCTGAGCAGAACAGTCTCCAGCAAAACAATAAATCAGCCAGATCACCCTCATCTGAAACACAACGGCCTTCCTGTAAGTATAATACCTGTGTTAAAATACAGGCTAGCCACAGCCATAGCAGAGTTATAGCATCATCTCATACTGTAACACAATGGCTTATTATTATAGCATGAAGCTGTTCAGGGACTCGACTCGGGCTTTTCAATAGGGAGTGATCCTTGGTGTTAATTCATGGTGGATAAAAAAAATCCAGGGACTACATCCAGATGAAAAACAGCTTGACACCATTCAAGCACAGGATGTAAACACTGAATATCCAAGAATGTGTGCTGACAAGTCATCCAACAAAAAGGTTTCAGAGCTCGATGAAAAAGGGATTTTCCTGAGTGTAATCCAGCCTTTGCCACATCGTGCTCATACGGAGCTGCATTACTCAAAAACACATTAGTCATTAGAGGAAAGCACCAGGGTTATTACACTTCTCTTATTGTTACTCTGCTGCCACTGCTCCGTCCCAGATAAATGAACCTTTGATGGACGGGGTGTGTCATTGGATATGTGACTTCAAGTAATTTTACCCACTGCTGCTGTTCAGATCTCTTTCCAACAGAAACATAATAAAACAGCCTGTCCTCCTCCAACCCCTGAATAAAATTATGTGGAAAAAAATGACATCGCACAATGATGCAAAAAGGTCAACACATCGAGAATATTAAAAAAAAAATGCAAACAAAGAATGATTAGTTTTAAAATACTCTAAATGATCCTCTTGGATGAACCTCAAGATTTTGCTTTCAAGAAAAAGAAAGAAAAGATAAAGCAAACATTTGTGCATTTCTGTCAGTGATGAGTTTATGTAGTAGTCATCATACAGCCTGTAATTGTCGACCACAGTAAGTTTTATATCTAAGTGGGAGTTTAGAATACTGAGAGAAGGGAAAAGCACCAAATCCTCAGAGCATCAATGTGCCAAAGGAGTCACAACTGCAATGACTTGATATGGAACATTTCCAGTTAAGTCTTTTTATGTTTTTTACTAACAGGCAAAAAAGAAAGAAACAAATAAATAAATGCTGCCCAAAAAGTATTCCTGAACTTTTGGATGGAAGCATTATGTGTTTTCTTACCTAATCCGTCATTACTAAACCATAGGATGAAAACAATATTACTGTATGTACATGAACTCAGTTCATTCAGTGACCCCCGTCTACAGAATAAAGTCATTAGCAGAATGTGTGAATAAACAGTTTGTGTCCAGGATGCTGCCAGGACATTAGAACATTCATTTTAGACTTCCTTCTGCCCAGACCTACAAAGGGACAGTGAGGCAAGTCAGAAATACAGGCTTTGTTGTCAACAATAAATGACACCGTCTCATTGGGATGGAAATATCTTGGCAATTCATAGAGCAAAACAAATGTTTCCCTGTCCTTTGATCAGTGACATGGAGTATTCAGTACTTGTAGTGAAATCCACATTTATGCTGGGTTATGTAGTGCATCAGAAAGTGAAGTCAGGAGTGAGTTCTGAGCAACTCACTCGCTTTTAATAATAGCTCTTGTCTGTGAGTTGCAGCTATTAGAAAGCTTCTTCACAATTCTATTTAAGAGACAGAGACTGTAGGTACAGAATATCAGTGTTGTCTTTTGTTTACTAGTTTTAAGGTTGCAATTCATAAAAACTTTTGACTGATGTCACAGAAAAATCCTACTTTGATAATAAATAATATCAAGAAAATATAGCTATCCTGATTACCACAGGGTTAATAATATTCATGTTTTAAACTACACACAGTCTCTCAAAGGTCAGGACTTAATGTCACTTCTGCTGATTGTACTTGTGGACAAATTCAGCTTTCTACTCGCACGCCTCGACTGGATCGATTCCGTTGTTATTTTAGATTAATATCAGCCCCAAAACAAACATGTATAATAAACACAAACTCTTAGAAAAGACAGCAATAATTAGACAAAAGTCTGGCAGACAAAGACAGCAAGTTAGCTCGCAGCTAACGTCTTCAAAAGCTAATGACAATAGCTGAATGGGCTCCGGCTAATCCCTGGAACTGATCCACTACACTGGGAAATGAAATGGGGGGGGGGGGAGAGCTCGAAAAGATGCGGTGCGTGGATACGTGCGAGTTAAAAACTACGAACAGTTTTAAATCAAAGCGTGTTGTGCGTGTTGCGTGTACTCTCTGGTAACCAGAGTCAACGAGCTGTCTGCATCCAGATATTACACGGCTCCTTCATAGTAGTCCCAATCAGTGCTAGTCACTGCGCTAGCCGCTAGCGTTAATTCATGGTAACCAGCAGCAGTCAGGGGCTAACAAGTCTCACAGCTAACCAGCTAGCTGATGCTAATAGGCAAATTAGCCAAATAGCTAGCGAGCAATGGTGAGCGCTAACAGCCCAGCGTTTACAAACTATTCCTTCACATTTGTCATTTCTTTCTCGTTTTCTTATGAGCGTCAAAAGCAAAGGATGATGGCTGGAGCTCACAGCACTTACCTTACAGAGCTTGATCTACAACATCTGTGATATGTTTGATGAGAGGCTGCAACAACAAACAATAGCAGCACCAGGGGCAATTAGCCAACGTTATTTAGCCAAGTGTCGCCACTACAGAGTAGCACCACAGCTGCAGTGCCACCTGTATGTCTTCTGTTGTGTATCTACAACGCTACGGTCCACATTGGATGTAATGCTGTCATAAATGATAGACTTGAGAATAAAAAGGGAGTAATCGTTGCCGAAATGCACTGACTAGTGTGTGTGAGGGGCACTCAGCATGACAGCATCCTTCTTCATCTTTGGGTAAGAGCTGTTGGGGGTTCTCAAAGTTCACCCGGTAAAATATCGTCACCCACTGGCCAAAGCTGGGAACATCCGCAGAAAGACGAAGTGTGTGTGTGTGTGTGTGTGTGTGTGTGTGTGTGTGTGTGTGTGTGTGTGTGTGTGTGTGTGTGTGTGTGTGTGTGTGTGTGTGTGTGTGTGTGTGTGTGTGTGCGTGCGTGCGTGCGTGTCTGTCTGCAGCAGCGTTGGGCGAGCAGTCATCCATGTAAACCTATGATACTGCCACACTATATCTAGACTATGACAAGTCACAGAATAGAATAAAATAGGATAGAATAAAATAGAATTCTTGTGGATTTGAGTAGGTTATTATAATTTTATTCGTGTTTAATGGCCTTATACTAGCATATATTTAAACATTTACAGCGTATATGTCATGATTATGTAAAGTTTAATATGTAATGTGTGTGTGTGTGTGTGTGTGTGTGTGTGTGTGTGTGTGTGTGTGTGTGTGTGCGCGTGTGTGCATCTAGCTGATCAACTTGATCAGAAGAGACCACGTGGACACTCAAACGCACCAGGCGCGTCTCCAGTCGCGCCTGGTGCGGGCATTCACAGGTCAGACCGCCCGTGAACGCCTCACGTCAGGCCCGCGCGGCGCCTGTCGCCAGGCAACGCTGACAGCTCAAGTTTATTAGCCGCCGAGCACTTAGCATTAAAAGCACTCTACTCGGTGGAAGTGACGAATGTAGTGGTAGTAGAAATAGTATTACGATTCGTTAAAGTAACCTTTGTGTTAGAGGAAGTAAGTAGTAACAGTGAAGGAACAGGAAAAAATATTTTTGTGTGTGGGTTCTATTAGGAAATCAAGAAGCTTAATCGGATTGTTATTTCGGGAAGCTCTGATGTGAAAATTCTAAATGTCACCAGTGTGTAGTGAATCTTTTGAATGATTAAGCTGCGAATGATCTTCCTGATGACCCAGTTACAGAGGGCCGCATCTGGAGGAGTCGTGGAAAAGGCTTCTGAAAACAACAAACCCATTTAGGTGTCTTTCAGCCTGAAAAAATTTGGTTTAAAGGAAAAGGAATGCAATCAGGATGAATGGTTTTGGGGTCCCAGAGGTCAAAGGAAACCATGATAAGAAGGTCAAATCCAGACAAATATCTCCAGAGGATAAGAGTTGCTGAGATTTAAGCTTAGTGGTATATAAGCCATCAGTATATGTATATGTAGAATGTGCCCTACTTGTCATCAAATATAGTGAGATGGATGTCACGGCGGTGAATACACGAGAACTCCTCTCAATGCATGAAGAGACCATCAAAAATCCAGCACCCACGGAGATTGGTAGGGTTGCTGGGGGGGTTTATGGTTCAGAGTTGGGCGTCGTGATGGAAAAACGTGCATGCATGAAAAAGATGACATGGGAACTCCATGTCGCCTCGGGCTACCAGCAGCTTTCTTTAGGATGGTGTGCTACAGTAGCAGAAAATTGATTGATTTGCTGTTGATCTTTGGTGATACAGTACAAAACATGCTTATAAAATGTAGTAAAAGCAAACAAGGAGCTATTTTCATTGGCATTTTGAGTTGTGGTTAAGGTAAAACGTTTTGTACGTGGATGTTAATTTCCAAATGAAAGCGAAGTGCAGTGCATATTTATAACCACTGGATGGCGGAGGTCTCAAAGAAAAGAACCCCCTGCACCTAAATAATCCACAACGTAAAATAACATGAGTCACTCCTTCATCCTGCTCCTGTTTGAACTTTCAAAGGAACACACAAATACAGGTATGTGTGACTGAATGAAATCTGTAGCAGCTGATAAGCACAGGATGTTTATTAATTTTTGTAATATATTATTGTGATTTCTTTGTACTAATGACTCGTAATACATCTCCTTGGTGACAACCAAACAATGGAGACAGGTTCAAACAGAGATCAGACAAAGTGTATTGGTATGGCACTGACCCAGCTGGCAAACCACCATAGTACTGTGCAGCTGGTGAAAAGACACTCATTCAGCTTGGCACCGTTAAGTTAAAGAAAAAAAAGAATAGAGCCTCTGGATTCTTTACCCTGGGGAGAGAAATGTCATCCTGGAGTACTGGGCTCATGTGTCAGACTCTCACCACTCAGATTACATCAGTTTCTACAGAGAGGAGCAGTCATGGAAGACGAAGCCCTTCTGTGCAAATGCTTCTTTTATATACAGAACAGCAGTTTTGTCCAAAATAACTTTGTGAGTCTAATCGTGACTCACTTGATGGCCCGACAACATGAGGTTAAAGAATAACATCAGAGAATCACATCGACGCCTTAAACCATCAGATCCCTGATGTTTAAATGACATTGTTTTTAACAGATATGAGTTGAATAGTTGCTCTGTGGATAAAAAAGTCGTAAAACGTTTCAAATTATATTGTTTATTAGATCTGTCTACCAGTGCTTACAACAATACAAGACCTTGTCAATTGCAACACATTGCACACACACAGTATTATCAACGCAGCTCGAGGCAGAGCTGAACTAAAGTCACAGTAGTTCAAACACTCAGCAGACGACCAAGACTCACTAAAACTCACAAGAAGCAAAGAAAATCTCAGTTAGCTGGACACGAACAGAGGGACAAACACCAGACAGGAGCTAAAGCACAGTCTGAGGATGAGCTGAGGCGGCGCTGGGGCGTTACATTTCCCACACCAGACTACAGACTTGGCCCTTGAATTTAAGCATTCTCTCCAGACCAGACAGGTGACCTAGTGTTGCATTAATGTGTGGGGATTATTTATGAGCAATGGACACAAACAAGGCCAAGCAGCAAGTCGTGTTCAGATGGGGTGCCTGAAGTTCTGGCCAGCAAAGCGGGCCTTATCTCCAAGTTCCTCCTCAATCCTGGAAGAGAGTGATCATACTTTGTTCATTTGTAGGCCTCTAAGGAATTCTGCACGAAACTAACACTTTTATGAAAGTTCAATGTCAGACTTTTACTTTATCATTTAAGAATCGTGTTTGTGGACTGGACTCACCTGAGCAGCTGGTTGTACTTGGCCAAGCGCTCAGATCGACAAGGTGCACCTGTCTTGATCTGGGGGGAAAAAAAGCATTAGGAGAATCAATCTGAAAAAGTAAAACCAAACAGTTTTGGATATATATTGGGGTCCAAACCATGTTTTTAATACAAAGAATAAACAAGGACCTGTCCAGTGCAGAGACCGACCACGAGGTCAGCAATGAAGGTGTCCTCTGTCTCTCCAGAGCGATGGCTGACCATCACACCCCAGCCATTGCTTTGGGCCATCTTGCAGCTAAAAAAAAGAAAGACACATTGTCCCACATGTTAACATGTATAACAGCCTCCAGACTGCATATTGTGTCAACACGCTGCTCTGTTACGGACACTCACGCCTGCAGAGACTCTGTGACAGAGCCAATCTGATTGACTTTAAGCAGGAGGCAGTTGCAGGCCTTTTCAGCCACACCCTTGGAGATGCGTTTCGGGTTGGTGACTGTGAGGTCGTCGCCCACCACCTGGATGCTTGTGCTGGCTGTGAAATTGGTCCATGCCTGCCAGTCATCCTGGTCGAAGGGGTCCTCAATGGACACCACTGTTAGGAAGGGAGAAAACAAGGTTCCAGGTTTAATATCGTGTTCATGACATCATTGGTTTAAATCTGAAACAACTGATTATTCTGACCACTCCGTTGCATCAGAAACTAGTTGCAAAATAGTCCAACATGTACAAGGCAAGACAAGATGGGTTTATGGAAATTATTGAGATGAAATATGCAAACATGGACAGAATGTACACAAACGGCTGGTGTGCTACCAGTGAATGCATTTTCATGTCAAGCCTCATACATGACTCGATTTAAACAGTGCTGATGCGTCAGAATGTACGAGGTGTTCAGGTGAGTGATAAAAAGATGTCATCTCTGTATGAGCATACAGTCTAATATGTTAAGAAATGGACAGCTTACAGTCTGCTTAAAGAACCCACCAGGGTAATCTTTCACAAAGCCCCTGTAGAGGTCAGCCAGCTGGTCAGGAGTGATGTAGCGTTTGGGGTCGTCAGGAGACTTGAAGTCCAAGTCGTACTTGCCAGCCTTATAGAACTCGGAGGCAGCAACATCCATGCCAATAACAATCTTGTCAGTGTAGCCTGCCTTGGCAATAGCATTCTTCAGCAGCTCAAGAGCTGAGATATAAACACAGTGAAAACTTGACTTGAGATGTTGCTTGAAATATGAAAACAGTCACTTTCCACAAAGGAGCAGGTTCTACCCGAGCATTTACCATATCAGAACCACAACCTGATACTGAAGTCAGAGGCCGACACTGAAGCCATTCCACACTGAGTGGAGGCCTTAATTTAGAAACCCGATGTCACCCAAGAGTGACATGATAAGTCAGGTTCTTCCCCCAGCAATTAAAGAATGTAATGGTTTAAGGCTCTCTAGTCACCATTACAGCTCAGACAACCATGTTTTTATAATAATCCTTAAAATAATCCTTAAAAATAAGTAAAATACAACAAAAGAAAGTTATTCAGCTGAATCCAAACTCTGTTGGCCTGTAAAGAAACAAATGTTGTGAAACTACACTTATTGCTCTGACTTTGTTTTAGTTACCTTCCTTGTTCTCCAGGATGTTGGGGGCAAAGCCTCCTTCATCTCCGACATTAGTGGCATCCTTGCCATATTTCTCCTTGATGACATTCTTCAAGTTGTGGTAGACTTCAGCACCAATACGCATGGCCTCTTTGAAGCTGCTGGCTCCTACAGGCAGGATCATGAACTCCTGCATGGCCAGCTTGTTGCCAGCATGGGAGCCCCCGTTGATAACATTGAAAGCCTGAAAGAAGGCAGAGGAGATATGCTTTCAGCCTAATGAGATCATTACTGCATAATCATCTTTGAATGAAGCATTCTACTGCTACTACGAGCAAATGGCTTAAAGTATCTGCTCCATGACGCTCACAGGAACAGGGAGGATAACGTTAGGGTTGCCAGCCAAATCAGCAATATGGCGGTAGAGGGGAACGCCCTTCTCTGCTGCACCAGCCTTGCACACAGCCAGGGAGACACCCAGGATGGCGTTGGCACCAAACTTAGCTGAGGAAGGATAGATTACAATAAAACATTACCGTCTTGTGAAATTATATTCTCCATTTTGTATTTTCTGTCTCAAGCAAAAATCAATAATTTATGTCCTTGAAATGAAAAGGTTGTAATTGACATTTCCATTGACATTGTCTCCTTCATTCACTCACAGACCACAGCATGAAAGAGACACTCAGCTTGTCTAAATGTGCGCAGTCAGCTTCTATCTTTATACATGACATAACCAGACTTGGTTATTGCTGAAAATATGTGACAATTCAGTCTCAAAGAATTGATACCATCATAACAGAGCATCTTACACTTGTTGTCTGTGCCATCCATATCCAGCATTAGCTTGTCAATCTTGGCCTGATCCACAACGTTCACATCCTGGATTAGACACAGAAGGATGTGATGTCATACTGAACGTGCAGTGTTAGTCCAGAAGAACATTAGAATATATAGAAGTTACTGCTGAAACTTTTTTTTATCAGTTACAAACAGCTTTTCTCTAGTACGTCAGGTATTTAATACAACAGTTTACAGGATACAACATTTTTATAAAATTCAAAGACAGTTGTAAAAAAGTGGAACAACAAACCACTGTATTGAAGATCTTTGAAATACTGTATCTTACTATGGTGTTTTAAAAGGACACAGTTAGCCATTCAGAAACACTCAAATACAACTGCTGCAAATGTTAGGAATATTTATTAGGCACTATTTTTAATAAATGTTCAAGAAACAGGACACAGTAGTAGTAGTCAAACCATAAACAGCCCTACCTTGTCAACCAGTGCAAGTGCAATTGTTTTATTGATATGCTGAACTGCTTTAGAGACACCTGCAGGGGACAAGCAGACCATGACTGATTCACACGGAGGAACATGCAGAGCAGACCAAACAGACGGACACAGAGCACCTCATCCATCTAATGGGGATGTTTGACTGCTAATGAACTGTAGGCATGTGTATGGGATGTGTGGAGTATGGTATGGAGGTTTTCTTTTTAGATCTGTGAACATTTGTTAGTGCCTGTCAAGGTTAGTTTCCAAAGTCCAGTTCTCCATGCAGCGGTAAACACTGGCATGTCAAAGACCCGTCCTTTTACCTCACACTTTATTTACCTGGTTACACAATGCAGGGGCCAAGAATTCATTTACATGTTTAACTGCTCTTTTGACTCCTAACAGCAGGAAAAAAGAAGCATGAAGACCGAAATGAAGACCAACATCAAAATGTGTCGTCGTTTTGAAATGACACGTGCAAGATTGCAACAGGGTAGAGGTAAGTACAGAGGTCAGTGAAAAGACCTTACCTTTGCCCATGTAGCGTGTTTTGTCATCATCACGGAGCTCCAGAGCCTCATAAATCCCAGTGGAAGCACCGCTGGGCACTGCAGCCCTAAAAAGACCTTGAAGACACAGAGGACGTTTAGATATGTCACCTCCTAAAGTGCTGTGTCATGAAGTGAAATTTTATCATATCATCCATCAAAATAAAAACATCAGATCAGAATTTGATATTTAAATGTAACAGAATTAGGACACACAAGCACGTTTAATAGAGATTCAAGTTTCAGTCAGGGTTGCTTCGTATTCAGACAGCAGGTTCAAGGCTCTTCATGTGCTCACAAGTCAGATTTCCTTTACTGTGGCAGGTATTTCCTGCCACAGTTAAGTTCATTATTATTCTGTGCAGACAGACACAGAAATGGAACGTTGCCCTGGCTGTGCAGCAGAAGGCTGTGATGTAACAGGGAAAGACCAAAAACCAACTGAGCGTGTGCAGAATGCCAAGCCACACCCACACGTAAAGATGGTGACTTTAGATTCATTCAGCTGAAGATAAATTAGAGACAAATGCATTTAGTTTTCTCAGTGTACCGGGGGAGATGGCGTGAGTCTGAGGGGATTAAAGACTGGGGAAAGAAGGACAGAGCTGCACCGGGCCATGAGGACAGGCTCAACAAATTATCTGCATCACAGGCGTTGCCAGCCTGCAGATGGGGAACGCTAACAGTCCATCAGTCTCTCTAAGAAAATGCAGTGTGATGACATAACGTCAAAAATAGTGATTATCTTATAAGCTACTGCAATTTTAGTGGGACTGGTACTGTATTTTTTTTTGTATTTCACAGAAATAATCTGAAACCAACGATGTGATTTTTGCAGAAACATATTCCCTCATGTTTGGAAACCACAGTGTAAAATGAGTGTCTGTGCAGCATGGCATGCTTTATTTTGAAATGGTATGATGACATCCTGCTTTTTAAAAATATTGTACATAGACAGGCTGTGATTTTACTCATCTGGCCTTAAGAGAGACTATTTTGTGCTAACCTGGTCATACAGATGTTATATCAGATGTTATTACAGAAACAGTGTGAATGTCTCTCTAGACGAGCAGAGCTGTTGAAATCCCATCATTCTGACTACAAACACAGGAGGTTTACTAGTACAGCCGTGACTGAGAGGAGGGACGGTTACGTAACAGCAGAATCTTCTAGTAACTGACTGACAGGCGGCACACAGCACAGCCACTTCGCTCTGTGCTGCTAATGTTGCCAAAAGAGGCCTGGCAGACATAAGAATCTTAATTAAGAATAAGGATGACATTTACATCTAAACTAACAAGGAGGCACCAGAAAAGAATAACTGATTTCAAGTCAACGTATTGAAGTCTATCCCATTCTACACACTTCCATGTAAATGACCATTCTGGTTGCTTCATTAACATTCCCTGAACATTACACTGGGTTGAGTTCCTCCTTTGTCTCAGCATTTGGAACAAACCAGACTAACCAAATGCTACAACCACACTCCGGCCATTAGTTAACAGAATACACTGATCTCATGTCAAACATTGCAGTGTTTAGTTCATGCCCATGCGTGGCATTATGTAATGATATCTGATGTAATCTGAATTCACCCTACATGAATTATTATGGAATCACCTCTTTTCACAGATTTGCTAGATGTACCTATTGTATGAGCAATCTGTAATCACTACAGTACTGAGTGCTGTAGAGGCAGGACGACATCACACACAAGCTATTTTCATATGTCAGGCATTTGATCTGGTCCACTCTGGGCCTGGTGCTGGGATCAGTGTTGGACACACTGGACTGACCAACCTAATCCAGTTTGAGTACAGTCCACTATCTAATAACTTGGCAGGGACACAACATATGTCTCAAGCTGTTAGCGGTAGTGTGTATTTACAATGTCATTACACACACTGGACAAGAATTACATGCTAAATTATGAACATGTTGAAGTTACTGCTAAATAATGCACAAAGGCTGAGGAGGAAATAACCTTTAATGTGCGACCAGGGCTTAGTGCCGTCCCTCACTATCATTTTGCTCTCATGCTACAAATTTATTATGAATTTATTTATATTAGCCATACAGTACCTTTCTTGGTATACAGGTCCACCTCCACTGTGGGGTTGCCACGGGAGTCAAAGATCTCACGAGCATGGATTTTCAGGATGGACATGGTTCTGGATCTGCAGATGAAACAACAGAGAAATTTAATTATCTGAGTGATGTTCTAAACGTCAAACAGAGCAGCCAGCCACCCAGCACTGTTACTTACTGAAGTACCTGGCTGCTCACAATGTTCTGTGAGGAGATAGTCACAAAGAAAAATAATGAATTGTGTAAGGCGTGGCTTATGCAGCAAAAAATACATTCAAGGTCTGTTCAGTTTACTTAATATGATAAATTACAAAATAGCGTTGCAAAATGCTCACAAAGGTGAGCTGAAAGCATAACTGTTAAACAGTTAAGAGCTCAACAATGTTATGCAGCAATGACACAATAAGTACGACCATGACTGATACAATACATCTTTGGTCTCTTATACATCTTGCTGATACGGTTAAAGGCCTGAGCAGTGGTCTAATCTCACCAGGTCTTTGTTTTCTCACAGAATTCCAGACATGGTGGACAAACCCTTTACAGACCCAGACAGTCCGACCATGACTGCAGCTGCACCATTGAGTCAGAATTGTTTATCGAGCTAGCACTGAATCCATACACCAAGCTCGTCTACCCTCCCTTCATGCATGATTGAACCTGAAGTCCATTGTACAAAGTTGAGCCTAAGTGCTCAGAGAGCAGAACCAATGGAAAATCCTTTGTCCTAAAAAGTACTGTATGTATGGAAACTTGCCAGTGGCCACACGTAATAGATAAAACGACCCAAACACACACGCAGGCAGTGTTTTTAGCTAAACAAATACCCTACAAAGTACTGGCTTTCTGACCTCAGACCTTTAACACTTACTAAAATGTGTCCTAGCTATATTAAATGTTCTCAAGTAGGAAAGGTATGTCAAGTACTTTATCAGATTTTATCATCTTGTTTAGTTATTCTTCAATCAGATGGCTTCTGATTACATTTTGAAAAAATATTTAGGCTGCTTGTGTTCACATAACTGAATATGTCTATCCATTCGATTCCATTGAAAACATTTTTATAAAACAAAGTGAAAAAAATACCTGCTAATATTTCTAAGTGTAATCCAAAATAGTACAACATGGTATTACTGCTCTTTAATTCTTATAATAATATATATCAAGTTATCTCACTAGGTCACTATGGTTCAAGGGTCAAGTTTAAACCCAGTAACGCGAGAAAAAACCCCGTCAACCTTCCAGAAATTGTGCTAAATAATCTGATGCATTTCTCAAAAACTAGGAATCTGTGAGTTTTGGGATGTTGATCAACATTGAATTTCTATTCTTTTATTCTTTCCCTTTTGCTGCCAGTTCACTACAAACCTGAAGAGTAGGGAGGTAAGGTGGTTACACAAAATGACACCCACTGTCAAATAAAAGTGTGTGTGCCCTCCATTAGACTAATGGAGGACTACAAAGTCACATCTGTGTTAACTACTTGATCTGTAAGCACTCATTACCATTATTAACAATGCAATTAAAACATTAGTGATAAAACTTACAAACCACAAACAATTTGTCTTGTACAAGTGTTTCCTGGAGGTCTGTGCCGTGGAGAAACCAGAGGCCTTCCCATGAAAGGACAGTGCATCTTGTGTAATCTTGCAGCAAACGGTAATTTTCCAAACACCGGTGGACACACCCCCATGTTGGCCGCATGCAACTAGTAGTTCAATCACTGGACCAACAAGTGTAGGCGCATTACCTTTAAATCATCTGGATTAATTAAACTTCAACAGGGGTTCTTAATCAAAAGGACTGCTGGAAGTTGGACCTGCAACTTGACGCCCCATTCCGCACACAGCCTGCAGTTCTAAATCGAGTGACATTTCGCCTGCTGACGGCCTGGTTTAAAAATAGATGGTGAACGACCCTGAGACATAAAAACTAGACCCGATGGCCCGCCTGATATTGACAGAAATGATAAAAGGAGACAATCTAAACGTCTCCTCACGCAAGGTCAATACTTCTGAGGTTAACGTCAAGGATGTTCTACAACCTGTACGTATTCAGATCATAGTAGAGTCGCTGAAACGACATCTGTTGTCCGGTGGGCTCGTCAAATGTTTAAAATCTGCTGTTTTTATGCCAATAAAAAGTAGAAAATACGAAATCAAAGTTACCTTTCCGGCCTAACTGCGTGCAAGGAAGATGTGGTCGCTCTTGTGCGGGAAGGCAGAGAAGGCGCTCGTGACGTTTTCTCCCTCGATGATAAGCGGTTGGAGTCCGGAAGGACTGCAACGGAGCGATGCCATTGGCTGGGACTGACGCACGAGCCAGACGAATGGGGGACCGCTAGGTTTCACTATCAAGCTAGTGTGACAGTACATTTCACATACGAGGTCGTAATCTTCTCAGCAAAAGCATGAACTTCAGTTACTAAAAACATATATTACGAGACAAACTGTTTTTTTCAAATTAATTTGTAGACATGTAGATTGTTTTCGCGCGAGGATGAACCAGTTGGGTTGTGGTAGAATGACGCATTATGTGTACGTGCAGACAGGCAGGCAGAAATCTCCGATGCACCGATTCGTTGTTGGTGACGTACAATTTAGCGCTGACTTTTCTGTTCCATTACAAGTTTTAAAATATTTCTTATAATGATCAGGTTTTTGTTTATTCTGTGGCAGCACGCCTAAAAGAATAAAAGCATGACTGTCAAAATTGCTCCTTTTCAAATCACATTTTAGTCAATATCATTACTTTACGTAATATAATCAATCAAACTAAATGAGTTCACGTCTTCAAAAAGCGCAAATTTTCAGTTTTTAAATAAATTTAGGAGTCTGAAGGCAGTCGGTCTTCGCTGGTGAATTTATAAGATACTACTGAATAATTATATCTAAAAGATTATTCCATGGTATTAATTTCAAGATTTGGTCCGATCTTGTGTCTGTGTTTAAAACACTGACTACCATACATTTAAAATGCATAAATACGAAAATGTAAATCAACATGATTTCTATTGAAGTTAATGATGAAATTCAAGTGACGATCACTTTGTGGACTATTTTTCCTGAGAGCATTTGTTAACACTGGGTATTGATACAACTCAACTGCGCAACCTAGTGCGCGCAGCAGCCTCCACGGCATGGCATAACGCAAGCTTGCTGCATTGACCTTGAGACTCTCGTGTTAAATCCGACTGCGCCACCTGCTGTTCACACGCTTTCACTAGCATGCCACAGCAACCAGTGATACCTACAGACATGACAGGTTTTGGTAAGTGATAAGTAACATCAGGAAAGAGGAATTTATTTAAATATTTGTTTCATCACTGTAAAGACTCTTGGTCCATATCAACCTCAAATGGCCTCTGTTGTGATATTAGTTATTGTATTTCCATGTTCATGATCCATGATCATGATTCCATGATCTAACTAACTGATTTAAAGACAGTAGTGTAAGAAATATCCAACTACCTAGATTTTAGTAAAAGTAATCATACAAGTATTTCACTTATTTAACTAAGAGTTTTGCTGTCACATCTTAAAGCCAGATGTTTTGCCAACATAATGTACACAAAGCAATAAAGCTTAAAGTAGTCTTGGTGCAGAGAGTATTTATTGCAAAGGACAATAGATTCATAAGTATCCGTATTTTTTAATCCACCAGACTTGTCCCTAACCTGCACTGACAACAGAGATGACAGAACCTGAAACGGCACAGTGCTCCCTCTGGATTAGCAGTCACAGCCTCTACCTCCTCCTAGTCACAGATATTCTGTATGGGTGTGTCAGTGTTAGCCTGCAGGAGGTTGAGCCATCACCTCTTACTGTACGATGAAACCCCGTCTATACCTCCATTTCTATACCTGCACTGACCTCTGGCTCAGCAGGAGCCATTCTAGCACTGACCCACCGAAGTATTAACTCAGCTCCATTTCTGATCCTTCCTCTTTCAGGGCTCCCTCAGATCACCTCCAGCTCAGTTTGTTATTCCAATGTGAGCTGTATAACAAATATTTGTATACCACTCTTTGTCCCTTTGCCATCCACCTCCTGTTCTGCATTTTGGTTAAATTTTTTGCAAATAAAATTAATGGCAACAAAAGTCAAACCCTGTAGCAGGCCCATCTTTTTCCCCATTGCATTAAAGGCTTCCAGGGGACACTCACATGGGCCGAGTCAGTGAGAGTCTTATATTACAGGTATTCTAGAAGGTTTGTAGTATAGTATTGATGATCTGTAACGCACGACTTGCCATCATATAAAATTAGAATTTCATCATGAATGTTTGTTTCACATTCGTCAGCTTTTCGGACTTCACATATCTCTGCACAATATACGATAACTTTTAGGCAAATGCAGGGCACAGTTAGGGCTTTGGGAATGAATGGGGGTGAGGGCAGTGGGCATGGTTGTGGGGCGGATTGCAGTGCTCTAGGGCGCTGCATCCTCCCCATATACACCTCTCACTTGTCCCCCCCCATCCTCCAATTTTAATGCAATATTGATTGGCCAGTCCCAAATTGCCCGTAGGAGTGAGTGTGTGTGTGCGTGGTTGTATGTCTTCGTGTGTGGCTCCGCGGTGCACTGGCGTCGTGCCCGGACTGTCCCCCGCCTCACACCCTATGCCACTGAGATAGGCTCCAGCTCCCCGTGACCCGCTGCGGCGGATATAGCGGTGGTAATATGAAAATGACATGACATGACACACACACACACTTTAGAGGGGGCCCTGCGATGTTTGGAGTAGTCTGGACAGCGCTGGGCTTCCCTTCAGACTTTTAATGCACCACATTTCACATTAGGTAGCACAGAAGCATGGGGTTGGGAGATTGCTTCCTCATCTGAGATCAAGGAAGCATATTAACAGGGAGGGTAGCGTTGACTCCACATAACATGGCGCTTCTGGTAGGGTGCAGCCCTCTGGGGCCTATGGCTGGGGAGGGGCTGCTTGACCTGGGCCTGTGGCTTGGCTTGGGTTTGGGCTACTGGGGAGTTGGTCTTGGTTACGGACGTTTTATGGCAACTGGATGGTTATTGATGGCTGCCGGTTGTCGGTCGTGGCCGTTGATTTGCCGCGTGGCGATGGTGACCGGGGGTGTGGCGCTGCGGCGCTGATATGGGGATGGGGCGGTGTGAGGGCTGTCTGGCCTGGCCTGGGGGTCGGGCGGCGGGGGGATGGTCCGTGGGTGTGGGGGTAGTTGGGTGGCACGGAGTCATCGCTGCATTTGGGGGCGGGATGGTTGCTGGGCGGCTTGGCTTCTCCCCCGCGGACCCTGTCTCCCATTTACCTTTGGGTGCTGCACGGCTCACCTGCTGGCCTATCAGGCATGGCACGTTAGATTCGGCTTTGTGGCATGTGCCTTGCCGCCGCTGTTGGCTGGGGATCGGTGGTTGGTGGCCGGTGGTCGGTTTACTTTGCTGGGTGCTGGGGTGTGGGATGGCGTCGCCATCGGTTTCCCGATGAACCTGGGCTATAGGTGGGGCTCGGCGTAGGGGCGCCTGTGGGCGGGTTGGCTGCGGTGGGCCTCTGATAGGGCCTGGCATGGGCTGCCTGGGACGGCCGGTGGTGTGTGGGAGCTGGCGGCCTCTGGTCGGCTTTCCTCTGTGGGTGGCGGCGCGGGGGGGCTTGCGGCCCGTTTGGGATCTCTGCCTTATCTGGAGGGTTGGTGTGCCCGAGCTTGCCCGAGCTTGCGGGAGACATGACGAGCATGTAGGGTTGCAAGACCCTACACTCGGACTTGGGGGGGCTATGTAGGGGGGTGGGTCATATGTTGCCCGGTCACTGCGGCTGACCCCTGGGGCTGCGGGGGTGAATACCTGTCTCCTGGGGTTGGGGGTGTGGGCGGGATGTGGGCGTGGTGGATGGGGATGGGGGGTTGGGGGGAGTGTTGGGGTGGGGGTTGGTGGGGGGCCTCCTTGCCCCATGCCCCTTGGGCCTGTCCTGTGCGCCCTGGCGGTGGCAGCTGTTGCCTCCTTTGGGTCCCTGGGTCTACGTGGTTCTCGGTGCCCCCGGTGGCTCTTCAGGTGATGGCTTCTGGATGCTCCTGGCTGCCAGGGTTGGGAGTGCTCGGTTAGCGTGGCCCTGTTGGGTTCTGGTAGCCTATCTGGGTGTTGGTTTCATCACACATGCATGTTGGGTCAGGGCTTACCAGCTCCTGTTGAGTCCAATTATTGAGAACCATTGGGTCCCATCAGAATGTGATGAGTCTCACTTCAGTCATCACAATCTTATGCCCTCTATCTTCCTCCTACACTGGTTTCTTCTGGTGGCCTGTTCTATACTATCAGGATCTCCACTAATCTGGTGTTTTGTAACATTGGTGTTGAGATATTAGTTCTAAGATAGGATAAAACAGCCTAAACCTTTTTCACTCCAACAGCACTGCCTGTCTATCCATTACCTTTATTTATGTTTTCTCTCCCTGCCTCCTTTTGCTTTCCCCTTAACTCACAAGGGTGCAGCACTTCCCTCTCTGGCCCACAATAGAAAATTCTAATAAAGACTGACAATTTAGTTCCCAGAGAGGACTGGTGACGGTCACATGCACGCATTAAAATATATAAAAGATTTTGCTGCAAGACTAAAATAAGTATTGATCTCATAAAAGGTTGACCCCCTTTTATGGGGTTAAACTATGAGAATACATGCAGACAAGACAAAAAATTAAAAAAAAAAATTTAAAAAAATTAAAATAAAACACCCATGAAAAAAAAAAAAGACAGTAGTGTAAGAAATATCCAACTACCTAGATTTTAGTAAAAGTAATCATACAAGTATTTCACCTATTTAACTAAGAGTTTTGCTTTCAAATCTTAAAGCCAGATGTTTTGCCAACATAATGTACACAAAGCAATAAAGCTTAAAGTAGTCTTGGTGCAGAGAGTATTTATTGCAAAGGATAATAGATTCATAAGTATCCGTATTTTTTAATCCACCAGACTTGTCTCTAACAGGCACTGACAACAGAGATGACAGAACCTGAAACGGCACAGTGCTCCCTCTGGATTAGCAGTCACAGCCTCTACCTCCTCCTAGTCACAGATATTCTGTATGGGTGTGTCAGTGTTAGCCTGCAGGAGGTTGAGCCATCACCTCTTACTGCACGATGAAACCCCGTCTATACCTCCATCTCTATACCTGCACTGACCTCTGGCTCAGCAGGAGCCATTCTAGCACTGACCCACTGAAGTATTAACTCAGCTCCATTTCTGATCCTTCCTCTTTCAGATCTCCCTCAGATCACCTCCAGCTCAGTTTGTTATTCCAATGTGAGCTGTATAACAAATATTTGTATACCACTCTTTGTCCCTTTGCCATCCACCTCCTGTTCTGCATTTTGGTTAAATTTTTTGCAAATAAAATTAATGGCATCAAAAGTCAAACCCTGTAGCAGGCCCATCTTTTTCCCCATTGCGTTAAAGGCTTTCAGGGGACACTCACATGGGCCGAGTCAGTGAGAGTCTTATATTACAGGTGTTCTAGAAGGTTTGTAGTATAGTATTGATGATTTGTAACGCAGGACTTACCAACATATAAAATTAGAATTTCATCATGAATGTTTGTTTCACATTCGCCAGCTTTTCGGACATGACATTCAACATGATTCTTGCTGATAGATGGTATGGAAGTTATTACAGTTCTTCAGTTATTTCTAGTCTTCTTTCTAGCAATTATAACAGTCAACATTTATATTTATCATCCAATCAAGTATTTTTAGCAAACTTTTTGTTTCTACTAATAAAAAGACTGCCATGCTCAAATTATTATGGAGTATTTTTCAAAGTTCATGGTCAATTACTATTTAAAAACATCTTTAAAAAATAAAGATAATACTGGCATACTCCTCAGTGCATCATGATACTGTCATAAACCAGTTAGGCTGTCCCTAGGCAGTTCCGTATTAACTGCCAAATTGTAAAGGATATTCTGGGATGGATCTCAGATCCAAATGCAGCACTGCCTCGCAGGTAAGTCCACAAAGACCTTTATTACAGTATTCAGGAGAGTCAGCGAATGCAGAACAGATTTTCATACTAGCAACGCATCTCTACGTTTCATATAGTGGTAACAACAGACCTAAAGGTTCATTGGTGAACTGGGAATCCTCAAATGGCTCAGTCATCCAAAAGTTACAAAAAGGAAATAGGTTTTTAACTTTGGGACACTGGACACTGGCAAATAGCCCAACTTTGTAATAGCTTTTCTTAATTTGCAACTGCAAGGACATAAAACATTATAAAAAGCCAAATTCAATAACAAAGACCTTGGAATGCTGAACATCTCGAGTCATACATCACCTTCAAACTGTCAGTAATTATTCTTGCCAAACACTTTCTGAGTGTTGTGATAGAAAGGTGATGTAACAGGATGGTAAACACGCTCCTGTCGCAATTTTGTTGAAACAAGTTCCAGGCATCAAACTGAAAAGACGTATTTTATTACAAATGACAATGAAGTTTCTTTGTCCACATGAAACTACATTTAGGTTTAAATATTTGCTAATCACCACAATCTGTTTTTACTGATCTTTCATATAACGTAATATAGTTACATGGTATAATTCAACATATTAACCATGTTTCCATCACAAATCTTCCCAACTGTCTGGATAAGAAATAGATTAATAAGAAGGTTCCTACCCAAAAGAAAGGCAAGAGTGTGGAAGGCACAGAAAGCAACAACAACTCAGCCACACAAAGCAAGTCTCTCCAACGGCGATTAATAATAAATTTGACCAGAAACAACCCTTGACGGGAATAACAAAATGAACACTAACAAAATTCGGACTCTTCTCAAGATCTGATAAAGAGGTGTGCAAAGGACGCATGCCTATTTGGACTAAATGGACGGATCAAAACAACAATGTACCAGAATAAAATAATTGGAATTGATTTGTGACATGCAAAGTATGTATTGGTTGACAATGTGCTGTAATGAGAGAGATGTTGTTGATTTAGGGGACGGGAACCTCACAAGCCAATGGCTTCTACCTGTCAACCTTTTTTTTTCTTTTCGGATGATGTTGCTGATGTCTCAACACTGATGAGAGTAAAACCTGTTGTAATAACATGTCTGGAAAGTAGAAAATAAACTGAATAAACTAAACTAAACTAAACTAAGAATGAAAACATACTTCCAATCTAAAATATTCTCATATGAAGTAACACTTAGGAATGCCCTGAGTGAATGTACCTCATTTAAATGCCATCTGACTGACAAGTTTCTCTGAACAAAATGCTATGTTAACTTTTTAATTACAAAATCTAGTTTGAGTCTGTTTTTGATATCACAAAGCTATCACCAAAATTAATTCAGTCAGTGTCAAATGAAAAGAAAAACAAACATGCCTTTTATTTGTTTTTCGTTTTGTCATACACAAATGCGAATTGTCAGTGCCACACACGTAACTTAACATAACATGCAAAAATGAAAAGAACAAAAATGTTATCATGTACAAATTTCAAATGCCAGATCTAACATTTAGTTTACACTGTATATCATTAGTACCCATGGATATTGATTGGATTGTGAGACAACATATTTTTATAGTATATATAATACGGCCTGACAGGGTCAAATGTAGGCCGGTCCAAGCCCTGATAAATGCAGAAGGTTGTGGCAGGTAGAGTATCTGGTGTGAAAAACTTTGGCAAACAGATATGAGCGTTCATCGCATGAATTCCATGATGCATCAGTTGGGGCTTGAGTTAGCAATATCCGGCACCAGCACGGATAACCTACGGAGCGTCAATCAAAATTCAGCTCCTGTGGGTCTAAGATGAAGAGTTTGACAGAAGATTCTCAGACAGAGAAGAGGAAAGGAAACCAAGATCTGAAAACGGCGACTGTGAACCTGAGGTTTACGACAGGTAAAGCTAGGGAGTTGGTTGACATGATGATCAGGAGGAAGTTAGATTTACTGTGTGTGCAGGAGAGCAGGCGGAACGACAGTAAGCCTAGAAGCTTAGGTGCAAGATTGGAGAAATGGAGTATGGGACATTTTAAAAGAAGGGTCCGGGTTCAAGTCCCGCTCTGTGCGGAGTTTGCATGTTGTCTGCGTGGGTTCTCTCCGGGTTCTCTGGCTTCCTCCCACCTCCAAAAGCATGCGCCTCAGCACGTGCCCGGAGTGTCCCCCGCCTTACGCCCTATGCCACCTGGGATAGGCTCCAGCTCCCCGCGACCCGCTACAGTGGATACAGCAGCAGAAAATGGATGGATGGATATATTGCAATTGTATTGTACGTGTTCCTCTTCTTCTCTCCAGACAGGAGTTGAGTCGTTTGATGGCTTGGGAGATCAGAATCAGAATCAGAATCACTTTTATTTGCCATCGTCTGTTGGAGAACAGACAAGGAATTTGTTTCCGGCAGGTGGTGTCTCACTGTACATTCATACATTAATTTAACTATCTAAAATACTTTAACTACTATAAATAACTAATACAACACAAGATGCAGAACGCGGTGGGGGGGGACACATGAAGGAGTTCTTCAGTTTGTTGGTCCTTTATGTTGGGAGGCGCAGCCGCTGGATGGTCAGGCTTTTCAGGATTCTTTGGTTGTTGGCAAAGGTGTGCAGAGGGTGGCTGACATCGACTATGATATCCAGCAGTTTGTCCAGAGTCCTCCTTTCTGCTACCGTTGCCAGAGGTCAGCTTCATCCCAACCACCGAGCTGGCCCGCCTGATCAGCTTATCCAGCCTGGAGAGGTCTGCCTTTGTCACGTTCCCTCCTCAACACACCACAGCGAACAACAGGATGCTGGCAACCACAAACTGATAGAAGATCCACATGAGTTTTCTGTAGATGTTGAACGCCCTCAGTCTCCTCTGGAAGTACATCCTGATGAGGTGAAAATAGTGTCAGATTGAGTGATAAGGATGAAGCTTGAAGCTGAGGGTGTTATGCATCTTATGATTAGTGGTAATGTCTCACAGATAGGATGTGAACTGGAGGACTGTCACGGTTCGGTGTTGCTTATCTGCTGTGCTGGGGTGAGGCAGGAGGAGAGGCCAAACTTTTGGGCGGAGTCTCATCTCCACACCTGTCCCTCATCTCATCACTTGGATTTGATCAAGCTGATTAGCCTGAGGCTTTTTAAGCCTGACTCTCTTTTGGTTCTTTATCAGATTGTTTTTGTACCCTGCCCGCAAGTCTAGTTTGCTAGACTTTGTGAGTTTTCTTGTTTCCTTGATTTTTGGTTGTATTAAATAAACTACGGAAAAGGACTTCAGTACCTGTGGTCTGCATTTGGTTCCAAACCCTGCCTGTTGTGACAGAACAATTTGTCCAACACTGGACCCAGCGGACCCCTGTTTTCTCCAGGGTTTTGCTGCCCTGACCAGCAGCAAGCTCTGGGATCCAGAATTGGCTGCTGAGAGGAGACGGCGGTGGATAGCCGCCATGGCATGGCTGTCGACCTACACCGGAATCCCAGCTCCAGTTTTTCACCTGTCCCAGAGCCTGTTCCAGTACCAGCTTCCACGTCTGTTCCCGGGTCCCAGCCTGCTTCTGAGCCTGCGCCCCAACCTGCCCCTGTCTCCGCGCCCCAGCCTTTCTCTGTGATAGGACCCCAGCCGGTTCCTGAACCTGTTCCCGACACTGGGCTCACATCTGTTTTGAGCTTTACCTCTGCTAATCGTTCCCACAACTTCATTGTGTAACACATAGACTTTATCCCTCTATAGTTCCCACAACTCTGCACATCACCCTTGTCCTTAAAAATGAGCACCATCACAGTCTTTCTCCATTCCTTTGTATCTTCTCACCCTCTGGAATTCTGTTGAACAATCTGGTCAAAGTCCACAGGAATGTCATCCAGACCAATTGCCTTCCTGTTCGTTTTCCTCTTTAGTTGCCTTTCTAACTTCACCCTTGCTAATCACTGCTACTCCCTGGTCCACCACACTTCATCTTCTACAGTACCTTCTTTCTCATTTTCCTCATTCATTAACTCCTCAATATATTCTCTCATCTACCCAGTGCACTGCTGGGACACATTAATTTCTATCCTTAATCAACCTAACCTGCTGCACTTCCTTCCCGTCTCGATCTGTCTGGCCAGCCTGTAGAGATCTTTCTCTCCTTCCACAGTGTCTGACCTGGTATATATGTCATCATATGCCTCTGTTTAAATGATGCCACTGGAATTAATTGAACATTTTGTTCAGATTGTCATGCGTTTGTTTGTTCTTGTTCACCTGCCGCAGAACTGCACATGAAAGTTGGGGATTATCTGATTAGCATCTCAAATATGATGTATTTGTATTACGTTTGAATAAATGTAATTAACTGAACAAAATTAAACCTTAAACTGGGAGAAAAAATTAGAAAAAATGGCATCTGCTGTAGATGTTGATCAACCTGGTGGTCAGAGAAAAAAGCAGAACATGCAGTAAAGATATCAAGTGTGTGTGTTAGGCCAGCACTGCCAACCCGTCTAGTTTATCCAAGGCTTCGTTGAAGCTCTTGTACTTGTAAGAATTGTAATGATATGTAACGATATGAAAAAAGCTGACAGCTTTGGATAATTTCTAGGCGCATTCAGGATGAAAGCAGGGGGTATCAAAACTGGGACTTCTTCTGATCACTGTGGAAAATAATGTCCATCATTTCCATCTTACAGTGTTGGTGCTTAAGACAGAAACAAGTCCCAAAGAAGTCGCCCCCATCCCAAAGAAGTTGCCCCCATCCTGCTTCAACGACTACGACCCAGTTGCACTCACTCCCATCCTCACGAAGTGCTTCGAGCGGCTAGTCATGCAGCACATCAATTCTGCCCTCCCTTCAACCCTGGACCCTTTTCAGTTTGCTTACCGGTCCAACCGCTCGACTGATGACGCCATCTCCATTGCACTTCACTCAACCCTCACCCACCTGGAGACCAAAGTCTCATACGCCAGAATGCTGTTCATCGACTTCAGCTCAGCATTCAACACAATCATCCCCCAGCAGCTCATCTATAAACTGGACCAGCTTGGACTCAACACCTCCATATGGAACTGGCAGTTGGACTTCCTGACAGGGAGACCACAGGCAGTTTGAGTTGGTAACAATACCTCCAGCACCATCACGCTGAACACAGGAGCCCCCCAAGGATGTGTTCTGAGGCCCCTCCTCTTCACTCTGTTGACCCACGACTGCACACCAACTTTCAGCTCCAACCTCTTCGTCAAGTTTGCAGACGACATGACTGTGGTGGGTCTCATCAACAACAACGATGAGACAGCCTACAGGAATGAAGAGGACCTCCTGGCTATGTGGTGCAAGGACAATAATCTCCATCTGAATGTGGAGAAGACGAAGGAGATTGTTGTGGACTTCAGGAGAGCACGCACCCAGCATGCTCCACTAACCATCGACGGTGCTGCAGTGGAAAGGGTCAGCAGCACCAAGTTCCTGGGTGTGTACATCTCTGTCCTTGGGCCGCAACACCGCATCGCTGCCCAAAAAAGCCCAACAACACCTCTACTTCCTCCGTAAACTGAGGAGAGCAAGAGCCCCACCCCCCATCATGCTGACTTTCTACAGAGGCACCATCGAGAGCATCCTGACCAGCTGCATCACTGTGTGGTACGGCGCCTGCACCGTTTCCTGCCGCAAGACCCTGCAGCGCATTGTGAGAGCCGCTGAAGAGATCACTAGTGTCTCTCTCCCTTCCCTTACAGACATTTATAACACCCGCCTCACCCGCAAAGCCATCAGCATTGCAGGTGATCCCACCCACCCCTCTCACAGCCTTTTCAGCCTGCTGCCATCAGGTAGGAGACTGCAGAGTCTGCGGGCCAAAACCAGCAGGCTCAAGGACAGTTTCTTTCACCAGGCGGTCAGGAGGCTCAACTCCCTCCCTGCTCTGCCCCCTGCCACAGCTCTGAACGCTACCCTCACACTGCCCTGCCCTCCCCCAGCACCTGACTACCTATCTCTCCCTCCCCCTGTCAACTCAGGGACTGCGCACACGTCACTTCCCTTATGAGATTAGAGTGTATAGATATGTTAACCATCCCTTGTGTTTTGTCTTATACTTCATGCTGTACTGTCTGATGTACTGTCTGTGTTGTGCTGCTTGTTGCACTGCCTGTGTTGTCCTGCCTGTGCTGTCCTGCCTGTGTTGTCCCGTGTTGTACTACCTGTGTTGTACTGCCTGTTGTATTGTTTGTGTTGTACTGCCTGTTGTACTGTCTACCGTGGGTAAGAGAGGACTGCAATTTCATCTGTGCTGTATGTCGTGCATACAGTATATGGTACATTTGACAACAAAGCTGACTTTGACTTTTAAGTTGCATTAATCAAAGGCAGGCAGCAGAGAGGTTGTAACTCCAGTCCAGAGAGGACGGATATGAAGCAAAGAGAGTAAGGTGGTTGATCACTTTGTGATGCAATCAATTCTTTGTGCAACAATAGACACAGACACCACTGAGATTCACAAGTCTCTCCCAGTGAATTGAATCCAGATTAATTCCAATTATTTTATCCTACAGACTTAAAATTTGAACAAAAAACCAAACACTAAAACGACTTGTGTTAAATGGTGGGGAGGCTAATTTATCTTGTCTATCTTCTTCGGGTTTTTTTTTTTCCAGCTACTGTAAAAAACATTTAATCCTCCAGGGAAAACGTCATACTGCCAAAGTCTCTAGACTTCAGGCCTTTCCGGTTTAGAAGATGAGAAAATAAGGACGATATCAACTGGATGATATCAACTGTTCAAACCCTGCAGATATTATATTATCATGTTATAAAAATGGATGAATGTGATATCTACACAGAATGGGATGAAATAAACAGAATAGGAAGTTGTTAATTCTGTTCTCATTCCAAAGTCAGATCTCAGACTCCACCTGTTGAACTGATCATTGTTGGCCTCCCTCCAGCTGCTGGTTATGACAGCAGCCTTCCTGCCTCTTTGCTGCTAGGACTTGCTCTGGGCGTCTTCAGCAGAGACTGGGACACCTCCCTCCCTCCACTGGCAATTTAAATAGAGAGAAAAGCTCCAGAGTGCTCAGCGTTCTGCGTGGAGGAGAACACACACACACACACACACAGCGATGGAGGTTTTGTCTATGATTGTCGTCGCCTGTTTGGCGTGTGTTGGGTTTGCTGATATCCAGCGTGATAGGATACACTGGACCTACAAGGGTATGTTTTTTTAAAAAAAATATTATTAGTTGTTTGAAGCGTATAATGTTTAGTTATAGAACTATCATCTGACATGTCTGAATTTGTTACAGTTGATTTAGAGATGTTGAGAGGTGAAACTTGCATAGCAGCTGACAATTCAGAAAAACAAAATGTTGCCAATTTCTTTTTGTGTGTGTGTGCTATTGTGATATAATGATTATTTGACACTGACTTGAGGAATTTTGAGTCCAGCTATCGTAGGTTGCACTCCGTTGACCAAACACCTCAGTTAACTATTCTCAACTTGAAAGTTATTGAAATATTAGATGTACACTAAATCCACTGGGAGTGAACACTGTTGAGCAACACACATTAGATCTACGATATCCACTTGCGCCACCCCCTGTGCATTTCCAACCAAGACAGGTGACTTTCTTTTTTTTCAATAAGATTGCTCCCTGAGGCCAGTGGAATTTGGAAAAAGGGGTGGGCTCATCCTTCTCAATCCATCCTACTTTATTATTATTCATAATCAGCCTGAGATAATATTTTGATTATCATTTCTAATTCACTCAGAAATACCCAAGTGGCAGTCTACAGTTGTCTTATAGAGCAAATGGTCATCACACAACAGCAACCACTTTACCTAATCATCTGTAAATAACCAACCAACAGGCAACACTAGTGATCATCCATATCCATATCTATGTATATGACTGACTTTTATTTGATGCAGTCCTAGAATTCTTAGCCTTTCTTTATACAGAGGGAGCATTGGACCAGACCCAATGGGCAACCAAGTACCCGGCGTGTGGCGGTAAGAAGCAGTCCCCCATTGACATCAAGCGGCGCAACGTGAAGTACAACCCAGACATGTTAAAGCTGGCACTGAGCGGGTACGATGCCCAGGAGGGCAGTTTCCTCATGACCAACAACGGGCACACTGGTAAGAGAACGTAGAACACTATTTTTAATGCTTTTGTTCCTAAAATATCATTAGAACTTTGGAAATTTCTGATCATTTTAACATGAAGAACAACAGTTTTGAAAAGACATTTCTTACAATTTCTCCATTTGAAGTAAACTTTTTCAAGTTGTGCAATAAAGTCATAACACAATTTGTTCATCCTGAGGTCGAGAGCAAACCTGTGAAATCTCACGAATGTGTATGTATTTATTTTTCAACCAGTTCAAATTAGCCTGCCCCCTACTATGGCCATCACCACAGGCCTCCCAGCAACATACACAGCTGTCCAGATGCACCTGCACTGGGGCGGCTTAGACCTGGAGGCCAGTGGATCAGAGCACACCATAGATGGCATCCGCTACATGGCAGAGGTAGGAGCTAACAGCAGTCCACAAGTAGTGCACCAGTGAGAACGAACATTTAACACAGATTACAAACATTAGAGCAGGGAACCTGTGCAGGAGTAAGCATTTATACGATACGCCGCCTCGTTTCATTCCCGTCCATTTGAGTTCAGAGCAACTATTAAGTAAATTTAATAATAACTGAAACATGACATGTGAGTGGCAGGTGATCCTACAATAATATAACAAAGGCAGAAGTGCCAGCAATGTTTGACTTGAAGCTGTTCTCCATCCTCTTCATTTGACAGGAGCCATCATTTTCTTCGAAATATTTAACTGCTATGTCTCTGCTGCATGTGAACCGGCTTCATATTTATTTTTGACACCTGATGTGTTCTGTCTTTCAGCTCCATATCGTCCATTACAATTCTGACAAGTACAAGAGCTTCAGCGAAGCTGTGGATAAACCAGACGGGTTGGCAGTGCTGGCCTTCATCTATGACGTATGTAACACACACTCTTCATATGTTTACTCTAGGCTCTGCTTATTTCTCTGACCACCAGGTTGATCAACATCTACAGCAGATGCCGCCACTATTTCTAATAAAACCTACAATTGGAAATGTGCCATGAAAGCTTGTCTTTGGAGAAGTGACCAATATATTTTAACGTTTTTTATGTTGTTCATCATCCTTCTGTGTTAAAAAGCTTTAATTAGATGATCTCATACTGTTGGGTGCCTGAGAGTGGCAGAAAATTAATTGTCTGTTAGTTTAAAGGATAATTTAGTTTATTAAGTTTATTCATATTGAGGACCCTGTGCAAATACATTACTTTCAGGATGATAATCAGCTAATCCCTATTTTCTATGGGCAGCATCATCATCACAGTTCATTGAGTGACTTCCTGGTTCAACTTTTCCATTTTGTATTTGTGCACATTGATTTGTTTCAATCAGTAAGTAATACGGATTATAAATCATTAGTCCTCTCACTTTAAGATACATCTGAAAACATTTAGATGTTTTTGCAAAAGTTTGTCTGATGTGTTTGACCTATGATGGTATGAAAAAAGTAGAACATGGACACAAAACCCATAGAAATATGATGACTCATAAGAAAGAAAGAAATCTCCCTTATTAACTCCCCACAGAGGAAACCATTTGTCCCCTCTAGTTAGTTATTGTTAATCAATATCCATGGGTACTAATAATACAAAGCATAAATAAATGTTAGCTCTGGAATGAGAATGGCTTTTGAAATTGACGTTCTACAATCTCTGTGTTCAGTTTTCACTGAAACAAAGTCAGAAAAAAGAAGTAAAAGCTGAGTTTAACAATCAAATACAATGTTTTTCTGAATTTTTAAGTTTTTGTTTTACTTTCAGGATGGACATTTTGAGAACACCTACTACAGTGATTTCATCAACAACCTGGACAAAATCAAGTATGTAGGTGAGTTACTGCATGTAGACATTAGCTGCTCTTGACCTTGAGTGTTTGAGCGTAACGTAGTTTAATGTGATTCTACAGGTCAGTCCATGAACATATCCAAGATCAACGTACGATCCATGCTCCCCGAGAACCTCAACAACTTCTTCAGGTATGAAGGCTCCCTTACCACACCGCCTTGCTACGAGAGCATCATCTGGACTGTGTTTGATACGCCCATCACACTCTCACACAACCAGGTACAGCAGAAACAAACATCTTTATTACAAAGGTGTAATATCCCAGTCTTGCTGTGACCATTTTAAAGAGAAACAACTTATTTGAAATATTTGTAAGCTATGTTTCTACTCCTGAGTTCAGATCAGAAGGCTGGAGAGCACGCTGATGGACATAAACAACATCACCTTGAGCGCCGATTTCCGCATTGCTCAGCCTCTCAATGAACGTGTGGTGGAGGCGTCGTTCCTCCCACGCCTTGGGAAAGGAAGTGTGTACAGTCATGCTCAATTGTGATGACCCAAAATAATCAATTAGCCAACAAAGCCCGATTCTAAAACTCACCCTGTATTTTTCAGCATTTTGTCGTCAAGAAGAAATTGAATCTAAGCTCATGAAAATCGAGGGTCTGGTAACATCCATTGGAAAGAGTCTCATTTCAAGTGAGTCACAATACTTGTGAAGATGGCTAGATGTGGTCAAGCATGTATAATAACTGGTATTTCTCCCTCTCTTAATCTATTTGCTTAAGATGGACAGCGCAATTCACAACCTGCTGGTCAGTCCTTCCTGTTCATCCTGATTGAATTTGAGTTATGATATGTGATTGATGGTAGAACATTTCTGGCTCGCTAGTCTGATTAGAGTTGTTTCTGTTAACCTCAGAGGCCCGTGGATTGTTTCCTCTGGTGCTCAACTTTCCGGAGAACCATTATCATAGTTACGCTGTGGCCAGTCCCCTCAAACCCTTGAACCTGAACGCCTTCACTGCCTGTCTGAATGTCCTGCTCAGGATAGAGGGGATCCACACCGTCATGTCCTACTCTACGGACGACCGGGACAATGAGCTGATGATCTCCATCAGTGAAGATAGCAATGCCAGAGAGGTGGGACTCTGGATCGGCAATGAGTACCTCAACCTGCCACACAATTTCAACTCTAATGGCTGGACCAACTACTGCATCACCTGGTCTTCCAACACTGGCAGCGTAGGATTGTGGATCAATGGCATGGTTGGGGATCAGCGCTACCTGAGAAGCAGTTACACCATCAGTCCTGGTGGAATCTTCATCCTAGGAAAGGACCAGGATGGACTGCTGGGCATCTCAAACTCAGACGCCTTAGTGGGTAAGATCACTGACGTCAATATGTGGGACTATGTCCTGAGCACGGCGGACATTCGGAACCAGATGATGTGTGGGAGGAACAGCACCATGGTGGGAAATGTGTTTGCCTGGGGAATCTCTGGACTCAGTCTGTATGGAGGTGTGGAGCTGGACAATCAGTATAAATGCCCCTGAAGAGGCTCAGAGCCTCTGTTTGCATACGCTTTAACCTGCTGTGAATTCACAATACTGTAATTGGAAAAACTAAAAATATGCATGACATTAAAGTACTTTCAGGGGCATCTTAGCCAATGTTTAATGCAAGTTTAATGCATTTAATGGTTTCAGATACTGATTGTATTCATTTGTTGAATCATTAATAAAGGGTTCAAAGCGAATTTTGGTTTGTTTCATTCACACCTAACAGGATGTATGTAATGCATTCATGAAGCCTTGCAGCACAAAGATTTGACTGGACCAGTGTTAGCCAAAAACAACCTACACAAAAAATGCTTTGTGTGAAAATCTGTTGTGAAACAAAAAAATGCAGGTTAAACCAAGACATTTCCAGTCCTTTGCATTACTCCCAAGAGTGAAGACTTCCTCTTCTCTGAATGGTCTCATTTTTCTTCAGAAGGTTGTGACCCTCACTAAATCCTCCAGGCTTCCTTTGCTGTCATTCGTTGGCAGGTCCCCCAGTTTGATCTCTACTTTGTTCCTCCTGGCAAACATCTGGCAGATCTCCAGGAAGGTCTTGCTCTTGGTCTCTGGGACCAGCAGCCATATGTAGATCAGTGTGAGGAGACAGATGAAAGAAAAGATGATAAAGCTGTAAGAGCCCAGACCACTCTGGACGGAAGAGGGAAAGAAAAAGGGTGTTACTTCATTAAGTAAGTAAGTAAATAATAAAACACACAAACAAACAAACAAACAAATAAATAAAGATTGTTAATCAGAGATATTAACAACCACACATGTAATACGAACCCTGGTTGAAGCCTGACTAGCTAAGTTCAAATACTATTTACTCAGAATAAAAGCAATAAAAAAAATACAACCTTGTTTATTTTTTATTTTGATGCTGAATGCTTGAGAGGAAGTAAACATGAGTGTAGTGTTTCTGTCCAAGATGACCAAGTGAAACCTTCTCTCAATAGAGACTAATGCCTCTTGTGCTGGAAAAACGAGAATGTGCAAAGAATTAAAGATGCCCTCCAGATACGTTCAAACATATAAGAATTACTTATAAGAAATGATTCTGGAGCTTGAAGAGGTATCAATAAGATAATATATTTTTCAAGCATTTGTAAGATGATTTTAAATCCATCGATCCACTTCTAACTGTTCATTCAAAACCAAACCCCAATCAAAAACTGTTATAAAAAATTAAATTGTCTTGGAAAATATAAATAATTTAGTTTATAAGGGGTGTGGGGACAGCACAGTGGAGCAGTGTGTTGCCTCACAGCAAGCAGGTCCTGGGTTCAAATCACTCTGTAATGTTTGCATGTTCCCATGTGTCTGTGTGGGGTCTCTCCTGGTTTCATTCAATGTGTTTGGATGCTCGTCTTTCATGTGGAGCTGCGATGAACTGGCAAATTGCTTAGGGTGGGCTGAGTTTGAATTTTCTGTAGAATATATGACTTGGTTTTTTCTTGATGAAGACAGGAAATGAGATTGTCTCTTCTGTACAAGGGACAGAAGCAGCTGACCTACACTAATTCACATGTAATATATGGTTAGTTTAGTTTATAGACAACTCTGTCAGTAGTACACTCAGCTTAAACCTGAGCTTAAACGTCCACCAAGGTCAGACATTCCCCTTTAAACAGTTACACAGAAAAAAAGTTTTTAAAAAATTCAAGACTGCATCTACTCTAAGATTAATTGATTCAGTTTTTGGCACATATCCCAGTTCTAATTTAAACATTTATGGAGATGTTTATCATGACAATATATCCAGAAATATAAATACACTAAATATACTATTTTCTGCCTGGAAACCTCATGATATAATCTACTACTTCTTTAATTAGTTAGTTATCATCAAACTTTTACCATTATTTTGCATTATATTTCCTAATATGTTAACATTATAAATGATAGACTGTATTTCTCATTTTAATGCTGTACTTTTAATGACTACTTTTATGTTGTGAGGTTATTGCTTGGCTAAAATTCTAAATATTTGCACCTAACATTGGTCAGGAATTCAAAGTCTTTGCCTCATTTAAAAGCAAATGTTATGACAGACGGTAGAAATTGAAATAAAGTAATTGTAAATATAAAAGTATAACTTATCATATTGCAGTCAGAAAGTGACTTGGTTTAATTTTCTGTTTACATTAAAAAAAAACATCCGTAAACATATTTCCAAATACTGAATTTTCATCCCCTCGTTGTGTTGAGTTTTTCAAGTTGTGCAACTGACCTCTAAAAAGGGGAAGATGAGGCCGACGGTGAAGTTGGAGAGCCAGTGGACGGAACCCGCCACCATGAAGGCCGACGGCCTGGCGGACTGCCTAAACATCTCAGTGGTCACCACATAAGGAATGGGACCTGGAGAGGTCCCACAGACGAAGTCATTCACAACCAAAACACTAGAGACACATCATCAGTCCTCAGGGGTCACAGACATTTAAAAGGTCCCAAAACATCTATAATTACATGTCTGATCCCATCCAAACAACACTTTGGCTAATGGAGCAGGCTGTTGTAATCAGATTGTGTGTAAATAACCACTAGTGGGGTCGACTCACTGGGTCCAATAGCATGTCCTGTGACGTAAATGATGACACTGGTGATGCTGATGTAGGGCATCCATGTTATGTTCTCCTGTCAACAAAAACAGCATCTGATTTTTTCAGGAACACATGTGCACTGGAAAAAATAAAAACATTACTGTTGACTTTTTTTCCTTTTTGTTTCCTTTTTAAAAATTATATTTACAGCATTAGCCCAATTTATAGTCCCCAGATTTCATACAATATAATGCCCGCTGGTGGACTGTGGGAGGAAACCCGAGAAGAATACCGATTCGAAATGCTCTGCCTCCAGAATAAAGTGGCAGGCTAAATAAATGCATACACTTTTATCTTAAAAATAAAAGGTGGCTTTGCGTCTTTGTGAAGTCCTACTTAAAAATGTAACACCCATTTTTGCACGCATACTCCAGTCTTCCAGCACATTCCAGGAAAGCTTTCCAAGAACTTTATTTGTTATCAACCATAACAATCCAAAAGGTCCATCACATGATTTAAAATAATAATAATAATAATAACAATAATAACAACAATAATAATAATAATAATTATACATTTCTGAATAAACCTTTCAGTCTTCTTCATCACAGCGCCAACCATTTCACCAAGTTTCATAAAGATCAATCAAGTTCTTTTAATACAGAGCGTTGACACTTGACATCCAGCCAGATGAACAAACACATGCAGGGGGCCCCTATTACCCGTCAGACAAACTTCACATCCTTCTGTCATAAGCTCAGAGTGCCAGGAACATCCAGCCCCTTACAGCCAGACAGTACAAGTGTTTCTACAAATTACTGCTCTCAAGTCATTCATCAGCTCTCCTGCCTCTGACACTGTCTGCATGTTGCATCTGACTCACAAATATTTTCAGTATCATAAATAACAGCATGTTTATCAGTTTTTTCCACTCAGGACACACGGAGTCAGTTCAACCACTCGAGAGGCGTGTGGGAGTTTGATATGTTGTTGTAAATATGGTTCCTTCACATTCTCTTAAGCGCCATAGTTATCACTCAGATGTTTTAAATTGTTAGAGGACTTACTTCGCTTTAAACTGGCTGTAAAGTGTATCAGTGCAGCCAGCACAGAACCAAATGCATGCTCCCATCCTGGAGGATTTCCTGTGGCTCCTTCCAAAAGTTATTCTGTTCTGTTTATCCATAAGATGTGAATAAACTCAAAAGACTATAAAACTTATTTATTTATTTAATCAGTTTCTCTGACAACTAAGGTCACTATGTGAATTAGTATATCAACTGATGTCATGAGAAACATTTTATTTCCAGTGCTGCTCTTAATCGGTGTTCAAACGATGCTTCTCCTTCTAGCTGCAGACAAACTGTTAAAGTCTTTCTGCTGGGGCCGCTGGTGAGGGAGCAGTAGTTCTCCAGTATGGAGCTCGCCAAAGTACAAATTACAACTGGGAATTGCTGATTTTTCTGGACGTTCCCTCTTGATACTTAATAAGAGGTTTACTTTAAATGTAGTGAGACTAGATTTCAATGGAAGAATATTACGGTGTGTGCAGTTTAATCCTCATGGACCAGCTCTGCAAATATGCAAGCACCTGTATGACGAGACACTGGAATCCCTCCTGTCATTACCCCCGACCCTATAACGTGAACACAGCATTAAGTTCCTTCATAACATTTTGCACCAACCCTGTCATAACATGTCTCCACGCTAAACCTGTTCTGCAGCTGGCCTGTTTTTATTTTCACTTGTTTTTTTAAACACGGTTGCCTGTTATTGTGCTCACTTGCACACGTTTGGTGGTGGCTCTAAATAAGTGTAACTAGGTAAACTTTGTTGATCTCAGTTCCTTCAGTGAGTCATACATTTGAGTCCACACCCTGTGATACTAAGTTATTACACATCCTAATGAAGATGAAAATACCAGACCAAACGAACTTTATGGATCTTTATGCAACATGGGAACGATTTCTGTCGCCTTTGTTGCCCTGGGTGGCAGCATGAATCTGAGACTGATGTCTAAAAACATGAATAACCTGAAGAAGAACTGAATGTTTAACTTGATCCCACTAGATAAGGAAGAAAATGTGTTCTTCGGTGTGGACAGAGTCTTTAAAGTTGTCTGGGGGTTAAGATCCATGCTGGATGACTCAGTCTAACAGTGAACTGGGACAATCATCCTGAACACACAGCACTCAGCACTAGAAGAGGGAACCTTTGCTGGTTTTCTCTGCTTGTTTGTATCAACTCTTCACCATCTTCAAAATCTGCTGGAGGTCTTCCCAGATTTAAAACCCGATCTTCATCCTGTGGGACTTCGCTTGACTGTAAACATTTATTTTTGGGTCCTGCTTGCAACAGACCTTTGCAGAGACTTTGAAGATAATTTATCTACATATTAGTTTGTGTGCTTTTGTACTTGTCTACTCTGCAAACATTAAAGAGTGAAATGTTTTCTACTGACGGATCAGTCACCTGACCAGAACAGGGTTTGACGAGACTGATGGTAAATCCCCTACAACTGTATCTGTAGGCTAAATCTATAGTAACATGTATAGTAATCTGGAGTTTCATGTAATTTTAAGTATAGCGCAAGTCGGGACAATGTAGAAATTAAATAAATGATCTGTATTTCAAAAAGACATCGGACAAGTGAAATGTCTTGGCCTGGCTGTGACCCACTGGAGGGCAGCAGAGCAGCTTATTCAGGATGAGGTTTTCACTGACCTGGAGGGTTAGAGCGATAGTGAGCATCCCACAGGCTCCACAGCAAAGCCCAAAACCCAGGAGGAGGAGAAGCCTTCGTCCGGAGGCCTCCACGATGAAGACCTAAAACAAAGAACAAAAGTTCCTGCTCAGAACCCTTGTGTCCTGCTCCTCTTCTCCACAGATGGACTTCTACCGGCTTTTCTTCACCTACAGCAGCTAAGGTCATGATAACATTCACTGCACCGGTTCCAACGGTCACATACTGAATGTCCGTCTCTCTGACTCCTGCATTAGCATATATGCTATCAGCATAGTAGTAGATCTGGGGAGGGAAAAACGTTGGAGAACGGAGTAAAAACTGAAGGAGGAAGATGCAACAAAGCTTTAGTTAACAGCAATGAATGAAACCAAAGAAAAGAAAACGGATGTCGTCGTTTGTCCGTGTGTTTTTCCACAGAAATTCATTGTTGTGAAATGGATCTGGTGTTACATCTGAAATAGAGTCAATGGGACGAAGACAAGGAAAAGTGAGATGACGGTCCTGGCGCACCGCGTTGATTCCTGAAAGCTGCTGGCCCATGTTCATGATGACGATGGAGACCAGCTGCCAGCGGAGGGAGCGCTGGGACAGCAGACTGAGCACCGACAGGCGACCTTCGGCCTTCTCTGACTGGTCCTCCAGATGCATCTCCGACAGCTCTGCATCCACGTCATCCCAACCACGCAGACGCTGCAGCCCTAAAGGAGGCAGATCATCCAGTATACCATCACACACAGATTCTAGATTCCCTCAAACAGCTCTTGGGTAGTTTTGGATTTCTTACCTCTCTTTGCAGTCTTCTCATCTCCTCTCTGGATGAGCATGTATCTGGGGCTCTCTGGGAACAAGGGCAGCAGCAGGAGTTCTATCGCGGCAGGAATACCAGTCAAACCCAGCATGATGGGCCAACCTGAACTCAGGAGGAACACACACACTTCTCTTTACCAACCGAATGAAATCAAGCCTTAAAAAGTAAATAACCAAGATGTGAGTGTTGTAGGATTTACCTGTACTGGTGCCCAGTATGCTTCTGATACCGAGCACTTGTGCGCTGAGGATGCCAATGGTGATGAAGAGCTGTGGCATGATGCCCGTGGCCCCCCTCAGGTTCTTGGGAGCGATTTCTCCCAGGTACATGGGCACCACATTGGATGAGAGACCTGCATGCAAGGAAAGTTATTTCTAAAAAAAAATTCTCCCTCATCATCATCAGTCTTTACATGTGACCAGTCAAACACGTCTGACCTGCACAGATGCCCACGATAAACCTCGCCACAATGATGATCTCATAGGATTTGACAATCTCACTGACTCCCATCATCACTGCAGGGACGATGGAGAAAATGTTGTTGAAGAGGAGGGTGCCCTTCCTGTTGGACATCCAAGACATCCAATAATACATGATCAGTTGTGTTTTTAGGTGAGAAATTTCCTTTGAGGACTTCATGGACAAATAAAAATGTTAATAAGATGGTGATATGGAACTTTTAGGAGTTTAATTGTATTTTAGTGAGGCGTATCTGATCTCAGATGGATGTCAACATGTCATATTACCTTCCTAGTGTGTTGACCAAAGGAGCTACGATCAGAGAGCCAAAGAAGCCCCCTAGTGGGTACATGGACACAGACAGAGACCACAGTAGCGTTAGGAAGCTGTCCGTTATTGGTGTGTCATAACGCTCCAGGTATGTGGTGTTATAGAACTGCTGCATGAACTGGAGAGAGGAAAACGACGCTGAGAGAAACGCATCGTCATCATAAAAGCCGCTGCAGCCTCTGATTTATGATGTGCTGCCGTAAATATTTCATTTCCCTGCTTTCATTACCGGCGATGGGGAGTTGATCACAGCTACATTATACCCGTATTGGAATGATGAGCCAAATGTAGATATGAGAGTTGCCAATGCCAGGACTGAAGTCAGTCTCTGTTGGGGGAGGCGGGGGGGGGGGTGGACACAACAGCATGTGAAACCTCTGCTTTAGAAAACATTCATTTATCTCTGCTCACAATGCTCACACTATTTGCAGTCACCAAAGACTCAAACAAATGTCAGTGTAATAATGACTGTCACTCACCCCTTTCCTCTCCACCGGCTGTCCACAATCTTTATTCTCTGTCATGGCTGTGTTTGGACTCTAACAATAACGGCTCACTTTGTTATTCCTGAGCTGCTGGATTCTTTCTGCCCTTTGGACACGATATCAGAGAGCAAAGCAGGGTTTACAGCTCACTCACTTAACATTTTCATATGCTGACTGCGCTCTCGGCTTTAGGGCGGCTTATATGCAATGAATTTTATTAAATGTTTCATTAGAGTGAAAGCTGATACCTGATGCTGTTAACGCACTGGAACCTCAAATTAATTAGTTATATTTATAGATCTGTCTTTAAGGAGTTGGCTTATATTATCACATGAGTGTCTTTATATGAATGTCTCTTTTTTTGCTGATCCTCCAGTTTACGGATTTTGGTGGAAATTATTATAAAATGACACATGTTAAAGACAGTAACATTCATTACAAGTCATTTTGTGCAAATTCAAATATGTGCTTCTTACTCAGTTTCCTTTCAGTCTGCCAACTGTCCTGAGGCTGTTTGATATTAATGCTGGAATATATTTGCTTTAGGGTTTCCCCTCTTTGCAAAATCAAGCCTTTATATTTATGTTTGAGAGCAGATCATGCAGATGACAAAGGGGAATAATTAGAAGTGAGAGAAATGTGTTCGCTTTGAGCAAAACATCACAAACTGGAATGGTACACAATGGAGTGTACGCCTACGCCTGGGTTCAATAGCGCTATTCCATTCTCTGAAGCTGCACCAGATCTATTCCAGCCGATCCACATGAGAATCTGTTCATTAGTATAATCCTGTGTAATCCTGTTAATAAACCAACAAATGAACAGACATGGGTGTAAACATGAAATTCTTGGCAGAAGTAATGATGTAGAAAACCACCACGAGGAGCATGAGTAATTACAAGTTTTTACAAGCGAGGCTGCTTTCAAAGTTTCATAGTGTTAATGAGTCTAGACTAATATTTTCAAATGATAACTCAGACTTAAACATAGATCCACTTTCAACATAAAGTAAATTATCTGGCAAAATGTTTCATTGAAGTCTTAAAATGTTCTTTAATGGATTCAAGTGAATATCTCTCATTCTTTGCTTGGTTGCCAGTTCCTGCATCAGTTCCTCCCATAGCTGGGACTAAATCAATATTTCCTATTGCTTTCATATTTTTTTGAGTGCATGTAAATTTCAGTCTGTCCCTTCTAAGTGTCACGTTACAGCTCTTACCTTTGGCCCATTAATCACCGTGTAGGGCAGCGCGGCCCTTTGCTCTAGTTAATGTAATGAATTACTTTAAACGCTTAACACTTAATTCATTAAAGAGACCAGAAGTCTATTGTTTAAATGCTCAATGGGTTCCAGTTACCTCTGTGCTAAAACCCAGAATTCACAGTGTATTAATGTCAAGGAAATCAGTAATAATGTAATATCTGTGTACCTCAAGGACAAAAAAAAAAGTTGCCTGGACGTTTTGATGTCATCAGCATAAACCCTTCCTCTATTTTCCCCAGATATAGTATCCAGAACCCTGTCAGTGTGGTGACGGACCTGAGAGAATGAGCTCTGCACTGTGTCCCATTAATTTAGTCCACAGCTAAACTTAGATCCTATGGAAAAACTAACAAAAAACAAAACAGAACAGGGTTTATGTTTTTAATGCTTTTGGTATAAACACTACTTTGCATTCCCTGTAAATAAAGCATGAGAGCTAAATGCCCTCACAGGACATAGTCAGAAGTCTGGCTGAAGTCTAAGCCTTATTGCATGAATTTATCTCAGCACAACCCACCGACAGACGTATGACCACAAGAGGATACTTTATGAAGGGTTGTCAGCGTGGTGGGACTTCTCCATAAATCCAAGGAGTGTTAATGTGGTTCATCGTGACCGTGGCAGGCTCATAGGCTCACTGGGGTTTCTTCTTTTCCTTTCGGCTTTTCCCTTCAGGGGTCGCCACAGCGAATCAATTGCCTCCATCTAACCCTGTCCTTTGCATCCTCTTCTCTCACACCAACTACCTTCATGTCCTCTTTCACTACATCCATAAACCTCCTCTTTGGTCTTCCTCTAGGCCTCCTGCCTGGCAGTTCAAAACTCAGCATCCTTCTACCAATATATTCACTATCTCTCCTCTGGACATGTCCAAACCATCTCAGTCTGGCCTCTCTGACTTTATCTCCAAAACCTCTAACATGTGCTGTCCCTCTGATGTACTCATTCCTGATCCTATCCTTCCAGGTCACTCCCAAAGAGAACCTCAGCATCTTCATCTCTGCTACCTCCAGCTCTGCCTCCTGTCTTTTCCTCAGTGACACTGTCTCTAGACCAAACAACATCGCTGGTCTCACCACAGTTTTGTACACCTTCCCTTTCATTTTAGCTGAAACTCTTCTATCACACATCACACCTGACACTTTTCTCCACCCATTCCATCCTGCCTGCACACGTTTCTTCACCTCTTTTCCCCACTCTCCATTGCTCTGGACTGTTGACCCTAAGTACTTAAAATCCTCCACCTTCTTGATCTCTTCTCCCTGTAACCTCACTCTTCCACTTTGGTCCCTCTCATTCACACACATGTACTCTGTCTTACTGTGGCTAACCTTCATCCCTCTCCTTTCCAGGACAAACCTCCACCTCTCTAGCTTCTCCTCCACCTCTTCCCTACTCTCACTGCAGATCACAATGTCATCTGCAAACATCATAGTCCATGGAGATTCCTGTCTGGAGATTAATAAATTGACCTGAGCAGTAGCCTTGTGTTCAGCCTGGTCCATCACATGATCAGCGGACCGGTGTTTCTCTGTCGGTCTTCACTGGTCTGGGTTCTACTGGCAGCTCAGTCTGGCTCCACAGGAGTCAAAGGAGAAGTGAGGCTCTGGTTTCACAAAGGAAGGATGTCATGTGATGACAGGTCAGACATCCTGACCACAGGGGATGTAATGATGTGAAGTTTATTAAGGGAATTAAACAAAGCATCTTTTATTTTAATGTAACTCATGAGAACATACAGCATGTACATAAATTTCACACCAACAGAAAAGAAATCATTTAATGCCAAATTTATTTTATAACATACTAAAATAATCATTCATTAAAATATATAACAAACAGTTCTGCAGAAGATTATGGTGCCAGACTGGAAATGAGAAGAGCCCATAAATGTTTTGATTATTTTTTCCCTCATCTGACCATATTTACTATTTTCTGTAACAGTTCACCAACAGCAAAAATAAAAAGTTCAAATTAATTTAACAAACCTTTATCATTGAGTAAACGTCACTATTTTTCAACCTAACCCACACAGGCATCAAATGAGGGTAATTTATCCATAAATACAATATTTAAAAGTGAAGCAAGTTCAATATTCACAGTATCTGATAAAGCTTTTAAATTTAATGTAAAAATATGCAAAAGGAAACCAGAAATATAAACCAAGACAAATATTAAATGAACAGGGAGATTAACATGTTGTGCACATGAATGAAGCTTTTCAATCTGTAACAGTCAATAGTTCACACAGGAAGCATCCTTCTATCATGCAGGTGCAGGCATGTCGACTTTTCCATGACACAGATGTGCATGTACCTGCAGAACCTCCAATCTCTGAAGGTACGTCCTGCAATGAGGCGTTTTGTGAAGTGGAGACCTCCATCACGTTCTGCTCTCACCTTGGCCTGGTATCATCTGTCGATCCGGACTGGGATGGCGTCGTCTTTTCCCATCTGCGTGGCATCGTCCTGATGCGGCAGCAGCCTGGGCTGGGCGCTGTGGGAGTGCCGAGTCTCTGATTGACACCTGGAGCAGCAGCATAGCGCAGCCCAGAGGCGCAAGCGGAGCGGTCGAGTGAGAAACACAAACATCACGCAGTTGGCTGCTCCCTGCAGGGTGTTGCCAATTCCCTGTTGGGATGGAACAAAAGTGTTTCAGGTGATTGTGGCAGAAATAAAATATTATTTTGGAAAGAAAAATGAAAAAGTAATTTTTAATCTTATTAACAGATAATAATGTTCACTAGTGGACATGAAATATGTTTAGGATGATGCGGCATTAAGCAGGAGGAAGGACTTGCAGATTTCTTAGACATCCACTGGACGTTTGGAAACTCTAGAACTTACATGCAGAGTGACCAGCACCGGATTCTGCCTGGCTGTAGAGCCGGCCAGCAGCAGAATGAAGCGTACTGTGCTCCAAATGCGCAGGACAATGAAGATAATGGGAATGAGGGTGAGCTTCACATCAGCCATGGAGGAGAAGGAGTGTGGTTGAGGCCTGTTGGCCAAAATGGGACGATACTCAGACAGAGCCGCATGCTGCGATTTTAAAACATGGAACAGAGATGAAAATAAACATGACTAGACATCAAATAGGAAGGGCAAAGCTCCCTGAGGCAGTTCAGTTTTCCCCATTATGTCATCGCACCTAAAAGCAACAGTCCCATGACAGTTTGACACAATGATTCATTGACTAGTACAACACACCCCCAGCAGTACGTGCTGTTTCCTTAGGATCTAGCCGAGAATCTCTTGAAGATGCACCAAAATAGAGACCTAGTGGAACTAAAACAGTTCTATGATCTTGACTGCGTTCAGACTACAGACAAATCAGATTCCAATCGGATTCCATACCCGATTTTTAGGGCTGACTGTCCACACCGTTTTTGGCAACTGTCCCTATGGGATCTTGCTTTATTCAGACTGGGACAAATTATTGACCAATCTGACAGGTTGCTGCAGCGACAACGTTGGAGCAGAGCCGTTATCTACACTCTGCAACACGCATTGGCTCTTTCATCACGTAGAGTGATGTCATGGATAGTCAAAACCAATCGGTGTGTTTGGAGCTGTTCAGACTGAGAAGCATCTGTCCAAATGGGATATGAAACTACCTCCCAAATGTGGTTTCAATACGTTTTGCAAAATCAGATTTTATGTGGTACATGACTGTTCAGACTACAAAACAGTGATCCGCTTTCAATCTGAATGGGCTAGAAATCGGATTTTGGGTGCCAGTCTGAACACAGTCCTAGAGTAATTCTTGGATACAAATTAGACTATGTGCTAGATCGTATGGAAATCCTGGCATATATTTTTTTGTCGCCATTGCACACGGAATTAGAAGCAAAAGTCTTGTCAGTGTCCCTATCCCACTATAGAAAAGTGTCCTTCGAAAAAATATGGATCTTGAAGATCCAGATCAACACCAAAGGGTTTCTTCCTCTCTCTAAAAAGTCTCATAATAAATCTGACTATTCATTTCTGTGAAATCCTGCTGATGGATGGATAAATAAATCAAAATTGGCAAAAGCATTATCTCCTCAGCAAAGGGAAAAATTAGAATGAGGTTCATCATCAAACATAACCGATCATCAGCGGATCAACAGGCAGATCAGAGAATAAAATATTTTCCTGAACAACTGATCCTGAATGTTGTGGATGTGATGACCAGGTTATAGTTTGTGCTGTCTCAGTGCTTTGTTAAATTATGTTCAAGCATTTTTAAAGGTTTAAAAGTTACCATAATCAGAAAATCTTAAAATACATGACCAAGCCCAAACCAGAGGCATGCTAAGAGCCATGATGTGGTCAGCGCTCACCGCCATGTGGATGTGCCTCCTGATCAGGATGTAGAGGATGGGCAGCATCAGGTAAGCCATGAACTCCCATATCTTGCCGGTCAGCAGCATCCACAAGACCCGATCCGAAGCATGAATCCTGACCCAGCACCAGCCAACCGACACCTCCGAGGCGTCATAGCCAATCTTGTTCAGGGCCACGGCTGCAACGGTGATGGCCAGAGGAACGCCCCAACTAGAGCGCAGGACAGAGGGTCAGAGTATTAACACCCACTTCTTTGGATCAACTTCATAGGTTTAAACATCTGCAATGAGTTTATAGATGTTCGTCAGTTCAACACCCAATGCACCGATGAATGACTCTATATGGTCGATGGTCTTATGGTCACAGCTCATTTGTGTTGCATTGTTTTTGCAGAGTTATATCATTTGTGTTGCTGTAGTTGTAAATCATTAAACCACTAAGGGATTTAGGAAGCACAGCAACATATGGCCGACCCTGAGAAAAGGCTCATTGCTGGAGGTTTTGTCATGAGCCACGTGTGCGTGTTGTGTATTCAAGCCTTGATTAATGGTCCTGGTTTTGTGATTATTTTCAGTGGAAACAAAATGTGTGTCCAAAAGAAAATCAATTACACAAAGCTGTGAATTCAACTCTTCTGCACTCCTTGAGCCTGAAAATATCCTTTATGGGACAGGAAGGAGCAGATTCTGATTCACAGCATGATGGTCTAAATATTATAACAGAGGACGTCTGCTTAAGCTTTTGGCATCCTCAGAATGAATTAATTTGCTCAGTCACCACACTTAGAAGATGTTGAACCAGTCTGCTTATTTCACTTCAAACAAATAAATTGGACCCTAGACATAAAACAATTTTTGTTAACGAGCTTCAAACAATTGACATTGAATTATTTTTTCTTTTTCCTTCTTCTTCTTCTTCTTTTTCTTTCGGCTTTTCCCTTCAGCGGTCGCTACAGCGAATCAGTTGCCTCCATCTAACCCTGTCTTCTGCATCCTCTTCTCTCACACCAACTACCTTCATGTCCTCTTTCACTACATCCATAAACCTCCTCTTCGGTCTTCCCCTAGGCCTCCTGCCTGGCAGTTCTAAACTCAGCATCCCTCTACCAATATATTCACTATCTCTCCTCTGGACATGTCCAAACCATCTCAGTCTGGCCTCTCTGACTTTATCTCCAAAACCTCTAACATGAGCTGTCCCTCTGATGTACTCATTCCTGATCCTATCCTTCCTGGTCACTCCCAGAGAGAACTTCAGCATCTTCATCTCTGCTACCTCCAGCTCTGTCTCCTGTCTTTTCCTCAATGACACTGTCTCTAGACCAAACAACATCGCTGGTCTCACCACAGTTTTGTACACCTTTCCTTTCAGTTTAGCCAAAACTTTTCTATCACACATCACACCTGACACTTTCCTCAACCTGTTCCATCCTGTACACCCTTCTTCACCTCTTTTCCACACTCTCCATTGCTCTGGACTGTTGACCCCAAGTACTTAAAATCCTCCACCTTCTTGATCTCTTCTCTCTGTAACCTCACTCTTCCACTTGGGTCCTTCTGATTCACACACATATACTCTGTCTTACTGCGACTAACCTTCATTCCTCTCCTTTCCAGGACAAACCTCCACCTCTCTAGCTTCTCCTCCACCTGTTCCCTGCTCTCACTGCAGATCACAATGTCATCTGCAAACATCGTAGTCCATGGAGATTCCTGTCTAACCTCGTCTGTCAACCTGTCCATCACCATAGCGAACAAGAAGGGGCTCAGAGCTGATCCCTGGTGCAGTCCCACCTCCACCTTGAACTCCTCTGTCACACCTACAGCACACCTCACCACTGTCTTACAGTCCTCATACATGTTCTGCACCGTTCTAGCATACTTCTCTGCCACTCCAGACTTCCTCATACAATACCACAGTTCCTCTCTGGGTACCCTGTCATAAGCTTTCTCCAGATCTACAAAATCACAATGCAGCTCCGTTTGGCCTTCTCTGTACTTCTCTATCAACATCCTCAAAGCAAATACTGCATCTGTAGTACTCTTTTTTTTGGTATGAAACCATACTGCTGCTCACAAATGCTCACTTCTGCCCTTAGTCGTGCTTCAACTACTCTTTCCCATAACTTCATTGTATGGCTCATCAGCTTTATTCCTCTGTAGTTGCCACAACTCTGCACGTCTCCCTTGTTCTTAAAAATAGGCACCAGCACATTTCTCCTCCATTCCTCGGGCATCTTCTCACTATCTAAGATCCTGTTGAACAACCCAGTCAGAAACTCTACTGCCACCTCTCCTAGACACTTCCAAACCTCTACAGGTATATCATCAGGACCGACTGCCTTTCCACTCTTCATCCTCTTCAATGCCCTCCTCACTTCAACCTGACTAATCTTTGCTACTTCCTGGTCCACAGCAGTCACCTCTTCTAGTCTTTGTTCTCGCTCATTTTCCATGTTCATCAACTCTTCAAAGTACTCTTTCCATCTTCCCATCACACTGGCACCTGTCAATAGACTTCCATCCATATCCTTAATCACCCTAACCTGCTGCACGTCCTTCCCATCTCTGTCTCTCTGTCTTGCCAACCTGTATAGATCACTCTCTCCCTCCTTACTGTCCAACCTAGCATACAAGTCATCATAAGCCCCTTGTTTGGCCTTTGCTACCTCTACCTTCACCTTACACTGCATCTCCCTGTACTCCTGTCTACTCTTCTCAGTGGTTTTCCTCACTTTATCACCACTTAACCCGTTTTCCATGATAGAATGAGTCAGATATTGCCATACACAAGAGCATGTGCTTCATAACTATGGGCCTTACTGTGTGCAAGCAATGTGCATCACAGTGAAGAGAATTCATTTACCACTGTTAAAGTACATCTGAAAAAAGGGTACATTTTCAAAACAAAACAAGGCAGTGAGAAACTGCAACATCCTGCAACTCACCCTGACCTACTCTCATGGTAGGTCAAAGTACCCTAAAAGTAGTACCTGACTAGTGCATAGACTAGTGCATACAGAGAAGGCCACTCTGAGTCAGACCATAGATCAAAGCTAGTGCATAGGTAGATCAAAACACTAACTTTGATCTATGGTCTGACTCAGACTGGCCTAATACCTCGTCTTTCCATCCTATCCGTTTCCTGAGTGTACAAAAGTTGAAATTTGACCTTGATCTAGTTTTCTCAAGGTCATCATCTCATTTTCATCCCCTTTGCTGCCCAAATAATGCGCTTTTTGTTTCATGTTTGTATCTGCAACGGTTGCGAAGATATTTTGTGGACAAACTAACGTACGAATGCTAAGAATTACAATACATCAACACTTTGAAGTGGGATTTAATAAATAATACACTTTACATTCACATAATATCAGCAATGAGTACATCAGAGGGACAGCACATGTTAGAGGTTTTGGAGATAAAGTCAGAGAGGCCAGACTGAGATGGTTTGGACATGTTCAGTCTGAGTCAGACCATAGTGAATATATTGGGGGGATAGTGAATATATTGTTAGAATGATGCTGAGTTTTGAACTGAAGACAAAAGAGGAGGTTTATGGATGTAATGAGGGAGGACATGAAGGTAGTTAGTGTGAGAGAAGGGGGTGCAAAGGACAGGGTTAGATGGAGGCAACTGATTCGCTGTGGCGACCCCTGAAGGGAAAAGCCAAAAGGAAAAGAAGAAAGAAGAAGTCATTCAAATAATATCTCAAAAGTGTGTCTACAATTTATGGGGAATGTCTCCTGAAAGCTTTATCGGAAACTATTCACAGCTTTTGAGTTTGACAAAAATCGAACTCACAAAATGACAAGTTCAACCATGGAAAAAAAAGATTTTTTTAAAATTTGAAAGTTCATAAATAGCAATAGGCATTCAAGTCCTTAACCATTGTCTGCATAAGGTTTCATTGAAAAAAATACATTTTTGTCCCCATTCATTTTGAACAACTTTACCAGTGGCTCCTGTACCACCCGGAAGCTTTCAGACTAGTTGTACGTAGGTCAGTTGACTGTCTATTAAATTAATCATTTCAAATTCATTGAATTAAAAATTTTTAATCTCAAAATTTAATAGCTTAAAGAAAACCTCACTTAGCCAATTTAAAATGTATTAAATTTAAATTTTTAATGTGGGACCAGTAACATAGAAATTATGTACACCTTGATTATTATGATAATTTATTCACAGATATAAATTGCATGTTCAATTGCATATGCAAGTACATGTATATACTGTAGTTCCCAGTCGTTATGAATGCATCAGTGAATTACATTAAATTACACAAAATTATATGACTAAAATATTAAATTAAATTACATACAATTACATTCAATTAGTGAATTAAATTAAATGTTTTGTTCAAATTTGTCTGTCTGGAAGTTACGGAACTTGGCGCTGGGCCGCATTCACTCTGCAAAATGTTTCAAAAACTTTTTCCAATAATATTTCGTGAGACTTTTGCAACATTAGAAAACGTTTAGTAACGTTTTGCTTCTTGAACACACCTGACTTTGACTTCTGCGTCTGCGGTTAGCAAAGCGGCTACGAGGAAAAGTTACCGGTGCGTCAAAGCGAGACTCACCTGATGAGGTGGAACCCCAGCAGCAGGCTGTCCGCCAGCCTCTGACTGGACCTCACGATAAACACGTAGAGGTAAACCGCGATGGCCACCGTCCAGAAGAACGAGCTGGTGTTGGCGAACGTGGAAATGGCCCCTTGAACGACACAATCCAGCGAGTCCGAGTGGAAAACCCTCCACACTCCGAAGGCGTAGGAGCCGGCGGACAGCCAGTCGGACACGGACAGGTAGACTAACAGCCTCCGCGGGACGGTCCGCAGGTCCGTCCAGGCGATGTAGGTGAGGATGATGAGCGAGGAGCCCACGAAGGAGAGCCCGCAGGAGCACAACACGACCACCTGCTCGGAGAAGTACACCACCGTGTGATTGTCGCTCGCCATGTCGAGTGTGTGAGGTGTGAACGGGTCAGTGTGGGTGTGTGTTTATTTCCCCACTCGGTCTGCCTACATTTAACCCGAATGGAGTCACGTGACTCAAACTTCACCCTCTGAGGGACTCGAGCCCACTCCGGTTCGGGGTTAACCCTTCCCCTCCCCCCCTCCTCTCTGCTCGCTGCACCGACTGGAACCCAAAGCAGAAGTCGGTCATTTGGTAATGAGTGGACTCAGAGTTCTCTATTTGTCTTTAATGACATTTACTGACATTATGTCAGTCAAGAAAAACATTGTCATGGAAGAAGAAGTGTTTTCTAAATCCAGTTATAGTTTCCACGAAACTGTTTTGAAGCAGAGGAGTCATTAAGTCAGGTCATGTCCAGCTAGAGTTTAAACTCATAAATTAAGTCAAATCTGATAAACTTTATTTATTTTTTTAGACCATTTTTCATACAAAATGTAACACAAAGTGCTTTACAGAATTAAAAACAATGAACAATTAAAAAAACGAAAACAACAAAGATAAGCCCTCTCTTCCACGCTCCATACCAGATACATATACACACACACGTACACACACACAATGCATAGACATGGCATAACGCTGATGATAACGATAGTGGAAATTGGGCCGTCCACAATGAGAGGAGCAACAGACCGTGACATCTGGGGAACTAGAGCCCAGGCCCCCCGGGTGCGACAAACAGGTGGAGCCCACACAGAAAGGAGGAACCCTCAGCCGGCTGGGATGAGAGGACCCAGGGACAGTACCCCCGCCAGCAGATTGGACACTACTCCCACTGTGGGGGAAAACTGATCATACTTGTCCTCATGGACAGCACAGCCTCTGGGATTATGTCATCCCATTGGATGGAAGAACGTTCTGCAATCAGAGCTTCCAGAGGTCGCTTCTGGTTCTTAGTCAGATGTTCACACTCAGTCAACTCCATAGATGTCAGGTCGGCACTGTGAGATGTCCATGCTGTGATGGAATCATTGTCTTTAGATCCGCGTCATTACATATGATCTACCAAGTTGTTTGTAATCTGTCATAGTTCCAGTTTCAGTGTGGAAAAATGTCATGTGTAGAGAATAATCACCAAACCTGTCCTGCATATATTTGTATGACCAATTCTAAAATGGAGAAAAGACGCTCTCAATTTGACACCAAAAAGAACTGGTATGTTTGTAAAATTCTAAATTATGGTTAAACTGGTTATTTTAGAAGTTGTAGTTTCACATGGAATTTGAAAAATGTACACATAATAATATTAGACAGAATGATGAAGGCATAGCACAAAAATGAACGCTGACTCAGCTGACATTATTCACAATGTCTGATAAATTGAGTAGAGTGGATTTGAAAATGAATATTTCAGCAAATGGAAATCAGAGATTAATATGAGAAAAAGAATGAAACCAGACATCTATGATGAGGGCGATGCAGAAAAAGACGTTTTTAGTGAAGCATATAGACGGAACAGCCAGAAAACTGTTCATAAAAAAAAACTATAACAACTGTGCTACTTCTAATGAAACCTATCATTACAGTAAAATTATATTTTACAAGAGAAATAGAGGAATAAAAAAATCACTGAATGAAAAAGAATAAAATCTTAACCCAAAACAGTAAGATCAGTCAAATAATCTCACTGAGAACTTCAAAGCAAACCTTTAATCATGAAATAATAATAATCATTCTTTATTAATCCCCTATAGGTGAAATTACACTCGTGATTATTAATCGCATGCGCGTATATGGGTACAGGCCCAACAGACACACACACACGGGGCCTGTAGGCATGCATTAGATAATGAATGATAGAGCAGCTCCCTTGACTCGTGATCAACTTGTAAGGGAACAGTGCTTTGCTCAGGGGCATCTCAGCAATGCTTGGGGGCTGAACTGGTGCCTCTCACTGACAGTTCACACTTTTATTGTTCACACGGGTCTCAAACCTGCCACCCTCTGCCCCCCAGACCTAGTGGGCTGAGCTACTGCTGGCCCAAAATGTAAATGTAAAAATAACTTCTAATTAAAATAAATCAATAATAAATAAATAAATCCTTTAATAATCCATGGAGGTAAATTACTGTTTTATTCCATTCCAAATATTTGTACACGTGTGTGTGTATATATATATATATATATCGTACAGGCCAGTACACACACAGCACACATGGGGCCTGTAGGCATTCAGATAATGGCAGTCATCCAAAATCATCCAACATGCAAACATGCCATGACATCGTAACTCTCAGTGAACAGAGACTGATTTAGTGTTCTCGGTCAATAAAACCATTTTTGAAATCATTCTACTGACTTTATCGATGTGCTGCCTGGAGTCACCTTTTGCTTCATCCATCCATCCATCTTCTCCCGCTTATCCGGGGTCGGGTCGTGGGGGCAGTAGCTGAAGCAGGGAAGCCCAGACTTCCCTCTCCCTAGCCACTTCGTCCAGCTCCTCCAGGAGAATACCAAGGCGTTCCCAGGCCAGCCGGGAGACATAGTCTCTCCAGTGTGTCCTGGGTCGTCCCCATTGCCTCCTCCCGGTAGGACGTGCCCGGAACACCTCATCAGGGAGGCGTCCAGGAGGCATCCTAACCAGATGCCCGAGCTACCTCATCTGGCTCCTCTCGATGCGGAGGAGCAGCGGCTCGACTCTGAGTCCCTCCCGGATGACCGAACTTCTCACCCTATCTCTAAGGGAGAGCCCGGACACCCTGCGGAGGAAACTCATTTCGGCCGCTTGTATCCTGGGTCTCGTTCTTTCGGTCACGACCCACAGCTTATGACCATAGGTGAGGGCAGGAACGTAGATCAACCGGTAAATCGAGAGCTTTGCCTTTCGGCTCAGCTCCTTCTTCACCACGACGTACCGATACAGAGTCCGCATCACTGCAGACGCTGCACCGATCCGCCTGTCGATCTCCCGTTCCATCGTACCCTCACTCGTGAACGAGACCCCGAGATACTTGAACTCCTCCACTTGGGGCAGGCTCTCATCCCCAACCCGGAGAGGGCACTCCACCCTTTTCCGACTGAGGACCATGGTCTCAGATTTGGAGGTGCTAATTCTCATCCCAACCGCTTCACACTCAGCTGCGAACCGTTCCAGTGAGAGCTGGAGATCACGGCTTGATGAAGCCAATAGCACCACGTCATCTGCAAAAAGCAGAGACGCAATACTGAGGCCACCAAACCAGACACCCTCAACGCCTTGGCTGCGCCTAGAAATTCTGTCCATAAAAGTTATGAACAGAATCGGTGACAAAGGGCAGCCTTGGCGGAGTCCAACCCTCACTGGAAACTAATCCGACTTACTGCCGGCAATGCGGACCAAACTCTGACATCGGTCGTACAGGGACCGAACAGCCCTTATCAAGGGGTTCGGTACCCCATATTCCCGAAGCACCCCCCACAGAACCCCCGAGGAACACGGTCGAACGCCTTCTCCAAGTCCACAAAACACATGTAGACTGGTTGGGCGAACTCCCATGCCCCCTCAAGGACCCTGCGGAGGGTGTAGAGCTGGTCCACTGTTCCACAGCCAGGACGAAAACCACATTTCTCCTCCTGAATCCGAGATTCGACTTCCCGACGGACCCTCCTCTCCAGAACTCCTGAATAGACCTTACCAGGGAGGCTGAGGAGTGTGATCCCCCTGTAGTTGGAACACACCCTCCGGTCCCCCTTCTTAAAAAAGGGGACCACCACCCCAGTCTGCGCAGCCCGAAAGGACAACGTGGGTCCCCCTTCCCACGGGCTCACCATCTGTGAGAGGGGCCATAGGGGTCGGGTGCACTGTGAGCTGGGCGGTGGCCGAAGGCGGGGACCTTGGCGATCCGATCCCCGGCTACAGAAGCTGGCTCTTGGGACGTGGAATGTCACCTTTTGCTTCAGTAATGGTTAAATTAAGTTTTCATAACTCGATGACAGTCCTTCAGCAGGAAGTAAGCTTCTGTGACAGTTTTCAGTGAGTAATTTGAGTTTTGTTTTTGTCATCCTGTTTCTCCACACAGTTGACAGCATGTTGAAACATCTAGAGCCACTCCAGACCTCAGGGTTTTGTTGCTTCTGCATTGATGCCTGTTGCTGAAATGTTTATACATACATACATACACACACACACACATATATGAATATATATTTATATATATACTGTATATATATATAAAATATATATATAAATGTTATTCAAGTGTGCATACACACACATACAGTATATAGTATATACTGTATATATATTTTTTTACATGGTACATTTATTGTTCCTCTGTTGAGCTATTTAATGTAGTGAATTAATTGATTTCTGTATGTTGAAACTCATTTTACGTATGAATAGAAAACCTAGTGTCATAAATATATACTGTGTGTATATATATATGTACTGTATATATATTTAGTTTTTCCTTTTTTGCTTGGAAACATTCATTTGCCACAAGACGCTTTACCACAATATAAAAGGAATACAATGTAAAACACTACAATGTCTGAAAATAAACAAAGCAGAAGAATTAACTGGCCTTCATTTAACTTTATTCCAGTCATAGTTTATTACACGGAGAAAATATTAGGCTGCAACTGATAAATTAGGGATCGGGAACGTTCACTGTTAATGAGGATAGTCACAAGAGAAAAAAAAAAAAGATAAATTCAAACATGGGAAAATGAACAGCATGTATTTACATGTAAGAGAAAAAAAGGAATCACACATCATCATGAGCCAAAGACACAGTTTCTGAATGAAGAATATTCACACAGAAGTACAAAATACAAGTTTTAGAAAATTGCTGCAGCTTGATGAAGAAAAGGCTGGAGGTGGCTTTCAGTCAGAAGATGGCAGCAGAGCCTCTTTAGAGTACTGCAGAGGTTTGACTTTCTTATCCTTACTGTAATATTTAGAGGCTGTTAATGAAAAGGTCATGCTCCATTCATTACAGTACTTTCAGTTAATCCTCAGTATTTTGCAAGTTCCACAGTCTGGGCGCACATGTGTGAAAACTTAGCGTAGCAGCAGGATCCACGTTTTCCACGATGCTGATGCTGTGCTGGCTGAGATCCCAGGGCCTCTTATTGCGAAGAATTTCTGCGGCAGTATACTTGCTGATTGCTTCGTTCTCACTCCTCACAACAACCAGCTAAGACACTGCCAGAGAAACACCCACAGGAGCCACGTCCATCCATCCTCCCTTCAGGCCACCTCCTGGTCCTCCTGGACCCCGACTCCTGGTTGTGGTGATTCAGCTTCAGAGTCCGGTAAAGCTTGTCATGGCCAGCTTTGTGGTTGTGAAGGTTGGAAGAGAACGGCCTTGAAATTAAAACCTCCTGGGAATGGCACAGTCCCATATCGACCCAGCTGAAAATCTGCAAGGGAAAGTGGAAATAATGCTGGTTGGTTCATGTATTAAAACAAATAAATGAAAGCTGGTTGGGTTCACTTTCTTTTCAGAAAACTCAATGACGTCAGATTGATGAGTCTATGCTCCCCAGTCCAGAGTGACCGAAAGCTTTTTTTTTTTTTTTGCAAATGGATCCTAAATTGGATACAACTTTGGTAAAAACAAACAGCCCCTGATCTAAGAAGGGATTTGTTATGAGTTGTGATTTTGAAGTTAAAAATAAAGTTTGATTTACTTCTTTTACGTGTTTTTATGTGTAATTGTGGATATGTTTTTGTTCAAGTGATCACCATGTAGCACGAGCACCTGTGTGGATGCAGTCATGCAGGACAACTACTAAAACCCCCCTCCATCATTTGCTGCAGTGCTATTTTGGGACAGCTGACCCCCCATACTGTCCTCTATATGCTGATAGGACATGGAGGCCAGAGAGTCACTTACAGCAAATGAAGGAACAGAAGGAATTATGACAGAGGTAGAGAGGTGACCAGAGGGATTTTTAGTGAAACTATGTGTTCTTTATCTGGTGTAAGCTCACTGTTTAAATCTGCACCAAAGTTATTCGTGGTTCATCTTCTCTGCTGTTGTATCCTTAATGAAGCCTTTTTAGTTGTGTAGCTGGAAATCCCTCACTGATTGGTGCTTGGAGCTGAGCTGATGTCAAAGAAAGAATTTTGATTTAGATTTAGGTTTGAGTTTATTTTTGCCTTTCCCTCTAAGACACGATTGACCACCGACACACACACACACACACACACACACACACACACACACACACACAGACACACACACACACACACCAAATGACTGCCGGCAGACGAGGATCTCTCTGAACACATGATGATGGGATTTTCCTCCTCCTCAGGGCTTGATGTAATCCCTGATATGGATGGAGGAATGCCAGTGAAGACCAGAGGGAGTAGTCAGGTTGTGTAAGTTCAATATCCATAATGTTTAATAATAAAAACCTTCATTTAAAAAATGCATTTTTTGTTCACTTGTGTTGTCTTTGATTAATATTTAAATTTGTTTGATGATGTGAAAAATTTAAGTATGTCAAACATGCAAAAACAAAAATCAGGAAGGGGCAAACACTTTCTCACACTACTGTATATTTTCTTGCCTCTTCATGCCTGTTAGAAGACATGCTGCAGCATTTCGTGGCATCAGTGTCAAGGTAAAGGGAACCGCAACAGTCAAAGGCCACAGTGAGGTCAACACAACGTACCAAGGCAGAGTTACCTATGTCAACAGTTCAAATTACATCATTAAAAATTCATATCAAGGCTGTTTCGGCGCTCTGATGTGATTTAAAACCATACCAGAACTTTTCATAAATATCGTGTTCCGGCTGAAAGAATGACAGTAGCATAAAAGCCGCTTTGAGATGTAAATGACCATTTAGAGATTGGTCCACAGTTTGATAGAATCGTATTCAAGATTTTTCTGTTGAATACGTGGCGGACACACTGCATTTTTAGAAGGAGCTGGAACGCACCCTGAGCTAATGGTGGAGTTTATTAGAGTTCAGAGTTTATAGAAGCTACAGAGGCTGGAGAGAGCTGAGATGTAGTTTCCTGTAACAAGTGACTGCACCATGGAAAAAAAACATCCCGGAACATATTCTTGTTTTTTAAGCAGATGCCGAAACAGGCAGGACCAGCCTGAATGTTTCAGACCTCTAGCTTCAACTTTTCCCACAGATCTATTTTCTTGTTTCATCCAAAACCAAAAAAAGAGGGGATGGAAGTTGTAATATTACAACTGCTGGAGTGAAGTGTGGTCGAATATTACATGAATAATTGAGCAGCAACAACATGCAAAGTGGTTCTAAAGTCTTTTTGGTTAAACTGACTGTCACACGCGGGCTTAAATTATAGATGCTAGAATAAAATGACTTGAAATCTATTACTGACGGCATGTGTCAGGATACAGGGAACATTGATAACGGTTAACGGAGCTGAAGTGTGAAGATGGAATGGGAATGAATGGGAGAGGAAAAACTGAACCAAACAGAGATATCCAGCTATCACTCTATATTCATGATAATTATTTACACCATTATTGAAGTAATCGTTTGTTCTTAAATATAAAGTGGCATCTTTAAATGTCATTTTTATTGGTTGACCAGCACTCCAAATCCTAAATATATTAAAGCAGAAGAGAAAGAGACTTCCTAGAAGAGAGAGAAACACTTCTTATTTTCCTTAACCCTTGTATGAACCACTGTATTTTTAAAATAATACAATCAAACAATTTTATGAAATAATACTCAGTAGATATTTACTTTATCTATATTACAAGCAATTTGAACAATTTCTGTTATTAATATTTACTTTTTTTTACCTTTTTTTAGATAACATTTATTAAAGAAAAGATGCTGCTTGACCATCGTATGTTTTTTCATGTTAGCTCTGAATATGATCAAAGTTACTATTATTTGTCTGTTTGAGTGTTAAGAGGAACTCAGACTATTTGTCATGCTTGATCATTCTTACTGTAAATCCAGTTTAATTATTGTTTTATTATTGTAAGTTGTGTATTGGCTTTGGACTATAAGCACTAAGTAGTCTAGACATGTCAGGATTAGATTGTAGAATGTATTGAAATGTTACTCAACTTTATTGATTTACTTTATTGATTTTTTTCTGGGTTTTTTTTCCTAACCAGCTTGCTTTGACTTTTCATGATGGACCAAATCACATTTAAGTTTTTTTGAAGCTTGTGATTTTTTGTATTTTTCATTTTACTAATACAGTAGTTGTCTTTCAGTTGTCTGTGTAGGTTCTTTAGTTCAGAACTGAAGAAGTCTCTTGGATGAGAGACGAAACATCTTCAAGAACTTTCTTAACGTCCAGCGGATTGACTTAAACAGCTTTGGATCCTCTTTCAATTAGCTGCTCATTGCTGCTAGCTGGTCTTACAGTTCCGGCTGCACATGTGTCACAAAGTCAAAATGTCACTACTGTCAAAACGTCACCGCTCCGTCCTGCATCCTTGCCTTAACTCGGTGCTGTTATTTCCTCCACTCAACAGACTTTCATAAAAAATATCATCAGCTACACCACAGTAACATCAAAAACTTTGGCTTTGGACACACACATGCTAACGGGATCCATGCGAATGCTGGAAAAATTTCCCCATATGTGTGTTCTTGTTCATTGTAGTCAGGTTACGATACTCCAACAAACCACCATCTAACAGACACAAGTTTTACTGCAGAGCTGTGTGTCTGAAAAAAAATTACGCATGATGACACACCAGGTGCTGGGGTTTAGCTTCTCCTCAGGGTTACTTAGCATTTGTTCGTTTTAGCTTTTTGACAATTTACTTTGAAATTCAAAAATCAAGTCAGGGTGAAATAATCAAGATCAATAAAAATGGAATTAACATAACCCCCATCTGTTGCTTTATTTATCATCCACTATGGATGCAGTGAGGAGGAAGCTGGTTTGTGGTTCTCATCCATTTGTCCACCAGTTTCTGTGTCACTATTCAAATCTCAATCGTATTTTTTTTAGAAAGTTTTCCACACAGATCAGTCATGACGTTAATATTTTGGGACATGCATCGTGTTTCTGTTCTGTTTTCACGGTTACAACTTGATCTTCAGCTCCTTTTGATTGGTTTAATTTCTGGGGCAGATGAAAAAAAAAGTTTGTTCAATATTTTTCTGAATATTTCTTACACACATCAACCAATAACTGAAGTTGTACCTTTTACTATTGGGGACTTTAATTTGTTTTAATTTTTCTTTCTTTCTGTGTTTGCCAACAGAAATTATGTGAATTCTGAGTGGGTTTTTCTGAGGTTATACTTATAGGTTTTAATAAACTGCTCAACCTCTTGTCATTAAACTTTATGTATGCATTTTCAATGTACTGGAGCAGCTTCTTTTTTAATTACATTTTTTAATACATTTTGGAAATTGAGTACAGTATTCTATCAGATACATAATTCACATATGGAAGTGATAAAGACAACTTAAATAACTTGTTTCTGTGTTTGTCCACAACAATCCCTTTATTTCAGGCTTGTTGCTTGTTATTTATTTCAATTGTGTCCCTTGGATTTACTTCACAGTATTGTATGTCAAACTGCAGTGAGTTAATAATTCAGTAGTTACCCACAATGTGCACCACCCCTGGTTACCAGAAAACAGTGTTGCCCCAGTAACTACCAGCAGGCTTGACCACACAAAATAAAAATACAATGATCATTAATTGATTCTTTATCATGATTTATGTATTGAAATTTTGACTGTAGGGCTAATTAATGACATGAAGCTATGGTGTTTGACAACAGAGACAGCTTGCCTTCCTCTGCTTTTCTGAGAATAGTATGCTTCATGTTATGACACCTCCTGACATAAAGCACAAACAGATTGGACATTATTAAACTTATAATCTCCACCAAACTTCCTTTATCTATTTAATCAGTTATGAGAAATGAGGAGCGCTCCATCTCCCTCTCTTTTGGAGCAGAACCTGCCAGGCCTCCTCATGGATACCAGCTTTCATTCTGAGCAGAGGAGGAAGCAGGAACGGAAACATCTCTCCCACTCTGAGAAGATCAATCTGAGGTCAGACAATGGTTACAAAGAACCGAGGGACTTGTGAAAGGGCGACTAGTCGGGTTCTGTCTGTGTGGAGGTTACTTATTGGTAACTATGTGTTCGCGTGACCTCTTGTAGTTGCTATGGCATTAAAAGACTCTCTTTGGAAGCCATCACATTTATGTGCTCTTATCTGTGCTTCTATCGCCTTACAAGCATTTTGAAGCAGACCTGAAGGCCTCAGTCTAACATCTTACAATGTCCTCTCAGTGTTTCTGAAGTTATAGAAAAGACACACTTTCCTCCTCTCTACAAGAACAATCAACCTGTAATATATATGAGAGACGTTTAATGGCTTTTAGCTATGACACTCACCCCACAACGAATCAGCAGTGGAGCTCCGTCGTCCATGCTTGTTTCCAGTGAGTAGACCGGTCCTGATATCAACAGGAGTCATTCTGCGGAACAAGTCAATTCACTGCAGCCAGCTGCTGACCACTGGTCCTGCTCTCTCCCAGAGGCTGTGGGTGTCTCTCTCTCCACCTCTCTCTCTCCGTCTCACACACAGACCAGTACAAGTTGAGGCATGTTCCAGCAGATGGAACCAGTGAATTAAGTTGACCCTGTGAATGGGAGGAGCAGAAAAGCGTTGTTGAAAAAACAAAAACAAACCTCTCCACCTCCATTCAACCCTTTACTGTCAAGGCTTGTACTCCGAATTATTTCGGGTTCTGGAGGTATGTAAAAATTGCTGTTCTCTATAAGGCAGATTTTTTTTTTATGAGGAAAGTTGAGCTGAAAAAGCTCAATGCCTTTTCAAATTTGATCATTTCAAAACAAGTCTACAGTTAGTGACTTCCCAGACTGGTGAACTACTGCTTTTACCTCTGATCAAATTTAGTTGATGTTGAAGGAGATTGATTGGTATGATTGATATTTTATCTTTGTATAGAATCCATCCATACAGCAGACCGGCTGTAGACGAGACGAACGTGATCTTCTCGCCTACAGCCACTTATCCGTCTTGCAGGTTATTGGACAGCTGGAGCCTATCCCATTTGGCGAAAGGCGGGGTACACCCCTGGTAAGTTGCCAGCTCATCATGGGGCCACACGATAGACAAACAGACTCTCACACCCCCACCTACGTGTGGCCAAATCACCTGAGCTGCGTGTTTCTGGAGGTGGGAGGAAGCCAGAGAGAACCCACGCAGACAAGAGGACAACAGACAAACTCCTCACAGAAAGGAAGCAAATCCGGAACCTTCTGGCTGCGAGGCGACAGCTGTACCCACTGTGCCACTGTGCCGCCCCCTTTGTACTACTAATAATATGTTGTCGTGATTTAGCTTCAACACAACAGAATTAAGTGCAGTAAAAACCCTCAGTGTGTCATGTTAATTACAGTTGTGGCCACTTTTCATAGGGTGAGAATTTCCTTGAAGGTCATAACCAATACCTCTAAAAAACATTCCATACTAGTTTATCATAAATCCAGGATGAGACATACTTTATTAACTAATATCATGTTTTATCCGTTTATCAACACTTCTTTGAACGTTACACATTTTCATCTTTCATGTGCTAGTTTTGGCTTGTATACTTCACTGACATGAGCTCATTTGAATCATAATTAAAAAAAAAAAACATACCTAGGTATTATCTTGACCAAAAAAAAAAAAAAAAAGAAAATAAAACATATAATGCAGTTTATCACAGACCACTTTCTTTCAATATTTATTTTTGTTGAAATCTTAAAACTTTTATGTTGTGGCACAAAGTAATTTTTGTGGAGTTTTTTGTTGTTGTTGCTGAGTAATGTCTGACTGATTTAAATATTGCAAACTCATTTTAGCTGTTTTTGTCATCTTCTTCTCAGTGTCGTTATTTCCCCTTTTTATAACTACCAACAGGTGTGGTTCTCATAGTGTAAAGACTTCAGCAAATATCTTCATGTGATCATGTTAAATGAAGAAAAACACTGGTAAATTATTATATATACGTAATTATAATATCAGATTTTTCTGACAAATCAAAGAAATAGAAATTAAATAGAAATCAAACTAATAGAAATTCAAACATACATTAAGCTATATCACATGTGTACAATTGTCTGTTATTTATGCGGAGCTGCTCTGATGCTTGCTGTTTCCTAAAGGGTGATGCCAGTTCATTGCTGTTGTAGTAGAAGTTGATCACGAGGCAGATTATGGCTGCGGTGGCAGGAACCAGCTCAGCAAAACTCACCTGCTACAGCATGGGCTCAGTTTGGCTGCCTGAACATCTCCTGAGCGCCATCCTGTATGAAATCTGTGCATCTAGTGACTTCATTCTATCAGCAGACCCTCAATGAGAAAAGAGTAAAGTCACAAGGATATAACCCAACCAATTTATATCTACTTCTATCGTTTTTTTCATCGGCTGCAAATAACTAGAGAACCTTAAAAAAGAAAAACTTGTAAAAATAGAAGCACATTCATCCACAGATGGTTGATTTAATTTACCTGAAGTGCTGCTGCGGTACAGCAAGGTTTTGCACCAGCAATAGTTTTGATGTTGAGTTGGTCTTAAATCATGAAAGCATGAGTAGGAGTGTACATTTAGTTGCAGAGCACAAATCAGTGAAGTAGCCCACACAGAAGAGATTATTTTTGGAACCTTAATAGCAAAGTCTTCTCAAGTTTTTTTTTTTTTCTGGTTCCTACCTGGGACACAGAATGCAGTTAGGGCCTCACACTTCCATCTGTGTTAGTCAGGGTGGGTTTGGATAGGCCGAGCAAGTTCAAACCTTGCTGCATTGATTACATCATCGGAACTGGAGTGCCGGAATGCACCAGTGAAGAAGGGGGGGGGGGGGCACCCAACTACTCTCACTATTGCCTCCCTGTGGAATCCCATGAGCAGAATGTGTGTGTTTGTGTTCCTTCTACCTCTAAATTCACCATAGTCTGGTCCAGTCTGAGACAACATGCTCGCATTTACCACGAAAAGGTCACATGACTTAGAGAGAATGATAGGTGTGTGTGTGTGTGTGTGTGTGTGTGTGTGTGTGTGTGTGTGTGTGTGTGTGTGTGTGTGTGTGTGTGTGTGTGTGTGTGTGTGTGTGTGTGTGTGTTGGAGACCAGCACAAGCACTGCAGGAACTCAGCTGCTGCAGGACACTGCAGGATTGCTGCTCTGCTCAGTAGCTCTTGCTTTTTGTCTCTGCCTCTCTGGTTTCGCCCTTTCCATTCACTCAGGCAAACTGCTCAAGGAGGATGTTGAGATGCTGCATACATCTTTACCTCTTGTAGGGGAGGTCAGAATCACAGAGGTGCAAAGAATGATAGTGAGGCACTGTACTGGGAAACTGTACCACCGCAAGAGACTACAGTAAAGAAATTGGAGATGAGGAAGGAGGCGGAGGGAAGGAGGGTAGAAAGTAGGGGGAGGGCAGAAGTGAGGTGCAAGGGACATCAGGTGAGTGCGGCAATTTCCTTTGCTGGCAGTGCAGCACTCACCCTCGTTGGAAGTGTGTGTCAGAGAACTGCAGATGCTCCGCAATGATATCAGGCTTCAGACGTGGTGCTGACTTCAAGCACAGTTTGCTGTTACAAAAAGCCTGCTGACACGGCACGGCCTGCTTCTTCAAGGTCTTAGCACAGTTACCTAAGTTGAACCCAGAGCTGATGGAGCCAGTCATTATGACCTGACTGGACTCATCATCCATAACTCACACACACGTTGAACAGCACAATTCTGAATAGTTTCACTTTAACAGGAAGCTTTACTCGCTCACTAACAATTTTCAGTTCACATTTGAAAAGACAGACAAGCGTAAACTGCAAACATAGTCGACTCTACCCTTCAAAACGTTTTATTTCTGTTTTTGTTCAGGGTACAGAGTAGACCAAAAGAACACAAACACTTCAGGACTTTCTCGCACACAATTTGTGATAAACACTCTCAAAAGTATCTCAGACATCTGCTGCCTATCCTGGTATCTACTTGCAGGACAATATAGAAGTGTCAGTAGGCAGAGGACAACTTCAAGACTGCACCACAGCTCCCCTGTCCCATGCAGGCCACTGTAGCGTCATTCTCATTTCTACATCTCAGCAGACAGACATTAACAGCACGGGACCACTGGCACAATAGATCCTTGTTAACAGTTTTCTTAGCAGTGCAGTATTCATGACTAACACTTACAAAATATAAACCTTCAACTAGCAGGGGAAGGCAAAAACCTGTCCTCTTCCTAAAGCTAAGTCAGGAAAGACTTGTTAAGTCTCGTCTAGCATCGGCAACTATTTCCATCCAACCCGGTTAGTTTTTTTTCCTCGTTATTATTTGAAATGAAGACTCCTCTCAACCAGCTGCTATCTGACACGCCGGCTGCTATTTCCAGCTTGTACCATGCGTTAAACATGGATGAGGGAGCAGTGAGCTTGACTGCTGGCTGGCTGGATGGTCTGGCTGGCTGCTGCCTGGTTATTACTGGTGCAGAGGAGGCTGACACTGATGAGACAGAAGCAGCCAGGAGCTTCATCACTGCACCGACATACTGTATGTGTACCAACTCCAGTCTGCCTGATATGAGAGGTTTACTGTCCTACACAGAGACACGCAAGGAGACAAGGTCTAAAGCAAATGACATAAGAGAGGAAATAAAGGCATACCTACAGATGAGTGTCAGGCTGCATCGCTGTCTGGGTAGAGAGAAGGAAAACTTCTCTGCACTCAGTCTGAGCCTAATGTTTGCTGGTGATGTGCCCTCATGGCGCGGCAAAGTTGACTGCTGCATTGCCTCCTGAACAGAATGACATTGTTTGCACTCTTTCTCTCTCTCCCTCCCTCACTCCTCCTCCTCCCCCTCCTCCTGCTGTACACGCTCGCTCCCCCTCCTCTTCATTGCACGCTTGCTGGCAGCATAAACTGCACAGCTCAGCAGTGTTCCCCCACTGCCGCAGCAGATCCTGCATGAGCTCTGCGTATCTGAGTGGGATGGGACTTTTAAAGGGGAACGCAGCCTCCTGGGTCAGTGTGTGTGTACATCCTCAGTCTGCCCCCTCCTCTCCTCCCTGTCCTCCTCTGCAAGCCACCCCCAGGAGAATCATCAGTGTAAAGGGCTCCTCACCAGAGAGACCCCCTGCACGCACACACTCCAACCCTTTTTATTAATTTTCACTCTATAGTAAAAGCTGCTGTGAGATATGAGTGTGTTTGCACCTTGTGAAAAACAGTTTACTCCACAGAGAGGCCCTTCTTTTTTTGTATGATTTAAAACTTGTCACAATATCGCTGAAATCTAATTTCCTTTGAAAACACCTGGAAATTTTTTTTTTCTTGCAAAGGGTTGCAAAAAATGTGTATTTCATAGAGAATTTATTTACTATAGCTACCAGGAAAATGCAGAATGATTTAAGAATTCAGAAGATGAAAGACTTGATCAAAATTATACTGTGTCATGTAGTAATAGAGTCAATAAATGTGATCGATTTGCTGTGCTCCTGAAAAAAAGATTGATTGATATTTTGGTAAAATCTGCCAACACAGCACAAAATAACATGTTTTGACAAACAACCAATAATCACTTATTGAGTTATTGAGAATTCTCACAGGTAGAAATCTATCTCCTGAGTGAAGTGCCTTTAATCTGCAGTCCTGCATAGTCCTTTAATTACCCAAGATGCATTGCTCCACTGGTGCTCTTCTGCAGTGCACTAAAATATAAAAACGTCTTTACCAAACATATTTGTCTTTTGCGCGTTGTGCTATGTAAGAGTGAGATCATTCATTATGTAGTCAGCCAATGAGGTTGAACTTCTCTTTCTGCAATGTCTTTGCTACACAAAAACACACTTTGTGGCTCACTTTCCCAGGTCTCAGTGAGGACATTTGCAGGGCACTGCCTCTCTGCATTTTAGCTATCAACATCTTGGCTGCTGCAGCAGGACAGTGCTCTCTCCTTCTCACTGCAGAAGCTTTTTTTTGCATGCCTTTGTTCTACATGTTCCTATAGTTGAACCCCCAGAAAATTTGTCCTCAGGTCCAAAACTTGATTGTGCATGCACTTTATATTAATCCTTAACCTAATAAGTCAAGGTGTTTGCCTACTTGTTTTAATCTCAGTAAGGTTTGTGTGTTATATCAAGGTTTTTCTCCACGATTAACTGCCCTTGCGAAATACATCACTGCTGGAATGGATTGCTGAATCAGGAAAATTCACATGATGGCACATCTGTGACTGTTGGGGATTTGTTAAATGTGGCTGTCCATATCAGTCGGTTTTGGTCGGCATCACAGATGTGAATCGTGTAAATATTGCCAGCCATCAGCTGGGGAGGGCTGCATCAAACCCTGCATGTTGTATTTTCAGGCAGATTTGCTGCTGCACTGTTCCAAAGAGTCTCTGAGCATCTGTTCTCTGCTCGGTGCTCTCTGACAGGTAGAATGACCCCTCCACCACATCCCTCACATCGCCTGTACCATTCTCAGTAATGGCGTTCCTCGTGATGAATAAGCTATGAGCAGGAGCCCTTCTTACCCGTGTCTGAGTGGATTACTTCACTGTGATTCACCTGGTTACTGACACCTCATCACCTTACGGTTCTCTCATTTGTCGAGTCAAGAGCAGAATGTGTAAATATGTATGAAAACTCATCCATCATATCTGTGCAGAGATGCAAAGATGAGTTATGTGCGCAATTCTCCGTATGTGCGCACAACATTGTGCTAACCCATGTTTATGACCTGACCCATGTTTATAGCTTGGAAATTTGCCTGTCATTGTTTAGGAGGTAATTTCCCATTGTTGTTATTTAGTGAGCTTTCATGAAAACCTTTTGTCCTGTCAGACATTTGTCAGGGACAAACTGACACAATGCATCATCGTCTGTTCGGGAGAAAGGTTAGGATGACTCCGTCAGTAGACTTGTGTGTAACCATCGGCTAGCAGGTTTGCATGTCTTTTTTTCCACACCGTTCCCAGTCCATTACTCAGCTCCATTGATCTGTCCGGGAAAGATAATTGATGCATTGATTTACAAGTTCAGCAACTTCTTTGGTTAACACATCAGCTCAGACTAATTCTCAATAGTCCTTAATGGAGGAGGAGACTGACTGATGGATAATACCAGGGTTTATGAAGCATATTTGGGTCACATCACAGGAAAAGTTCTTTTTAAATATCTTGATAAGATGTAAAACAGGTCAAACCTAGTGTATGACTGGTCTGTTTCTTACAGGGGTCAGTGGTAATGTCTGTAATTTGTTGTTTGTGGATATTAAATGCTAACATAACATTTGTTGTTTGAGGGCACTCACGTCATAGATCATGTGCATTAGTTCTGATATGTTAGAATTTTAAAAACAAATTTAGAGCTAAAATTGCAAAAACAAATTATGCCGCTTGTAGCTTGGGTTTGGTTTATTCAGAAAGGATATTTACATTTTGGTTTTATTCATTGTAACTTAGTTAGCCCATCCTGCAAATTTTAAGGATCTTCATTTTCTTTCTTACGCTTCTTTACACATTACAAATGCGATATGAAATCTTTTATAGTTTTTTTTTTAATAGTTTTATAGTTGATCAGCTGGACCAGTCAAATAAAACACTTCACAGCTGTCCACATTTAACATATGCACAGGCATTTACAGGTAATGATTTTCCATGCTTTCACGGATAGATAGACCAGAGCTTATTAATAATTTTGTCAGCAAATGTCTTATGTGTAAATAATTTACACCCTTAGGAGAAGTAGAACTTTCTGTCAAGTATTTACCATTGTTATATAAATAATTACCTAAAACTGTGTGCTCTATAAAGAAAAGGACAAAAACAGAATTGAATTTTCTCAAATTTCTGTTTGTAAGTTCTTGAAAAGCGCAGATTGAACATTTTAGAAATTGTAAAAATCTAATTCAAACTATTTCAGAACAACTCAGACAGTTTTTCACTTCTGGAGTTTTCTGAGTCCGTGTTACAGGCTGTTATATTGTCAATGGCCAGGCATTTTGAATTTTAGCATGGTGGATTCTGAAACAGCTGAACACAATAGATCCAAATCATACACATCTGTGTCTGGTGTGACTTTGACAAACGCATGGAGCAGCGATTTGTGAATAACAAAATAATATTTTCATTTTCTTTGAGTTAGCTGCTACAGGCTGCTGTTTAATTCTCCCACTTGCAGGTGGGACATACAATGCTCCCCCAACATGTCACATCCATGTTCTTTGGCCGTGTCTCAGTAGCTTGATCCTTTTTTATGCATGGGGATTTCATGCCTTTATCACCTCTGCTGTTGTTTACCGGAGAGAAAAACATTGACCCTCTATCACACTGCCTTGAGCAGGATGTGTAAAAGAGGCTGTGGAGATGTACTGAATAATGAGGTGTTGTAGAAATAGATGTGCACTGGGTTTCACTGCACCAATGCTTCTTTGCCGACCTAATTTTCAAAAAGTGAACAGATTCCTCCTCAGGCCAGGAGAAGTTAAAGCGACTCACTTTCAGCAGCAATACAGATCAAATCTGGTTGTACGTTAATGATCACAAACATTTGGATCTGCAAACAATGACATCTAGACTTGTGAATGCACAAGTGAGGGATTATTAATTTATTATTAATTTCCCAATGTGCTATTAAAATTCCCATTTTTACAAGGCAACGCTTGCTTTGTAAAACATGAAGTTTGAGCAGTGATTGGTTTTCAAATACGAATAATATCAAATATGTCATTTTTTTCTGCACAAGGTTTTTTTTAATGTAATTGCTTCCTTTTATTTTTTAATCCATCCATCTATTTCAATGTAAGACAGCTGAATTATACCTCTTTACTCTGAACAGATTCAAGGTGGAGACAGGTCTATACTGAGAAAACCTCCAAAATGATCACCTTGAAAGATCTAAAGGACTTCATCTTGATGAATGACGTTCTTCTAAGAGAGGAACTACACTCCATCACTGAAATGCTCCTTTGTATTCTATTAAACATTAATATTTATGTGACGTTAAGTCAAAAGATGATGTTTAATGCCATCTACTGTAATCTAGGAACTGTGACTATTGTGTGATGATTCTTGAAACATACTCCACTATGCTGGATATGGATCCTGGTGTTATTTGTGTCATTCTCATCTGCAGGGATGGTGCACAGCTAGTTATTCTGTCATTTTCCCTGCTCCTTTGTGTTCTGCTTTCCAGGTTCTTGGAGGAGTGATGCATGTTCTCCACAATAATTTGTGTCACCTAGAGCTGTGTGTGTTGACTCCTGGCCTAAATTCACCACCATCATTTGTTACCATCGAGAAGAGGTAAAGCATTCAGGGACAGATATACTTACAGGTTCCTCAAGAGTGGTGTGTTGATGTGTGCATCTGCCTGTGAAACATTTCAGGAACAACAGCAGCTGCCCACATATTCCTGACATGTGCACCTTTAACACCAGGAACCCAGAATCTCTGAGAAGTCGACTGCTGGATAGGAGAACCATGAAGTGGAGGAGCGGACTTATGTTCAAAGATAGAGTGAAACCTTTGAAGGCTGAATTTGAAGCAACTGGACTTGTATTTTGGGTTTGACGTCCCATCCAAGAGGCTTTTTCAGTTCTAACTGGCTGGTGGAAGACAGGACTACAGGGAATACAGATAATGATTTTTTTTTTCTGAGGTGGCTAACACAAGGTCACAGCTTAAAGGTTCAGTCAAACAGAAGCCTAGTTGCTTCAGATTAACCTTCAAATGTTTGACAGAGACTTGGATGAATAAGAATCTGACACAGTTATAGAACAAAACAGTTCCTCAAACAATGTAGAAAAGAAAATCGTGTGGATTTTTGTCGTTGTTAATTATACGCAGGTGGTTCTTTAACATGTAGTCTTGTTGATCTGTGCCAAGAATAAGAATGTGCAAATATATTAATCAGGAAATATATTAATGCCGACACTGATATAATGAAGATATCAATAATCAATAAATCATAAATCAGCCGTGATTTATTGATTAATCTTAATACAAAATTTGGACATAAAATTTGTAAATATATATTTACTCTGAATTTTTTGTCAGCAAAATGTCTAAAAAAAGTTGTGAAGGAGGCAGCAAAAGACTGGGAACATTGAAGACTGATCAATAACAGTTGATCGGGTCATTACACGAGTAAAGTGATCTATTGGTTAAAGGTTAGCATCATCACTGAGTAAGAAACAGCATCTTTAACAGACTTGTTCATTCACAAGCACGGGGGAATGGTAGGAAATAGAGCTGGGAAAAATGTGAACAAAGTCATCCATGCTTTACGTTCCCTCTTGATGTACCAGGCTCAAATGTCGTATTTCTGAAAGATGTCCCAGCCCAACACAATCATCTCACTGAAGAACTCGCCTTGCATCATGGGCTCAATATCACAGAAAGTGGGGGATGCCAGACCCAGAGAATGTTGGCAAGCAAAAGTGAGCATCTGAATTGTATTCAAGTACTTAGTTTGGCAGCTCCATTATTTTTTTGCAGGTTATGAGTGAGATTAAAAAATATTATATAAATTTTCCTGATCAAATATTACCATTTTTTCCAGTGGATCAGAAGAGATTTTCCATTTCCTGTTTCCACTCTTGACGATTCCCATGCTGAGCTTGGGGACAAACACTTGACTTATGGAGGCAATCAGGAGACCACCAACTACATAAGAGCTTGTTTTTGCCATATGACAGACCAGTGTGTGATGAACAGAAATGGCCAGCCTGTGAGCTCAGGATGGCCTTCACTTTACCGGAACGCAGACAGACTGGCTGCTTCAGGGCCCTGACTGTGGCTCTGATCCACAGGATTTACTCTATGGGATTCCCCATCTACAGCCAAATCTACAAAGAAAACCGTTCCTCTGTTACTGTGTTTACTTCATTTGGCTTCACTTCTTGTCTTAACGACATCTCAGTATCACTCATATGCAAAGATAGTCAGAGAAAGACAAATTAATATCAAGATAATATTTTTGAAACCTCACTGGAAAGACAATTTTCATATCATGAATGTAAAATGATTGTTCTTGTTCTAATAATTCAGTTCCCTTACAACATCCAGGGGATGCTACTGCACTTTTTAAATTTAGTCCATAAAAGAAGAACTACCTCAAAATCAACATTTTGTGTGGCCTCAGGGCAGATTTGATGAATATATCCACCATGCTGCTCTTGTCTATTCAATGTAAAAAATAAAACTCATGTTCCTCGATGTAAAATAATTTTTTTTAAAATAATGATCTCTTGTTAAGTTTTCAGTTTGACCCTCTGGCATGTGTTTTCTGAGGAAAAGTCTACTTTATGCAGTGAACAACGGAGGAGCACGTCCTCTACCTGGGACCCTTCCCTGGAGGTGTGCTGTACCTCTCCGGCTGGCCCTTCTCTGTGTTTTAGCAGCAATGCACCATTCAAGTCTGCAGGCAACTTGACAAATGAGCAGCAATCTGAATGGAGGGGATGCTCATACTGCACCACGTTCACATCCCCCTGTCCCGCAGTGGTGCACCTCTCTCCACTAACGTCCTTTTGTTACTGTAAACCAGAGAGAGCTCCTCTCAAAGTCAAACAAGCAGGACACAATATAAAGATGCACATACAAAGACAGCTGCAACAGAGAGCATGTGAACACAAACCTGTACATTCTAGTTCTCAGAAACAATTTGCTGCTTCTGGCTTTTTTCATATCATGTAGATTTGAAGATCTTGATTTTAGTTTGAGAGTACAAAACATTTGTAACCCTACCTGTGACGTTGGGATATGGTGCTTTTTTTTATACACACACACACACACACACACACACACACACACACACACACACACACACACACACACACACACACACACACACACACACATACAGTATATAATTTTTTTTTACATGGTACATTAATTGTTCCGCTGTTGAGTTATTTGATGAATTGAATTAATTGATTTCTGTATGTCGAGACTCATTTTATGTATGAATAGAGACAGGACTTAGGTATGCATAGTTGGTGCTAAAGAATTCTTCACATATGGAATCACTATTTCTGAAATGAAGTAATCACAAACACCGGGACTGATTTGGATTTAGTTTTCAGTTTCAAATATTTAGTAGCCAACATCAACAGGACAGGGTTTCATCTCTTGAAAAAGTACTTTATCCAGACTTGAAGCATTCGTACCTCAATACAATACAGAATCACCAGTAAAACACTTTTGATGGTCTGTAAAGCACTTAGTGGTTTAGAAGTCTTCAAGTTGTCAATGATGCTATAAAGCTAAGGCTGATGATGGTATGGTTTATTATTGCTTTTTAATTTAATTGAAGTATCATTGTAAGAACTGTGTTTTTCATATTTGTTGATGGTTTTTCTTGTCAAAAGGCACATTTTAATTTTGCTGTTTGTTTTTGTGTAGTACTTTTGATGGTGGTAGTAGTGGAACTGGCTTCAGTGTCATCTAACTGAACTGTGGTGTGTTGAACAGGCACATGTCACTAGCGCACACTGTCAATGCAGCATTCTGTCCCGTAGCTCCACAAGGAAATAAATGCATCCCATAATATTTACAGTCAGGGCTACCTGTTCTCATAGGCCTACAGTATACCTTTAATATCTGCTTAAGTGTATGTGTATGTGTGTGTGTGTGTGTGTGTGTGTGTGTGTGTGTGTGTGTGTGTGTGTGTGTGTGTGTGTGTGTGTGTGTGTGTGTGTGTGTGTGTGTGTGAGGGGTTCTTGGTGGATGTATCCTCATAGTTTTGTCGTTCAATGATTTGTCTTTTTATTGCTAACCAGTTGCTAACTGGTTGTGCTCTCATCCAAAGTGAAGCATGTTGAGTTGCATTTATATGCTCCCTATAAAAGATATATTTTATATGACAAATTCAACAAAGAAGCAAATAGTAAATTAGAATATATTTTTTCTGGGCCTTTTTGAAAATGTAGTTCCATGTTATTGGTAATAGCTATACAGTAGTGAGGATTGTCAGATTGAGAGATTCTCTAAAGCTCATCATCAGTGAAAACGATACCAGGAAACGATGCATTTCCTCGCTTTCCAAACGCTTCTGCTTTACACAGCTGGACTGTACAGGTCTTATATTGCAAGCCAGACGTTGAAACATGAGACGTGATCTCACCTACAGCATGAATCTATTTGAGAGCTTGACCCTCAACATAATCAGAGGGATCCAGGACATGTTAGAAAAGGGCAATATGGTGTATTTTTGTTAGCTGAAGGCCACAGATTGTTACTCAAGACCAAAAAAAAAATCTTAGTATGATCTAATGGCTAAAAACTACAGTTTTCCTGCGACTGCAACCCCTGCTTGAGAACAGCATCCACTCTGCTCCTCCACAGAAACTGCATTTCAGTGCAAGTGAGGAGTGTCTGACGCAGCATGCGATCATTCACCTCAGCAGAGTGCACCGCTCGGACTTGCCTTCTTGCAGCTTTTCACACACAACTCCAACACCACCCCAGCCGCCTACCCCCTATAGAGGCAGTATAATCTGCCAAGCGTAGAGTGGGACGTACTATCGATCCTGCTGAAATGATGCTTTCTAAAAGGGAGGCAGTAAGCATGTCTGCACTCCCCTCCTCCTCTTCTGAGAGGCCCTGAGTTATCACCGAGCTCAGCACATTGCACCATCACCGTATGGGAAAATGGGATTTTCAACTGGAAGACGAGCTGAGGCTAAGGTAATTCAAGTCACCAAGCTATGTTCCCCAGCGAGGAGGTAAAACGAGCCATATTACCTTCAAATGCCTCACACAGAAGACACATAAGGTCATTATCAATGTCCCGATAGTTTGAGTCCTTGTCAGAAAATAATCAGATGACAAACGAGAAAGTTTGGATGTTGTTGAAGTTAAAAGAGAGGAAGTGGATGACGTGTTGAGTGTCTCATATTTCCAACTTTAAGCACTTGTTCATGTGACCATTTGTGTGTGAATGTGCAGAGAACAAATGAAGTAAAGAATAATGCAGACTAAATAACAGGAGACCTCAAACCTCAGGCAAGAGCTGTCTGTTCCTGAAAAACCACTAGATGGCCACAGTGTCCTGGTGTTTTCCCACATTCAGGTAAAACGTGATTCACATGTCTGCTGTGTCTCACACTGAGCTGCAGAGTGGGAGGAAATTATGAGCTTTTTAGTTACCAGGTTCTGAGAAACAAAATAAAACTAAACAGGAAATGGGCTAGACTGTGAAAGAACCTTGAGGCTGGAAAGAAGCTGCAGTCTATCCTGAAACCTTTGCTCTGTTGACTGCTAACAGAAGTCATGTGCATGACCCATCATTTGTAGTCCATATCGCCTCTTATTCCTAGTAGTCAATAAAGTGTGATTTATTAAGCAGCTTAAGGATCTCATCTTCTCTCATCAGTTTTATCAGTTGTGTTAAGAGAATGAAGTCGAAGTCAGTTTCATTATCTGTTCTGCTACATGCGTACACATTGTATTTCTCACAAACCCTACAACATTAAATACTAATAGCGAAAAATGTAAGACATAGTCAAACATAAGAGAAACACAAAACAACAACAGCCGTAATCTATATGTCCTGAAGTAATGATGTGCTTTGCTGCTCCAACACAGTGAGAAATCATGATTAACTGGTCTCCTTTATAATTTTATGTTCCTGCAGAACTTGGGTCATGTGTGTCATGTATGTATTTGACATACAGAAGTATAAATGATCAATTACATTTCTTTTTACCACTGTACATCACATGCATGATTGTAGGGAAGGCTTTATGGGATGATGCTGTCCTTAAACTGCTTTAAGAAGCAGAAGACACAGAAAAAACATTAGGACTGTTCTGTATATATCTATACCGGTATATATATACACAGAAAAAAAAAATATATATACATACATACATACATACATACATTCTCTACCGCTTATCCGGGGTCGGGTCGTGGGGGCAGCAGCTTGAGCAGGGAAGCCCAGACTTCCCTCTCCCTAGCCACTTCATCCAGCTCCTCCGGGAGAATCCCAAGACGTTCCCAGGCCAGCCGGGAGACATAGTCTCTCCAGCGTGTCCTGGGTCGTCCCCGGGGCCTCCTCCCGGTAGGACGTGCCCGGAACACCTCACCAGGGAGGCGTCCAGGAGGCATCCTGACCAGATGCCCGAGCCACCTCATCTGGCTCCTCTCGATGCGGAGGAGCAGCGGCTCGACTCTGAGTCCCTCCCGGATGACCGAACTTCTCACCCTATCTCTAACGGAGAGCCCGGACACCCTGCGGAGGAAACTCATTTCGGCCGCTTGTATCCTGGATCTCGTTCTTTCGGTCACGACCAACAGCTCGTGACCATAGGTGAGGGCAGAAACGTAGATCACCGGTAAATCGAGAGCTTTGCCTTTCAGAGTCCGCATCACTGCAGACGCTGCACCGATCCGCCTGTCGATCTCCCGTTCCATCGTACCCTCACTCGTGAACGAGACCCCGAGATACTTGAACTCCTCCACTTGGGGCAGGATCTCATCCCCAACCCGGAGAGGGCACTCCACCCTTTTCCGACTGAGGACCATGGTCTCAGATTTGGAGGTGCTAATTCTCATCCCAACCGCTTCACACTCGGCTGCGAACCGTTCCAGTGAGAGTTGGAGATCAAGGCTTGATGAAGCCAACAGCACCACGTCATCTGCAAAAAGCAGAGACGCAATACTGAGGCCACCAAACCGGACACCCTCAACGCCTTGGCTGCGCCTAGAAATTCTGTCCATAAAAGTAATGAACAGAATCGGTGACAAAGGGCAGCCTTGGCGGAGTCCAACCCTCACTGGAAACGAATCCGACTTACTGCCGGCAATGCGGACCAAACTCTGACATCGGTCGTACAGGGACCGAACAGCCCTTATCAAGGGGTTCGGTACCCCATATTCCCGAAGCACCCCCCACAGAACCCCCCGAGGAACACGGTCGAACGCCTTCTCCAAGTCCACAAAACACATGTAGACTGGTTGGGCGAACTCCCATGCCCCCTCAAGGACCCTGCGGAGGGTGTAGAGCTGGTCCACTGTTCCACGGCCAGGACGAAAACCACATTGCTCCTCCTGAATCTGAGATTCGACTTCCCGACGGACCCTCCTCTCCAGAACCCCTGAACAGACCTTACCAGGGAGGCTGAGGAGTGTGATCCCCCTGTAGTTGGAACACACCCTCCGGTCCCCCTTCTTAAAAAGGGGGACCACCACCCCAGTCTGCCAATCCAGAGGCACTGTCCCCGACGTCCACGCGATGTTGCAGAGGCGTGTCAACCAGGACAGCCCCACAACATCCAGAGCCTTTAGGAACTCCGGGTGGATCTCATCCACCCCCGGGGCCCTGCCACCGAGGAGCTTTTTAACTACCTCGGTGACCTCAACCCCAGAGAAAGGAGAGCCCGCCTCAGAGAACCCAGACTCTGCTTCCTCATGGGAAGGCGTGTCGCCGGAATTGAGGAGGTCTTCGAAGTATTCTCCCCACCGAGTCACAACGGCCCGAGTTGAGGTCAGCAGCGCCCCATCCCCACTATACACAGTGTTGATGCTGCACTGCTTCCCCCTCCTGAGACGTCTGATGGTGGACCAGAATCTCCTCGAAGCCGTCTGGAAGTCGTCCTCCAAGGCCTCACCGAACTCCTCCCACGCCCGAGTTTTTGCCTCAGCAACCACCAAAGCTGCATTCCGCTTGGCCAGCCGGTACCTATCAGCTACCTCAGGAGTTCCACAGGCCAAAAAGGCCCGATAGGACTCCTTCTTCAGCTTGACGGCATCCCTTACCGCCGATGTCCACCAGCGGGTTCTGGGGTTGCCGCCACGACAGGCACCGACCACCTTACAGCCACAGCTGCGGTCGGCCGCTTTGACAATGGAGGCGCGGAACATGGTCCACTCAGACTCAATGTCCCCCGCCTCCCCCGGAACGTGGGTGAAGTTCTGCCGGAGGTGGGAGTTGAAACTCCTTCTGACAGGGGATTCCGCCAGGCGTTCCCAGCAGACCCTCACAATACGTTTGGGTCTGCCAGGTCGGACCGGCATCTTCCCCCACCATCGGAGCCAACACCACCAGGTGGTGATCGGTTGACAGCTCTGCCCCTCTCTTCGCCCGAGTGTCCAAGATGTGCGGCCGCAAGTCCAATGACACGACCACAAAGTCAATCATCGAACTGCGGCCTAGGGTGTCCTGGTGCCAAGTGCACATATGGACATCCTTATGTCTGAACATGGTGTTCATTATGGACAGTCCGTGACGAGCACGGAAGTCCAATAACTGAACACCATTCAGGTTCTGATCGTGGGGGCCGTTCCTCCCAATCACGCCCTTCCAGGTCTCACTGTCATTGCCCACATGAGCATTGAAGTCCCCCAGCAGAACGATGGAGTCCCCAGTGGGAGCGCTCTCCAGCACCCCCTCCAAGGACTCCAAAAAGGGTGGGTACTCTGAACTGCTGTTTGGTGCATAAGCACAAACAACAGTCAGGACCCGTCCCCCCACCCGAAGGCGGAGGGAGGCTACCCTCTCGTCCACCGGGGTGAAGTCCAATGTACAGGCGACAAGCCGGGGGGCTATAAGTATACCCACACCTGCTCGGCGTCTCTCACCATGAGCAACTCCAGAGTAGAAGAGAGTCCAACCCCTCTCGAGAGGACTGGTACCAGAGCCCAAGCTGTGTGTGGAGGTGAGCCCGACTATATGTAGTCGGAACTTCTCGACCTCACACACCAGCTCGGACTCCTTCCCTGCCAGAGAGGTGACATTCCACGTCCCAAGAGCCAGCTTCTGTAGCCGGGGATCAGATCGCCAAGGTCCCCGTCTTCGGCCACCGCCCAGCTCGCAGTGCACCCGACCTCCATGGCCCCTCTCACAGGTGGTGAGCCCATGGGAAGGGGGACCCACGTTGTCCTTTCGGGCTGCGCCCGACCGGGCCCCATGGGTGCAGGCCCGGCCACCAGGCGCTCGCCTTCGAGCCCCACCTCCAGGCCTGGCTCCAGAGGGGGGCCCCGGTGGCCCGCGTCCGGGCAAGGGAAAATGTGTTCCATTGTTCGTACTCATCATTAGGGGTTTCTGAGCCGTCCTTTGTCTGGTCCCTCACCTAGGACCTGTTTGTCACGGGTGACCCTGCCAGGGGCACAAAGCCCCAGACAACTTAGCTCCTAGGATCATTGGGACACACAAACCCCTCCACCACGATACGGTGACGACTTAAGGAGGGGTATATATATATATATATATATATATACATATATATATATATATTCGTGCTGTCAGGCGATTAAAAAAATGGATCTAATTAATTACAGGATTAATCGCCGCATTTTAATCTCATACCTGCTAAAGGCCCCCAAATAAAGAATTTGAATTCTAGGACATTACAAAATTGTAGTGCATGACTAATCAATAGAATACACCAAGAAGAGAAGATTTGAAATCCACATTTGTATTGGTTAAGTGTGCTTTATAAATGAAATTCAAAAGAAAAAAGGTCAAGCACATCAGCAAACAAATTAGGCCAGGTACATTTCTCAAAAATGCAATACAAATACAGTTAAATAAAATAAATAAAACTGATTAAGAAATAAAATAAGAGAGTCTGAAATAGGTACATAAGCAGACTCTCAATCAAAATGAATACTAAAGCTGACTCAATGCAACAATTCAAAATTAATAATATAACATGCCTGTAAATAAGGCAACATCAATAGCAAGATGCTAAAAGGCATTTCCTTTAAAAGGGTAAGCTAACATTACAGTAACTGAAAACAGACAACTCTGTCCTTGACATGTTTTGCATTTAAATGATACGTCAGGCTGGAGCTGCTTCGGTGATATGAAAATTCTCTTTTACAAAAGATACAAATCACTGCGTTTTTGTTGAAAGTCCCATCTTTGTTCCTTTTATAAATAAACTTTCTGCCCAAAGGTCTGCGTGGACTTGCCTCGCTCTCCTGTGTCGCGTCCATCTCTGTTGTCAGTCACCCTGCCTTTGACTAGTGGCGCAGGTACGAAGTGACGTGCCACTGCAGCCTACGGGTCACTCAATGGGCCACATTTAAAATGCTTGCGCATTGACTTGCCACTCACGATTAATTGTGTTAAGTTTTATAGCGCGTTAATTTGCAGCGTAACTAATTAATCTAATTAACACGTTAAACTGACAACCCTAATATATATATATATATATATATATATATATATATATATATATATATATATATACACACACACACACCCACACACACACACACACACACACACACACACACACACACACACACGTCCAGCTATGGTTTCCAAAACCAAAAGCACAATCATTGTGGTTTCCAGCTATGGTTTCCAAAACCATAGCTGGACGTATGATTTCCAAAAGGAAACCATAGCTGGACAGACTGTTTTTGCTAGCCAGCCACTTTCACTCAGAAATTGCTGCCGTTTTCTGTCTCGTTCCTGCTGTTTGGACTTTCTGCTCAAAAACATGAAAATTGTGGGAACAGTTATGACACTCTAAAATTATGTTAACTGGGAAGTCCATGTATAGTTAGTGATGGGCAGATGAAGCCCCATGAAGCATTGAAGCTTTTCATCCCAATCGGTTCACTGCAGTTCGAAGCTTCATGAGGCTTCATTTGCTCTAGTACAACATCTACTGGATACTAAAATATCAGTTGGCATGAGTTGTGTGTGGCATTTTGCAGAAAGCCTGTGAATAAAAATGTCATCAAAATAAGGAAGTATGCAAAACATCTATATTTTAGTGATGGCAGTACACTGTGTGTGTGTGTGTGTGTGTGTGTGTGTGTGTGTGTGTGTGTGTGTGTGTGTGTGTGTGTGTGTGTGTGTGTGTGTGTGTGGCATTTTCCATACTGCCAGTATAGAAAATGATCATTTGGACATGACAACAATGAAAATACAGTAAACATGTACAGTGAGGGGAGGGTGGTTGGAGTTGGGGTGTGGACAATGATTGTGTTTTTGTAACGTTGATGTATAGCCAGTGATTATGCTTGGGCCATATCATTGGTTTTTATATAAAAACAACATTTTTGTCCACTGTATAAACTTTATGACTCATAAAGAAAGATGAACAAATATCTAACTGTCAAGCATGTTTATCAATGTGTCTTCGATGTGGAGCTATTATACGTCAGAAATAGCAGTCTGTGATGGCCGGCCACACATGGTAGCATCCACACCTCACTACCAGTTCATTTTTATTTTGCAGTCACAAGCCTCAATATTAAACAACATTTTATACACTATTTCAGTTTTCATATTTTTTAGTACTACATCTTGGCACTGAAAGTGCAAATTAAGTTTGTATTAACATTTGTTTCTTTTCTTTTGAGTTACCTGTGTAACTGTGGGCTCAGATAGACTGCTGCCAGCTTTATTGGACTGGCCATTAACATACTGTGTCATGGGGGGATCTGGGGATTTACATTGAGTTTGGCCAGTTAGGTATGTAGTAGCCATTTTATTTCCCCCTCTGTGTTAATTTTTAGTTTGGCTTAACTAGTAATTAAGTTAATCTGTTTGGTTGTTTGGGAGGTCAGTTTTGTTCTGTTGTGTCCATTCATTTGCTTCGGTTCTGAGTTCTGTTGGGGTTTTGTATTTAGTTGACCTCTTTTGCAGCTTCATTTGGTCAAACTCTTTTTATAGATGTTTTGCTTTTTGGAAAAAATTTTTAAAAAGCCCATTTTGGGACAAAAAATCTCCTGTGTCCTGCTGCCTTACTGCTTTGTCCCTGACACCGTCCATTCTGTGTGTACATATAGACACGGGTCACACTAACGTCACAGCGGTTTTCGTCGCAGGGAGACGCCCCCCGGATAAAAAAAGTTTCGTTAAAGTGTCCACACGACAACGCAGACCTGGCGTTTTCGTCCCAGATATCTGCGTTGTTGTGTGGACGAAAGGCGTAACCACACCAAAAAGCATATTGTTCACGTGATTCCTTCTAGCAGATGCCCCGTGATTGGTTACGTGATAGAGTGAAGTTTTCAAGTGAGCTTATTCAAATATACTAGCAGGAACCCGTGGAAATTCCACGATAAAACAATATTAGACTTCCTTTGTTTTCTTTTTTTTCATCTTACAATATGTCATCTTAGAATATTCCCGTGCCTTTGGAGAAGAAATAATCCATTGATGGAATAACCCGGTCATTCAGTATATTCAGGTAATCAGCTGATCTCATTCTTTGAACACACACTGTTGCTGATCCTAGATCTGACCTGAACGGGCATATTCCAAGATGACAATGTCAGGATTCATTGGGCTAGAATTGTGAGGGAGAGGTTCAGGGAGCATGAGATATCATTTTCATACATGGATTGGCCACCACAGAGTCCAGACCTTAAACTCGTTGAAATTCTTTGAAAGAAGAATCTCAATGAGTGATGGAGATGGCTTTACATAGTGGTCAGACCCCATCACCATAAATGCAAGATCTTGATGAAAAATATGACAAAAATATTGCATCACTGGATGGAAATAACTCGTGATATTGCATTAACTCATTAAAACAATATCATAGTTAATGCATGCTGTAAACAAAGCTAAATGCAGTCCAACAAAATGTGAGACGGTGTGACTTTTTTGACGGCGACATTTTTTTTGGCCAGGCAGTGTGTGTAAATGGACATTAAACAGAACAGAGAATTTTTGTGGTGGCAGCTGTTTATTTAATTCCACATGCGCTCAGGAGCTCTTGTTCACGTGATTCCGTCTGGCAGATGCGCCGTGATTGGTTGGGCGCTTGATTGACAGATAGTGGGTGGAGTTTAAAGCGTGACAGGGTGAGGTTGTCAAGTGAGTTTATCCAAATATACAGTATAGGTGGGAAGATAGGTGGGGAGATATGTATGTCTTTCTTGTTTGGGGGACAAGAAAGACATATACATAGATATATGTCTTTCTTGTCCCCCAAACAAAAACTGTGGTGACATCTTACCTGATCTGACCAGACTGTGCTCAGTTTAATCAGTAGCTTTAATTTCACTATAAAATGATGATGATGATGATGATGATGACAAAGATGATGTTTGTCTAGCATGTGGCCCGTGATAAACTGGCATCACGGGCCGCATGTACCCTGCCTTTTGCTTTAATCAGCTGGAATTGGCTCCATCTGACACGTGACTGACAAGGCAGATAAGGTGGTATTGAAATACCGAGAAATAATCAGAAAGAACGTTTCTTTAAAAATGACATAGCCTACATGAAGTATGATGGTCATTGTTGCTATAAAATTGTGGGTCATAAAATTAAATTTTGAGTGAAGAATTGCTTAAATCAGTGTTAAACTATCAACAACGAGAAGTCTCAGCCTCTAGTGGTCGGTCAATAGATCTCATTGATAAATTTACAACCGATCGGAGAGCTGTACCAACGTGGAGCCAACTTCGCTCGGGATGCTGACAGCCTGTCGGGAGGGGGCGGGGCTAATCTGCCGTAGCAGCTGGGAGCTCGTACCACGTGACGAGAGCGAGCAGTTCCACAGTCAGCAGCCATTACTGTTTCATCTCATTAACGTTCGGCCTCAGATGGTCAGAGGGGAACACGGGACGGATATCGCGATGGAGTAGGCGAAGAATGGCGCGTCTCCTGGTCTCATCCGTGTTTCTGTTCCCCCGCCGCACAACTTAATGAGGTCAGTTCTCCGGGGGCTTTTCATCCCTCCACCGTTTGCTGCCCCCACGGTGTCCGCCGGAGGAGCACTCCGGTTTCCTCATTCCATCATGTTTACATGTATGATGTCAAAAACGACAGTTTACCGGAGGTGCCACTTCTAAATTATCCACATACAAGGAGTTAGCCGGTTGTAAGCAGTCATTGCTTTCTTTGTTTTTGTTTGTTCATAGTAGCCGTGTTGTAGTTTATGCTAACCCGGGTTTGTGCTGCTTGTTGTGTAACAAACCATTCGAATGTGAATTAGCTTCAGTTAGCTTCGTGTTTTATCATCTGTTCATTTCTGATTGTGTGCTGCTCTAAAACACTGGTCGCTCTCTGACGTGAAGCTACATCAGCTAGCATAAGCTGACTGTTCACCCGGCCTTTATACTCTCATTTAAATCAATGTGGTTGTCTTTAACTAATACCCTACTGTAATAAATAACAATAAGTCACATCTAACATCCAGTGTTTGCTGGAGGTCTCGATTCAAAACTTGATGTTCATCCCGGAAGCTGTAGTAAAAGCTGCTAACACTAAAGAATCTGGACTGAAACATGATTGTTGTGTAAGGCTGCATTAGTTTGAGTTAGCTGTCATTAATATACTGGTATGTGGGTAAAATACACATAACCGAACTAAGGAGAAATAAGGTAACAGGACAAACAAAATAAACTAATCCCATTTAAAGGCTTAAACCTGTTCATTTTCAGTTCAACACATTCAAGTTTTCCATCGGCAAAATGGCTGACTTTGTTTGTTGGGAAGTTTTATTTACTCAGCAGTCAACAAACAGGTTTGGGCATAAGTGGAGATGGGCCCTGTTGAAACTGGGCCTTAGAATAGAGGCAAGTATTTCCTTGGCTCAGCAAAGCCAGCGAACCCTTCATCTTGCATTTTAATAAGCTCCAAACCGACCCAGGGCCCCAGGAACCCCAACAAGCCCCGGCCAGGATCCAACCCAAATATATCCCCACACTGCTAATGTGTCAGTTCTGTAGTCCAGGGTAAATGTGTAATGATCCTGTATTGTTCAGTTAGTTTTGATTGCCTTGTGCATATTTGTGTTGTAAAGTGGCCTGGACAGAGGGAATGATAAACTCTTGGCTCAAGCAGTGTGTAAATTAACATGTTTCACTCCCTGTGAATGCTGGACAGGCATTGAAAAGGAGATTGATTACATTCAGATGCTGGCCACCCGTTGTTTGCTTTTTCTTCCCTTCTGTTTTCCAATCACTGAAGGGACATGACCCATTTAAATGGTTGTTTACTTGCATTAGAAGAAGGTCCAAAACACTTCTCAATGAACTCTTGTCTACAATTTAATTAGGGTTGCCTACCCTGCTGCACAGTTTTCCACTTTGCACAATGCTCTCTTCAGCCTAGTTGCAAAATAGGCAGAATTCTGGACACCAAAAATCAGCATTGGTTACAAGTGTAGCAGCAAAGTGCCAACTTTTGTGGGGTAACGGGGTTAAGAGCCATCTGGAAAAAGTAATGAAATTAACTCGTGGTCATTTTTGTGTTCTGATGATCCACACACATCGTTATATGTCCTATATTTTACTGCAATATCAAGTGCGTCACAATCTATTCCTGCTGTCACCACGTAAACATAAAAGTGTCGGCCCTGGTCTGTTCCAACCTCTAGAAAGAACACTCAAGGCAGTGATGTGAAGTGGCCAGATTGGACATGTTGCATGGTTCTGAAAACCTATTCCTTTTTATCTCTGTGATAACTTCCACTTGTAGCTGTCTCTGGCCACCTCCATCACCGTCACAAACCCAAGGCTTCAATCAATATTACAGTGTAAGGTAACATCGAACTGGACTGGATGAAATGGTGGCTTTTTATTTTTTAATTTTCTCCCAGGATTCTGGAAGATATTGTAAGTTTGATATAAATTTTTGTCACGTAGCTGCAATTATGCTGTTTTTGGCTTTTATTTTCAATGACATTTGGTGAGTAAGAGGCTGTGGGTTATTCATGTTCAGATTTGTTCACCCTTCATATTTTGGGCAGTATTTGTTCCACAAATCACTTGTAAAAGTTCAATTATAAAACTGCGGTGTGAAGAAATTGCTGGTTTTTACTTTTTGTAAGTAATCTACAAATCATTTTTGGTGTGGAGCTGCTTTGATGAGATTTGTGGTCATGTGAATGTGGCATGTTGAAAAGTTTTGTTTTTTTTTCTTGGAGACTTTTAGAGATGCACACAAGATATTTACCAATCCATCAAGAAAGTAGCATCTGACATGGCAGCAATCAAGTGTCCTCCCGATGGCAAGATGTTCTAATGGAGAAGCGGTGATAGCATTCTCATCTTTCTGTAAAACTAATCAGAAATAATTTTGTATTTGTTTTGCTAATTTTAATGGCAAAAAACTGACCTTAGGAACAGGCTGCAAGGAGAAAATGTCAGTGTGTCTCCTGTGGTAAGAATTTCGCTCTATGATGGTTAAATCTTTCTCCAAGCTGAGTAAAATCAAATGCACTAATAAGTAATGCACATTTTGTTCATGATACACCAAGTGTGTGATTTACACAATGGAGTATGTCAGCAGTCACATAACTGTATTTTGTTTCTATAATTTGATCAATTTTGTCTGGAAATGTTATTTATGTAATCTATTCATTGTTTTGCCAAGTTTGATCAACTTGTTTTCCAAAAAAGATGTCATGGGGAAATACTGATGTTTTTAAGACAACATAGGCCGACTGATGAGCTGCTTCTCCTCTGATCCTGTCATGTTTGAACAAAACATAATGGTCAGAGACCTTTTGCCGGATTTCTGCCATCACGTTGTTTGCCTTTTACAATGTCTTTGTTTACGTCATTCAGGGAAAGTTCTGACTTGTCCGTGTCCTATCAAGAGGACCAGGCCAGGACTGTGGGTGTTTTCCATCCATTCCCTGACCGCAGTGTTAATACGGTCAGCCATATATGTTAGTAAATTATCAATGTTACCTATTTATGCTGCTAATATATGCTGTATAAAACGGCCTGTGTGACTGTTAACACCACTGACTGGTGTGCTGGCTGGCGGACAGGTTGGCGATTGAGGGAAAGTACTGTAATTTGAAAATGAGCACAACTTTTCTCAGCAGAAATGATTCCTTGTTCTGGGAAACTATATAAATGTATCATCCGGCTGAGATGGAATGTTTGTCCAGTCCTGAAACTTTCTGCATCAAAAATACCTTCCAGTGGTGTCTCCGTCATACAAGGTGGACTGGGTTTTCTCTTTATGGCAGAATTTATTCTGGCTTTTCCTGTTACCCTCTGACTAGACAGTCATCTAATAAGTGGTTGGACTATTTACAGTCTTTCTCCTATTTTTGGATGTTGTGGACATGGACTAGCTGAATGACATGCTGGTGCTGAGATTTGCTTGATTTTCACATCCATTAGAGTGAGAGAAACCATTCCCATTGAATTTAAGTCATAATGCTACTGAGCAAAATCAGTTCTGTTTTTTTCTCTTTTTTGTATATTTAAATGTCTTTTAATTTTTTATCATTTTATCAAATATTATTGATTATGATTGCACATGTCAGAAAGAAACATTGTCCCCTGCCAGGATCTGGAACACTTTTTTTTGTTGATGCTTGATAAATGGATGAAATTGGTCACGTGAATATCACAAATTCTGGGATTGTATCGTGTTTGTTAAGATGAGCTTGAAAGGACTGAAGCGTAAAATTGAGGACAAATAATCAAATAAAGACTTGTTTTCATGTTGGTGATGCTTCAGTGTCCTAAGTGAGTAATTTAGCAAAAGGAGTGCTTTAGTAACATGTTTACCATGTAGAGCTCTAACATTTACAGGGAAGTGGTGTTTTATGAAATGGCAAAGAAAAGAGAATGAAAGATAGCATATCTTGGTTTTCTTGGCATAGCAGTGAACTGTCTTTGTGAGGAGATGAGACTTGACGAGGCGTGTGCATGTATATTTGAAAGAGGGTGTGTGACGAGCAATTTTGAATAGCCTTGTTGTGTAAAGAACACAGTCGCCGGGTTCTGCATCTCCTCATGCCAAAGTTAATTTGTTCTGCACATGGAACTGTAGGATTTACTGTGGGCTCATTCCCAGGGTCCCGGAGATGATGCTGATCGGGACGTGAGCACCAAGCGACATTTTCAGGTGTCTGAGAACAGGACCACAAGTAGCATGTTCTCCCCGAGTTACACAGATCCTGATCTGGGATTTCCAGATGAATGTGTGCAACAAATGTCACCATGACAGTAACTTCAGGCTGGAGTTAATGAGGCCACCAGTGGTACAGATGCATGTTTTCCAGCCTGACTGGTAATTTGGCTTCTGTCTCAGATTTCTTAGGTCATGGGACAGTAACCTCTTTGATTTACAGATAGTGTCACATGAGAAACAACCCTGCAGCGTCTATCAGTTGTCCTCCGCTTATGATGAAAGGATTCTAAATTAAAATAGTGAATTTTCTAGTGAATAAAAACATGAACTGTGATGTACTTAAAAGGGATGAACTGTTATTGCCATCAAAGGATGTTGAAAATGGGCTTGTGATGTATCACGCGTGTAAACTGCTGTCTTAGAAGAGCTGAGGAGAAAGTTTCCCCGGCAAAACAGACAGATGTCTACTCTGATGAGATAATAATTAACTTGTTTTTTTATTTTATCTCACTTTCGTCTCCTAATCTCTCCAGGTAGGCTTTAAACAACGCCTGGTCTGCCCTTGACTGTCTGCATCCGGACATACACAAGTTCAAACCTGCTTCTGGGGTTGTAGAAGCACAGTTGAGGAGAGGGTCTCTAGCTTGTTACTCCCCCCATTAGTCATTTAGGGAGGGGGGGGGGAAGAGGAGGAGGAGGAAGAAGAAGGAGCAGCTGTAACTATCCAGAGTATGGGGCAAAAAGTCCCAGGAGGTATTAAAACCATTGATATGCGGGATCCAGCATTCAGCCCCCTGAAGCTGGAGCTACAGGCTCTGAATCACACCAAGCCGTCTCGACTGGATCTGCTGCTGGACATGCCGCCTGCCAGCCTGGACATCCAAGTCCAGCACTCATGGAACAACGACGATCGCTCGCTCAACATCTTTGTCAAGGACGACAACAAGCTGGTTTTTCACCGGCACCCTGTGGCACAGAGCACGGACGCCATCCGAGCCCGCGTCGGCTACACGAGGGGACTGCATGTGTGGGAAATTAGCTGGGCCATGCGACAGAGGGGAACGCACGCCGTGGTCGGGGTCGCAACAATCGATGCCCCGCTTCACTCAGTGGGCTACTCGGCTTTGGTGGGAAGCAACGCTGAGTCCTGGGGATGGGACCTGTGCAGGAGTAAACTCTACCACGACGGCAAAAATCACCCAGGAAAGAGCTACCCGGCGTTCCTGGAGCCGGACGACACCTTCATCATACCGGACTCTCTCCTGGTCGTCTTGGACATGGATGAGGGGACTCTGGGGTACATTGTGGATGGACATTATCTAGGAGTGGCATTCAGAGGACTTAAGGGCAGGAAGCTGTACCCAGTGGTGAGTGCTGTGTGGGGACACTGTGAAATACGGATCCGGTACATAAATGGACTCGATCGTAAGTGAAAGCGTTTATTCTTACTTCTTTTCAATACCTTTTCAGTTTCTCCTGTGGGTGAAATTCTTTTGACAGCTTTGAAGTCTTTTGTAAAGCTCTTGGAAAACCAGTGGCAGACTTTATTGGAGCAATAAACAAAGGTGTGACCTTTCAGGGTTTGTCAGACGGTCTGAGCAGGACACGTTACTGCAGACAGGGTTACTCTAGAGCAGCGATACCGTCTGACTGACGTCAGGGTGGCTGCCTCTCCCGTCGCGTAAAGCAGACATGATAGTGAGTTTTTATTATTTTATTAGATAGTAGTCTTGTCTTTCTGTCCAGACATGTTAATATTAATAGTTAACTATTTATGAAAATGAAAATATTATCTCACTATTGCGACGGCACATGTTTTCTGTACTTTGCCTTCCTTTTCAGGCTTCACTCTAGTGCGTCCATCGCAGATGTGTCTTATTGATTAACTGCATTAAATGCAATAAAACAAGATGTACATTCTCTCCCCTACAAAAATAACAAGACAAATTGGATTATTGACAATTATTTTATGGTGAAAGAGTCACAAGCTTTAGAATGAGGGAACGTGGTTGTTTTTGAAAAACTTGTGTAAAAGCTCCATTTCCCGAGTGTTCAGTGCTCATTCAATTAGGCCTGTTGGAAAAGAAGCAATGCAGATAGAGCAACATGCAGGAAAAACCAGATTCAAATGGATATACATGGAACAAATCTTTGATCAAGTACACTGATTTTCAAGGCAGCTAATCTCATGATGTTAATCTCATGGCTGGTTGGATCCCGTGTGCAGCATTGTCGCTGTAGTTAAATAACGTGACTGCTAAAAAAGTTCATTACAATCCCCAGCCTCCAACGGAGTGAGAAAGCTGATGGGGTAATGGGTTCCATTTACGGCTTTGAGAGCATTGATTGTTTTTTCTTACTGAGGTGAAAAAAAAGCAATATAGAAATATGGGAGGCATCACACCTAACATAAAATAACACAAAACAAAAACCTGTCCTGCTAATCGTATAAAAACTGTTTGCCCTCCAGTAAAAAAACAATCCCACACTCAGCCTAAAGGTAGACTAATGACTTTCAACCCAATGGTAACCACATTACTGCAGTACAGTAGTGTTTATTGTCACATCGAACAAGTTAGTAGTTTGGCACAATTTTAATTTTGGCCACTAAAACTTTAGTCAAAGGCAGAGTCCAGTTTGTTCAGGTAATTCCTGATATGAATTCCAGTTGTGTTCATGTCAGACAGTGTTGACTCGTTCAGTAAAGTCAATGAAGGCGTTGAATCAAAGACTTGTGAGAGAGTTTTGTCTTGGTCAAATTAAGAGAAGTTTAAAGTGTGAGAAATCAAAGTTGTCTTGCTTTTTCTTTTGTTTTCCTCCAGAGAAGCAGTGCAGAAGCCAGAAATATTTTTTGCTGACAAGTAATTCAAATTATCAATCAATGACCAAAAATGTCTCACAAATTCTAGTTTAAACACTTCTAAAGACCAAACCTCATGGATCACTGTGTAGAAAAAGCGATTCACTCAAGTCAGATTTAGCACACAAATTTGCTCCATTTCATTTGGTTGTCTTATTATATGCCCTGTAAATGGATTTGAGATTGGCGCGAATCTCCTCCTGGAACGGCCATCCTGTGATGGACACGACCTATACTGAGGCTTAAATCTTGATTATGTCTTAGAATGACTTTATAGCCATGGAAATGTAGGCGAAACACTGTTCCCCATCCCAAATTTGTTTTATGTTAGTGTCTGTCCATCAATTTAATAAATTTGGTAAATCATACATTTCACCTGTCAGATTTAGGTCCAGACTTGACTTTGATGTGCTCCTACATTAAAACTCATCTGTCTGTCAAACCTCTCCCCTTCTTGTCTCTTCAGCTGAACCGCTGTCTTTGATGGACCTGTGTAGGCGCTCAGTGAGGGTGGCATTAGGAAGAGACCGTCTGAGTGAAATCCATAGACTGTCCCTGCCAGCCTCTCTCAAGAATTACCTGCTCTACCAATGACCCCGCTGACAGTCGGAACACCCTCAGCACGCTCTCGTCTCATGTTTCTCTGGGATCTTTTGGGTTGAACCCATCTGACAGCATTGCTCAAGCTTCCACCACTGATTTAGCCTTCAGCAAGTTTGCTTCTGTGTCAGCGGCTGGACTCCTTTGAGTTGTTTGTCCTGTTTTTATGACTTTTTGTGGATACTCTTTACCTTAATGAAATCAGGAATCACTGAGCACTATGCACATGCTGATCCAAACAACGCCCAGACAGCCACCATGTTGGTATACCTCCTCAAGTTTGTAAATTAATGTGATGGCACGTGTGGTCGGTAGCTCTGTTTTTATCTCCAAAATAGGAATTTCAATAATATAGACTTTTACTTTTGAATAACGCTTAACACACACTTGATGGAAGATAAACTTTTGAGTTTGTGCAAAGGTGCATTACCATTATTTGTACACAAGATGGCAGCACATACACAAACCTTGCATATCCTTCCAATTGAAAATCACAAGATATCTCAGTTTTAGAAATAAAGATTTCAAAAGATAATACATGGATCTCACACAACAGAAAAAAGATTCCGTCTTTTCCCACAGAATCCTGATTGCAGCGTGGATGAATGCACTGTGAGATAATTCCAACTGCTGACTGCACAACTGGGTTTCAGTGTGATAAGAAATTGGGGGCCCCCATTACTTATCTGCAAGGCATCAGACGGGATCAAAAGCAGCATGAGTTTTAATGGAAGGGTAATGTCACTGTGATTATTTGTAGCATGCATCTTGCAGTAAGTCGGTCTTCTCAATGTTGTGTGTCTTTTAACCACACTCCCGTCACTTTTACTTTTTCTGAAATTTCCAACCACATGACCCAAGAGTGCCGTTTTCTTTTTTCAGTTTTTCCAACAGCTACTTTGAATTGTTTGCACACTGCATTTAACTATTTAACCAGACTTTGAGATCAATTAAACTGGATGTTCTTGGGCCTTACAGAGGCAGAGCTAAGAACCATTAGTGTAGAGTTCATGTTGTAAAGCATGAAGGGGTGGGTAAAAAGGACTGTGCTGTGGAATGGTAATGTGTATGACAACCACAATGAGAGGCAATGCAAAAATGTCTGCACAGATGTACTAAAAGGCCAGATTACCAACTGAGGAAATCCCACATACACTTGTTAATTTAAATATTTTTAAATAATGTCGTTCTTTGTCATCATTCAACTGTTGTGGATTCACTGCCAGAAACCACCTTCCCTTGCTTCCACGTTCCGTTTTATTTGTATTCCTTGTTGTGTATTGTTTGTAAGTATTAAAGTTTATTTCAAAGTACTTATGTATGTTGTACAGGAGTCATCTGTCAAAACTGAAAAGTTTAAATATTTTTGCAAAAAATGTGAAACTAGATTTATGGTAAAAAATAAAATAAAAACGGAGGTTTACAAGGGTGCATCTGCACAAGTTTATTATTCCTCTGATTTTAATCAAGTATATCTGGTTGAAGCATCTGTTCATGCTCGCCCACTTTCATGGTTCATCTCCGCAAAGACATCTTTAGTAATTTGTTTTTTTAGAAATGTGTCAGCTTTCACTTTAAACTTTTTTTTTTAATTCATGGAGTTCGGCAATGTCAACCTGATCAGGGCTCTGATCGACTAAGTAAACACTGGTACGTGCAGCTTTTCACTTCTCTCTCAGCAGCGAGTGCATTTGTTACTTCCAACAACGAAGTAGTTCATAGTGCATTTAAGTCAAACACTGCATTGAGACAAGTTATTAAATGGATAAAAGATAAATGGGATCACAAAGGAGAAAGTTAATAATTGAGAATGTAACAGACTAAAAACAGAATACACAGTGTTATTTGGGGACATGAGTGATCTATTGCATTACAGTAATTATAGCAGTAGCAAGGTAGAAGCCTATTCCAGCTGATAATAGAGAAGAGGCAGGGAAGTCTGGAGAAGTTTTCAGTTTGTTACAAGACTGACAGGAAAAACTGTCAGAAAAGTTATTTTCATATCAAGACATAACTCAAATTTAGTGCAAGGTAGCGGGGAATCTTAAACCGTTGGAGCTGGAGCACTGTTCAGACGTATTAGTTACAGATATGTGAAGCATAAAAACCGTAGACTGCTTTTCTATATTTAGAGTATGGGGAGCGAAAGCAGTTACGTCCTGAAAAATTTGAAGGGTCTAGTTGGAGCATAGTAGGGTTGCAGACCATGCATAAACCATTTAGTGCTTTATCAACCAGTAAAATGTTAAAAATAGATTTCAGCTGTGCCTGATGAACATATTGTTGAGACAAATTATAAATGTAGGATTCATGAGCTGTGGGTGTGATGATTTAACCAACTCTCCTGTTGCATCATTCTCCAGCTAACAGTTCTATATAGACTGAAACGCAGATGGAGAAGGCATTGACTTGAATCAAGCAAATAAAGGTTACCTAAGTTCTGTACAAAATGGAGAAGTTTATGAATATATAAATGTTAACATTTGTATTTTATGGCAATTATCTTAGCAGAACAAAAGTATATAAAAAATATGTCCTCTCCCCTGACACATCTTGGACTTTACAGTTTGGTAAAAAGACATAAACATCCCAGTTTTGCACTGAAACAATTGCAAAATACCCAAAATATTACAGTACTTCTTTAAAAATATCAAGCTTTTGCTACACCTTCCGTAATGAGCCACCAGGTTTTCAATAAAATAGTATTCCAGGAAAGGCGAATGAAAGTCTTTACTCCAGAACTGAAATTTACTTAAAATTTACATGAACCAAACAGAATGAAGCTTACAGTGAACAACAGAGAGTAAAAGAGGAGGGCTGGGGTGAGGTTTAAGGATCATCACATATTATCTTTTCTCAACGCATGAAGAGTTTCACAAACAGTAATCTCAACCTTTGTGCTTTAGTAGTTTAGCAGCATTACTTCAGGTCCACGTCTAGATTCAGCTCTGTGTACTTGCTAATAACACACATACGGTGAATCATGTGCGGCATTAGAAACCCAAATTCAAGAACCCCAGAGGGGTGTAATATTCACCTGCAACTTTATGAGGCCGGTCATTCAAACACAGCGTGATTATTGATTTCACATACCATAAAACAGTTTGCTATCAAGACAATATATAGACAGTAATGCTAGTATAGCCTGACAGATCAGTTACTTCAAAAATTCAGCAGTTGTGGAGTGATATATTGGTCATATTTTCTACAGTCTATAAGTCCTTGAGAAACCTCCAGTTTTCAAGTTGGGGCCTTTTCATTACCCTCATGAGGAATTGTTTCACTCCTATAGTCCATGTTTCTCAAACAGCCTTCCTGAACATCCGTGGACAACAGAGCATGTTTGAGATTTCTGAAAGTAACATTCACAGCTAATGCTTTTCACTTGCCGTTTACTTTCTAATGTGACTTTATTTACGTTTTGCTGCCATATTTTATCCATGAAAATGTTTCCTGAGTTCACGCTTTAAAAAGCAAATCTGTCCTTCAAGAAATACCATTTCAATGTTTCTTTAATTAGACTTAATCCATTTGTGCAAAAAATTTTAAGTATGGTTTTAATCATGACAATTTCCTAATTTTTTACTTTTTATTTTGAGTGATTTTATAGTCTGAAGCAATTTGTGTAAATTCTGCTTGTAAGAAAGTATCGTGTAAAATGTAGTTCTATTAACTAAGTAAGAACACAAGCTAGAGCTGTGAAAGAGGACAAAAACATGACATGGATTATGAAATTCAGGTCATGAGCTTGAGGAACTCTCCTGTTATGTTCCATATTTGGTCTGCTGGTGTCAGCATTCCAACATGCATACCCATGAAGATCAGTCAAGGTCATCAGTCATGTGTTCTTTATGGAACACAATATAAATCCACTTGAGGCTGATAATCACTTGTGTGAGAATAACTCAGATCCTATATTTACAAGAAACCATCAGTACAAAGTTAATGAACTCTCCACCCTAAGTCAAATTGCTACTTGACAAAAAGTACAGAAGAATCATCAGCAAAATGTCGGTATGTATCAGTGTATTTTCATTCTGGATGGAAGATGTCTGTAACTAATCTCTCAGCCTGTGGCATTATTATTGTTAATGCAGATTTATCAGTGTTTCATTATTTATTTAATGATGCTGAGAAAGAAGAAGGGAGTGTCAGGAAATAGTTGATAATGTTTTTTTTATACACTCAAATGGTTATCTCAACAAAATCCCCTGAAAGGTTTGGTATCATCTAGGTGCTATTTTTATTCAATGTCTAATTAGTCAAAAATTGTTAGGGAACACTTTTTCAAAACTGGTTTGGTTCATTGTCAAAATATTATATTTTATATTTAAAATTTGTGTCAACATTCTATAATTCCACAAGTTAAACAGTCAAGAAAAAAACATAAAAATACAGTAGTCCAGCAGTATAAACTAAATTAAGATATTTATTAAAGAAAGACATGAACTAAACTCCTGAACTATTTTTCAACAACACTGCCAAAATGCTGTTCAGCTTGTTCAACAAAACTGTTACGCAATTACCTGGATCTAGTGATATAGGAATACAGTCAAACTGGTGCTACAAAGTTGTTTTCGAAGGTGTAAAGTGTCAGGTAGAAACAGTCACATTCCAGATGTTATTGCAAAGCCCTCATTGGTGAACCATACACACTGTACCATAACATCACATGTCTCCTACGGCTTAGTTAATAGGCAATGAAGTCATAGTTTGTGTCTCATTAAAGTCAAGGTCTTTCCTGTTGTTCTTTTGAACAAGGACTTTTCTAGAAGTTACCATAACAGTAGGTGTTAATGTACAGTGTGTTACATAAATAGTTTTAGATAAGAATACAAATCGTAGTGTACGATCCAGATTACAGGAGGTCATAACAAGATATTGCTTTTGTGATTTTCACACACCAACAACAAGCCAATAGAAGGATTTATATTATTAGAGTACTATTCCCTGCCCCATCCTAAATCTAACCCCTAACCCCTAGCCCTAACCCAACTGATCTTAACCCTAACCCTAACCCTCCTCAACCAGACGGTAATATAATAAAATCTCGAATGTATATAAGTAATGCAGACTTTACTGTCTTCTTAAGTGTCTTTAAATTGTAGCGCTTGTGTTTTTATTGCTTTTATACATTTATATTTGTGGTTCCGCTCCATTGGGTGCATAATTTAAATAATAACGCTGTGATTGGAATATCTTATAGGGAAACCAGTCAAGGTCAGGTGGGACTCTGAAGTTCAAACTCGTTGTTTTGCGGTTGTTTTTGATCGATAATTGCGTAAAGGCTGAAAAAGGACATACTGTGGCGAACACATGTCATGACGTCACAGACAACACCCCCGCCCCGCCCACTGACGTAGAAGTGAGCAGTTCGACAGGTCACTGCACAGTTCAACACACCGCTGACATCTCCGTGGAGGCGGAGGAGGGATAAATCAACGACGGCACACGGGGATTATAGAAACTGATTTTTATTCGATACAAACGCAATTTCAGTGTAAATATAATTGGAGAATGGTGGCTGCTTAAAAAAGAGAAGGATGGCGCAGAAAGACACGCTGCTGCATCTGTTCGCTGGGGGGTAAGTCATGTGAACGCTTACTGGTTCCGACCAGAATGTGCTACTAATATGTCCCGAGTCAATGAACGGGTGACGTATATATATATATATATATATATATATATATATATATATATATATATATAACGTTATTATGAAAAAAAACGCCGTGTGAGTCCATAAAACATTTACTCGCCCCGTTGATCTTCATGAGAGCTGACAGCTAGCATGCTAATGGCTATATTAACATAACGCGAGCCAGTTAGCGCTACACTATCTTTCAGATGTCAATAAGTGAAAGTTTGTTTCTTCTGGCCGACATATTTATGTGTTACAACAACAAAATGAACGCTAAAGATGTGCTTTAATGTGTATGTCTTGAATGAGTAACCTTGATATCGTCGTTGAGGACAATGAAGCAACCGGCCGGCATAATCTTGTTTTAAGCTAGCGCTAGCAGGACAGTCATATTTAAAAGATAAGGCTAGCTGCCAAAATAAAACCTCTAGTTTTTTTCTTTCTTTCAATGAAACATTTCTAAAGTAACAAGAGTACATCCCGTGGTGTCTTTTTAAAAATACGTGATTAAAATGTCTTTCGCTTTCCACACAACTCGGGACTGTTAGCCGTTGCGCCCATCCTGGATGAACGTGGCACAGCAAACCACAGACACCAACCACTGCTAACCCTTCATTACCTCCTGACTAATTAATAAACGTTTTTAATTATTAACAATATGCGGTACTGTGACATACCATGTAACGTAATGACCTCCAGACTATGTTATGGTTACACTTAAACTCATGCTCAAGTTTATTTATAATGACGCCATTTTACCCTTGAAGTGTGGTGAGGAACCTTCAGGTGATCTCTCTGTAGCTCAGATTCATGCGTTAAAAACTATATTTATTTAGATCGATGACAATGTGTTGACCAACTTACCCATTTTAATTTTTGTTTAATTGTAGCTGCTTCATTCACACCATAATTCTGAATTACAGTACAGTATATCCAGTATGGAGCTGAAGAGTCAACTCAATGTCTAACCATAAGTTTCCATCCTGTAGTTCTTTCTCTCTACAACGTGACAAACACATACATGACGTAATTTACCCTCATTCTCCTCTCCCTCCTCTGTTGTCCTGCTCTCATCAACCAGTCAGCACATTTTCATACATGGTGTCATACAATATGTGTTGGTTGTTAACGTTTATCCTGCTGTATATAAAATTTAATCAAGACCACAACTTTTGTTCCTTTCTTGTTTTGAGTGTGGGGATAATGCAGTGATCAATTTGGAGTGGATGACTAACCGAGGGGAAGACGTGCAGGCGGGTTGTTTCCCCTTGTCAGACCTTTTACTATCCCACAGATAAGACACTCCACAGGTCTAGTTGAATCTGTTCCAAACTTCAAAGGTTGTTCCTGATTGTGGTTTAGACTCACTGAATGAAGGATGTGCCTGAGAGAGTTACAAATAACTAAAGAATCAGCTGTTTATGTAAAGCTGCTATCAAAAAACGGTCTTGTCAGGAGAACAATTATTTTTAGACAGGAAGTCTTGTGCATCAATTTTTTTTATTCGTTCTGGCAGATAGATAGATACGTTATTAATCTCAGAGGAAATTGCACATATCAACTGCTCAGGCATTATATAACGAATAAATACTGGATAAACAGTCAGGGGGACAAGACACTGGTGTTTGAGAATAATTGTTCAAAACACTTGGTGCCTCATAATATGTGATAATGGAAAGAAAGCTCACAATCAGTTATAAGTATGACTGTGACTGAACTTGAAATTAATTGCACCCCAAGCAGGTTAGCCATTGCATATAAATTATGCCAGCATGTGTTTGTGTGTAGTTACTGGGGGGACATCACCTGCCCTCTTTGCATGACTTGAAATCTGTAATCCTAATGACTGTGGGGTCAATTTACAGATGTAGTGGCACGGTGGGAGCCATCGTGACCTGCCCACTGGAGGTGTTGAAAACACGGTTGCAGTCCTCTGGCCTGAGCCTCAGACCCATCTTTCAGGTTCAACTAGGAGCCCTGAGCGGTACCGGAGTCATTCGCCCAGGGACTGTTACACCGGGACTGCTTCAGGTCCTGCGGTAAGATATTTCCTTTTCTTGTTGTTAATACAAACATGCTGTTTTCACTGACCATTAAGGCTTCTTGATTTTTCTACTATCAAATGAAGGGACAGCTTGTTACTTCTTCAAAACTGCTACACTTAATTACTGTTTGTCAGAACGATGCTGTCATAACTAATGGTTTTGTAACTTTTGTATTATGATATGAAAAGAGTTTATGAATTTGTCACCATAATATTTATTTGGACCATTTTCTAGTAAGTCTTATTAGACTTTTGAAACATTCAGATGAGTTTGTTCTTTGTGTTCTACTTTCACAGTCTTAACATCCTTTATCCTGTGTTATGTAATATGAAGATTAAGTGCATGGCATCATGCTCACACTCGGTGTCTTTAGCCAACTGTTTAATGGATGACAAGCACAATTTTTTTCCACCAGATCTTAGGATATGTGTACTATTTCGAGTTGCCTGTAAAAGTACACCTTGCATCACTCTGCTTAGGTGGGCCAGAGATGGATTGTGTCACATTAGATTCTGATGACTGGGGCATTTATTGAGCTGGTCTGAACTGGTGTTTGCAGCAGCTGCATGCTGAACATTAAAAAATGCCTCCAAATAACTCAGGCAATGATTTTAATTCCAGTTTGGTTTGTTCAAGATTATTAGTGTACTCATTCAAGCTGTGTGTGCATTGTTAAAAAATATAAAGTTCTTCAAGGACTATTTAAAAACCTCTTCCACAATTGAAACCACATTATTGGACACTGCTTTGAAGATTTTGCTAGTGTACTCCTCTCCGTCACATGGTCTGTGAACCATCACTACATACGAGTGAAAGCATTTGGGGATCTGCCTGATGTGACAAACCAGTACTGCCAGGGAACTTGTTTCAGTCAAACAAACACAGGCAAAACCAGTATCAGTCTGAATCCAAAACACTTTTTTTGATGGCAGCTGGGAGCTTGCAGTACAGGATTAGTTTATGACAACTTAAAATAATTGGATTGCATGAAGAAGCTATCATAAATACAACATAGTTTTCTTGGATTAAAACTGGGATAGTCTTTTACAGACCTTTTCTTTTCAAATCTGAATGGTTCATATGAGTAAAGCTTATTGCCTTTACATTTTTCAGATCAATCTTAGAAAAAGAAGGACCAAGATCACTTTTTCGCGGCCTGGGCCCAAACCTGGTTGGCGTGGCCCCCTCAAGGTATCAGTGTTCTCTTTTTCCCTACCATCTTCACTAATGTTTAATAATGGGCTGAAACTGTGTGGCAACTATCGGGTTAATGATAGTACACAAATAATTGTTCTTAACAATAAACATTAAAGTAGAAGCTAGAGGACTACAAACTGAAGAGGAGTGGGGATGCTCCAGTTTAACAATGTTGACAATCCACTACTCACAGAAAACAACAGGAGATGCCTGTGTTAAATTTTTTACTTTCATTTTCAACTGACCATATAAACAGGAAGCTGTTGTCATGGCATCAACTTCCGAGTGCAACCACCCAAGGGAGTCTTGTAGATTAGATGTTCAGAGCACAGGATCTGTCAACATGAGCAGGCCTTTGTATTTACGTTTAACTTTTTACTTAATTTTACACAAAGGGTCAAGTTTTCTGGTTTGAGGTTAATTTGATGGTAGCTGTTCCGTTTTGTTGGCATGTAATATTTTCAACATCAGTTCTTCATGAAAGTTTTATTTCAAACAACTAATATTTAGTGCTCTGGTCTGTGTGATCGTGGTTGATCATCTAATCTAACCTTTCTACATCTATAAACTGCTAATGCAATTGCCAAACTGTTGACCAGACTTTGAGACTGGGTTGAACTGCCAAAGTTCAGTGCATGAGAGGATAGTTCTCATGGTTAATGAGTAGTAGCAGTGTGACTCTTTGCTTAGTACTGGTAATTCTACTGACTCATGGCCAGTTCAAACAGGTTCACAGTCATCATAGCCCTGTGGTGCCCAGTGCTTATTCAGCCCATTTTCTGGTGTAGTGAGAGTTTGTTCCAGAACTGAGCAGTCAAATCAACCCAGTGAAAAGACGACTCTGGATACAGCCTGTGAAAGACCGTTACAAGTCCAAATGGAATCCGACATATTATTGCTTACTTGTTGAAAAACCACATTCAACTTTAAGCAGCGTGTGTGAATTTTTTACAGCCAGTGATCTAACTAGTTTGTTCTCTGTGTTTCAGAGCCATTTATTTTGCTGCATATTCAAAATCTAAAGAGATGTTCAATGGACTGTTTGTTCCCAACAGTGGAGCAGTGCACATGTCCTCTGCTGGAGTCGCAGGTGAGATTTTTAAACATACATGCAATTGACACAAAATAAACACAAAAATAGCTATGAAATATAGTAGTTCTTCATCTCAAGTTATGTCTAAGTGTAGAAAATAACACGGTGCCAACATGAACCCTTTTCGGATTATGTGAAATTAAATTATCAGCTTCAGTCACTTTTTAATTGATCTGACTGCTGTGTTTTATACGAATCAGTGATCTGTGACTTCGCTGTGTGTCCGATGAATGAATTTGAGTGCAACACAAAACATACTTCCATGAACTTTTGTGCTGAGGGGATGACATTTGTCTTAAATTGTGCAGCAGGGTAAAAATGAATGCGCTTCCCTTCATTCTATCTTCACAGCTTTTGTTACCAACTCGCTGATGAACCCAGTTTGGATGGTGAAGACCAGAATGCAGCTGGAGAAAAAGTAAGTGCATGGTGAAGTTTACCAAATACCCAGAAGTTAATGTTCAAAAAATATTGGCACACACTTCCAGTGGGTCATAAATTGTTATTTAGTGGGAGTATAATTTCGATGTGAAACAAAATGATTTGCTTTTTGGAAAACTATGTGGTTCATTTGAGGGACTTTGCAGTTGGAAACGTCCTCATATGTGACCTTTAACTGAGATCCTCCCCCAACAGCAGCGTCCTGGCTATGCAGTGTGTGACATGAATCCATAAATACACAGTGCTGACGCACTGTCCTGCGTGAAAAGATTCTATATTTGTTTTACTGAGTACAGGACAGTGGTATGACTTAAGAGTTAGTGGCCTACTGGTAAAAAAAAAGAAAAGTCCTATTCATTTGGAAAATAATTGGATATATTTTTGCTACTCATTCAACCCAGTTGAATGAACGTAGTGTTGAAAAACGTAGTGTTACAATCTTCCTATTAAAGGTTGGAACATGCCATGCCGTGTTACCACTTCCAATGCTTAGAGCTCTGTTAACTTTTGATGGGTAGTTGGTATTTGTGGAAGTTTTGCAGACAGACAAAAATGATTTTTTTAACTCATTTTTGCTGAATCTGCTTGACTTTTCAGAGCCAGAGGGGAGAAGAAGATGAATGCACTGCAGTGCACCCGCTATGTTTACAAAATGGAAGGGATTCGGGGCTTCTACCGGGGTCTGACTGCATCTTATGCTGGCATCTCGGAGACCATGATCTGCTTCCTCATCTATGAAACACTGAAGAAAAACCTTGCCAAGCGCAAATTTACCTCACCAAATAGTGAAGAGAAGGGAGCATCAGACTTCCTCAGTCTGATGATGGCAGCTGCTTTTTCAAAGGGTTGTGCGTCCTGCATAGCTTACCCACATGGTAAACACATGCATGTTTTTTTCTCAGTGCACCACAGAGACCTCTGTATTTAAATGACTAATACCTTCTGTTTTGACTGTTTCCAGAGGTCATTCGGACTAGGCTGCGTGAGGAAGGCAGCAAGTACAAGCATTTCTTCCAGACGGGGAGGTTAATAGCAGTCGAAGAGGGCTACGCAGCTTTTTATAGAGGACTCATTCCACAGTTAATTAGACAAATACCTAACACGGCCATCGTCCTATCCACATATGAACTCATTGTCCATCTGCTGGGAGATAAGTGAAGAGTTCTTAAAGGAAACCACTGAACACCCAACACACACTTGGAGACAGACGTTTGCAATTGCAGCACATCCTTTTTTCAGTGTGGTGCCACAGAGACCTTTATGGCTGGGTTTGAACAGGTTATGCTGTTATCCAAAGAACTAAATATATTGTTTTATTGACTTGTCTTTAGGAGTTTATCAAAATAATTATTCAGTCTTGGTACTTGAAACTCCAAACCTGTGAAATAGGTCATTTTCTTAGAGGAGTGTAAGCTAAATTATTTTATGTTCTGTTGTTTTATGGCAGTGTTTGTGTTCTTTTATCAGTGGTAAATGTACCAACACACGACTGCACAGGTCAACTCATTTGGTTTAAGATGAAAAGTAATTCAGGTTAAGTGCTAGTGTTAGCACTGCTTCTTACAATATTATGACTACACATTTTGAGATTTCTGTTCTGTCACGAAAACAATGTTTGGGTTTCAAGTTTGAATTACAGAGAGATTATCATATTTTTCATTTAACAAATATATAAAATATTCTTGTTTATGTTTGTTTCTTTGTGAAAGAGACAGTCACCTTTTACACAATAATGAGAACTTTGATGCGTATTTGACCAATGGTTCAATAAAATGCATCATGAAACTTCATTTTTTTGTTCACTAATAGTGATCATGCTAAATCCAATTTTTTATCATACTGTGAGCACATTCTTAAAGTATTGCTGCACTATGGAGATGTGAAACATCACAGAATGTGTCTAGTTCAGTTTTATGAAAATATCCTGAAGTATTATAAAATTAAGTCATGACATCAAGATTTGACAATGTACAGTACAGACCAAAAGTTTGAACACACCTTCTCATTCAAAGAGTTTTCTTTATTTTCTTAACTATGAAAATTGTAGATTCACACTGAAGGCATCAAAACTATGAATTAACACGTGGAAATATGTACTTAACAAAAAAGTGTGAAACAACTGAAAATATGTCATATTCTAGGTTCTTCAAAGTAGCCACCTTTTGCTCGGATTACTGCTTCGCACACTCTTGGCATTCTCTTGATGAGCTTCAAGAGGTAGTCACCGGAAATGGTCTTCCAACAGTCCTGAAGGAGTTCCCAGAGATGCTTAGCACTTGTTGGCCCTTTTGCCTTCACTCCAGCTCCAGCTCACCCCAAACCATCTCGATTGAGTTCATGTCCGGTGACTGTGGAGGCCAGGTTATCTGGCGCACCCCATCACTCTCCTTCTTGGTCAAATAGCCCTTATACAGCCTGGAGGTGTGTTTGGGGTCATTGTCCTGTTGAAAAATAAATGATGGTCCAACTAAACGCAAACCAGATGGAATAGCATGCCGCTGCAAGATGCTGTGGTAGCCATGCTGGTTCAGTATGCCCTAAATTTTGAACAAATCCCCAACAGTGTCACCACCAAAGCACCCCCACACCATCACACCACCTCCTCCATGCTTCACGGTGGGAACCAGGCATGTAGAGTCCATCCGTTCACCTTTTCTGCGTCGCACAGACACGGTGGTTGGAACCAAAGATTTCAAATTTGGACTCAACAGACCAAAGCACAGATTTCCACTGGTCTAATGTCCATTCCTTGTGTTCTTTAGCCCAAACAAGTCTCTTCTGCTTGTTGCCTGTCCTTAGCAGTGGTTTCCTAGCAACTATTCTACCATGAAAGCCTGATTCACACAGTCTCCTCTTAACAGTTGTTCTAGAGATGTGTCTGCTGCTAGAACTCTGTGTGGCATTGACCTGGTCTCTAATCTGAGCTGCTGTTAACCTGCAATTTCTGAGGCTGGTGACTCGGATGAACTTATCCTCCGCAGCAGATGTGACTCTTGGTCTTCCTTTCCTCGGGCGGTCCTCATGTGAGCCACTTTCTTTGTAGCGCTTGATGGTTTTTGCGACTACACTTGGGGACACTTTCAAAGTTTTCCCAATTTTTCGGACTGACTGACCTTCATTTCTGAAAGTAATGATGGCCACTCGTTTTTCTTTACTTAGCTGCTTTTTTCTTGCCATAATACAAATCCTAACAGTCTATTCAGTAGGACTATCAGCTGTGTATCCACCTGACTTCTGCACAACACAACTGATGGTCCCAACCCCATTTATAAAGCAGAAATCCCACTTATCAAACCTCACAGGGTACACCTGTGAAGTGAAAACAATTTCAGGTGACTAACTCTTGAAGCTCATCAAGAGAATGCAGAGTGTGTGCAAAACAGTAATCAGAGCAAAAGGTGGCTACTTGGAAGAAACTAGAATATAAGGCTTATTTTCAGTTGTTTTACACTTTTTTGTTAAGTACATATTTCCACATGTGTTAATTCATAGTTTTGATGCCTTCAGTGTGAATCTACAATGTCAATAGTCATGAAAAGAAAGGAAACTCATTGAATGGAAAGGTGTGTCCAAACTTTTGGTCTGTACTGTACATTTGGGAGGAACTTGTGTGACAGATGTCTCACAGCTTTCTTTAAAATACTGGTCAATTCTACTCTAATTTTCACTTACTGTAATTTAAACAATGTATATCAGCATGAATATCTTAAGTCATTTAAGGAGGTTATGTGATCAGTGTGTGTCTATGATAACAGGATAAATCAGAGGTTTAGAATTTCAGTTTCATTTTGAGTAAAGTAAGCTATGGGGAGGGAAATAACTGATTGGATTTAAAGTCATACCACTTTCTGTAATGAAACAAATTTGTGATCAACATCTTTCTCAGCCAATCAGCAGTCGAGTAAGAAAGGCATGGCATTACCACTTGGCAGAGTTACAGTACGTGCCCTGTTCATTTCATATAAAGTATGCCAGAGGTTAATAGCACCTAAATTTAGATCAAAGGAAGTAACCTTCTAGTATGATTGACATATTAAGTTTTAAAATTTAAATTGGCATCTATATTCAGTTCAGCTGTAGTTGCAAAGAACCAGATCACACTATCCAGCTAGAGCAGCAAAGGACCTGCTTTCATAGAAAAACCAGCTTGACCCACATGAGCAGCAGTTTGGTGATGGAGGAAAGGAAAGAACCCAAGACTCCTGGTAGGCAGCTCTCTGCCTTGGTCAGTTGGGTGGAGTTAGAGACACAACGAGTCATCGATACGCAGAAAAGAAAAACACAACGACAGCAGGAGAGAGAGACAGAAAGACAAGACAGAACATAATGAATGCAGTTACTAATCTATGCAGTGGTTCATACATTGTAGAAGAAGCTGTTGATGAAGCTGCTGCTTAATTAAAGAGCTGCTATATGGGAAATACTGAAACTACAGATGCTAATGTTGGCAGTGATCATAACAGTTGTGCTGATGATGTGCAGCAGGGAGCGACTGTCACAGGTCCAGGTTCTGCAGCTTCATGGATAGATGGACCTACAGACTCATACCAGGAGAACGGAAGGAAAAAGCAAGCAACTGTGGAGAACAACAGAAACTACTGACATTTATTTATGGAGTGTGAATATACACATATAGAAGAGGATGGAAAGGGAGGAGCTCAATGTGTCATGGGACGTTCACCCTGCAGTCAAGGCCTAAGACGGCACAGCTACTGGATCGATTAACTACAGGCTTTAATCTAGCCTGGAACTGCCAAAGCATACATTCCCTTTTCAGAATCTTGTCGGGTTAATATAGGCCTGATTTTTGCAATGCAGTATTGCAAAGGTAAAAGAAAACAGTCCTTGAAATTTGTTTTTTATAAGTATTGAAGGGCAGGTCCTGATCCAAGATAACCCCTAGGTTCTTGACAGTTGTGCCAGTGGTCAAGGTGACGCCATCTATACTGTTGACAACATTACTAGAACCAACAGGTTTTTTGGTCCTAGACCCATTATTTCAGATTTATTTAAATTTACTAGCAGGAAGTTCTTTGTCATTCAGGATTTAATGTCCTCAATGTGAGTTTGAAATCTAAGTGATTGGTTTTGTCTACCTGAACTGTCATGTATAGCTGTGTGTTATCTGCATAGCAGTGGACATTTATATAGTGTTTCCTAATAATATTTCCTAACTGAAATATGCAAAGTGTGAATGGAATAGGTCACAGCACCAAATCCTGTGGAACTCCACGTCTAACTTCTTTGCAGATGGATGACATATCATGAACACATTCAAACTGAGATCTATCGAATAAATATGACCAAAACTAGTTAAGTGCAGATCGTCTAATATTAACTGAAGGCTCCACTTTCTGTAACAGAGTCTGATCACTTGTATCAAAGTGATCATCTGCGCTTATCTTGTATCAAAGCTAAGCATAGAGATAGATAAGTAATCAGATGCTGTTAACAGGTGATATGTGACTTCACCAGTACTGTCTCTGTACTATGACAAACTGAATCCTGACTGGAAACCACAAATAAATTACTGTTGTGTAATAAGTCACACAACTGACTGGTAACAGCTTTTTAAAAAATTGTGGACAGAAAGGGAAGGTTTGAAATGAGCCTTCCCTTTCCATAGTTAGCTAGAACATCAGTCAGATTAGATCACTTTTGTTCTCCTCGCTAACAGAGTAATAGATTGCTCTGGTTCTGCAGACGGCTTTCCTACATGTTTTGAGGCGTTCCTGTTTGATTAAAGAAGACTCCACTTATTTAGTTGAGCACCATATTCCCTCCAGCCTTCAGGTTTTAATGATCTCAATCATAATTTCAGAATTCAACCACGGCGTTAACCTTTTTAGTTTTAATTTTTTTAATTCTTAAGGGAGCATTAGAGGCAAGAGTTGTGTACATGTAGTCCCAAGCACCACACGATGATCTACTTGGGACTGATTGTTAGCACACAACTCCTCAGTAACTTTAAGACTCAATAATGAGCTGTGAGCAGGTGAAACCACTTTCTTTAATTTAGCCACAGCTCCATCAGGCAGACATCTAGTCAAGGCAGTTTTGCCTGAGGATGTGTAGTCAAATTCTAGAAATGTATTTAAAAGTAATGAATTGGTGATCTTATAGAAAGACTTCTGTGGAAATACATTTTAGTATCAATACCATATGTGTGACCAGCTACAAAGTGTGATTAATGCTGTAAGTTCGTTCCTTTGCTTTCTGAAAGAAGCTGACTGAATCTGATAATGAGATGAATGCAGTTCTAAGGCAGTCATCATTTACATTTACATGAATGTTAAAATCTCCCACGGTAAATGTTCTGTTTTCAGAACCAAATTTGTCAGAAATTCAGAGAATTCAAAAAGAAAGTCAGAGTATGGGCCCAGAGAATGGTAAATTACTATATCAATCCGTAACGGGTGGATTGATTTCTAGGTTGGGAGTGACAGGCTAAGAATGTGACTTTCGAATCGGGTATAGTTTATTTTAGGTTCAGGGTTATTTCGCAGTTCTGATTTAAAAACTGCTTCAACTCCAGCTCCTCAGCTGGTGTCTAGAGGAATGTAAGAGTTAATGTGAGGAGAGGCTTCATTTAAGCTGAAATAACCTTCAGGACCCGCCCAGGTTTCAGTCAGACAGAAAATATGTGGTGATCTGATATAAGATCACTTATTAAAGATGCTTTAGATGCTTGGGAGTAAAACGTTTTATAATACACATTTAATGCTCCTATTTGAATGCAATTCTGTGGTGGTGGTTTTGTTAGGTCTGTGTGAGTAACAACTCTAAACCTTTGATTTCTGTTGAAAACCCAGTTTGACAGATTTGGCAAAGCTACACATCATGTTAATTTCTGTGACCTCCGAGTGGCATAACAGGATGGCATTAGTGCTGACATCAATTACAATTTTACTGTTTTTGCATTTAGCCTTTGTCGTCAACTTGAGGTTTGAGTCTATGTGGCCCTCTCTGGCCCTGGGGAGACACCTCACTATGGCTGGTAGAGTTGCTAAATTAGTGTTTACAGTGTTTTATTTTTTGGTCTCAACTCCTCAAAAATGTCTGTGGTCTATCAAATTGCCTGGCGATAATGAGTCAACAAGACTAACCATAATTCCTGGATTGGTTTGCAGTCGAGACTTGTATTTGGCCATTTTCGGGACATGGATGTTTGTGCATTTTTGGCTTGCATGGAAATAAAACGTTTTTAGATTTTTTTTTTTTCATAGTTTCTTTTAAACTAGCCTGTTTAATCACTGCCTTTGGGGTTCTTGACTGCTAGAGTTCCATCATGGACTCAAACCAGATGTTAATTTGAGTAACTTAAAATGCAAAGGCTCTGGGTTAATAAAGGTTAGTCATCTATGACCTAAAAATGGAATAAGTCCCTCCGGTCTTTATTTGTGAAATATTTACCTACAATTTGAATCAAGAGTCAATAATGTGCTCTTCCTGTTGTGATGTCAGTTGATTCATTCACACCTGCTCTCCAAGCACAAAACGTGTGTGGTTTAGATGCCAATGACTGAAACAGAAGACTTGGGTTGAAGTTAATTTCTGAGTTGTTTAGATATTTTCATTGTGACCAAAATAGTTATTTTCAAATAAATGCTTCTATAAGATAGATGGATAGATAGATTAGAAAGATACTTTAATAATCCCGGAGGAAATTGCACATATCCACTGCTCAGCCAAACACCAGGAAAAAACAAAAAACAAAACAGGACATACCACAAGAAATACACTACACTAACAGACACATGTAGCATTAACAGGACATATACGAAACTAAAAAATATAAACAGTAAAAAAAAAGTTAAATAAAAATTAAATAATAAATAGTTAAATAAATAAATAATAATAGTAAATAATAATGTGATTATTTGTTGGTACATAATTTACTCATAATCACACATCAGCACTAAGCCAATAAAAAATGCAAAAGTTTAAATTTTAGTAAATTTATAATGGTGTCATTCGTTTTATAGCAATTCAAGAAAAAACATTACAGTACTTAGTTTTTTTACTTAGTACAATTTCACATTAAAGTCACATTTGTAGAATTATTCTTTATGTCAGTCAAGCCTTTTCAGATGATCCTATGTATTTAAACATTCTGAGCCATCAGCTCTGGATTACTACTTGGATCCAGATTTTGATGTGTCATGAATCTTATTGGGGGATGTCTTCATATCTTTTTACCATTCATTATGACAAACATTTTGTAACTGCCCTGTCTTTGGTGAGTTTAATACTTTTTAATAACTTTTTCCTAGTGTATATGATGATCCAGATCATCATCAAAATGTAACAGGACTGTTCCTTGGGCCTTAACACAACTCTCCAAATTGTGACCAAAATCTGTACTTCACGTTTTAAGAGAGGCAGAAACATAAACAAACCAGCATGAGAGGTAATACAGTGCGCCCTCGATCTTTGAGGTCAAAGCGTTCCACGAACCACACGCGATTGAGGAATCCGCGATCGAGATCGTGATGCATTTATCTTATTATTTACGGTGATTTAAACGTTTATGAACCCACTCCATACTGATATTAAATCACCGTCTATCTGTATTTCCTTTTCCCACACACTTATCGACTGTGTGTCTCACGAAAGTCCAAACGAGCGAACTTCCGGATGCCGTCAGCCAATAGAATGCGCGTACGGTATCACGTGACTGCCGACCAAATATCCGCGTCGAGGTGGAGTCGCAAAAGTTGATGGGCGATCGCGCGAGGGCGCACTGTAATCCACACTTTAGTCAGACTGTCGGACTCATAGTTTATAGCTGTATCCCGGTCCACAGCTGCGGGTTGTGGTGACCTCTATCTGCCGCAGTGAGAACGCGTCGCTAGCGGGCTAACAGTGTTAGCCTAACCCCTTGAGCGGTGACCTGACGGCAACTAGCTGCGCATGGACGTCCTATTTCTGCGAACACCACTCGAACTCTCCTTATCCTGAGTCAAGAACTGATAATTTTTCATCGTCTATATTTCATCGTCGATAACTAACGTTTTTAGCCATGTTTATTTCGGTCAAAGTTGCTTGGCCGCTAGTTAGCTAACCAGAGTTAGCTCATGTCTTGTGCGAGCGTTCGCCTTCAGCGGCTGTCGGTACCATCACCACGGCAGCGGGCATCATCCCCACCCGGCAGGCTGATGGAAGGGTGTGGATAACGATGCTGAGATTCCTCCATATCATTTTAACGGGTAAGTCAAGATAAATCGGCTGTAAGCAGCTATCTAAGCTTGTTTTCTAGCTTACTGTTAAAGCAGGACAGGCGTTTTGTGAGCGGTCAACTTCAGCAGTAATTATTTATGCTAGGTTAGCAGTGGATTTTGTATTAGTTATGCGTTTCTCGCGTCTCGATGTTATCTTATATTTACGATAACTATACGAATTGGCATTAAACATGATCATTTAGTATCTATGTCTTTGCAAGATCCTTACATTTGTATAACCACAGCAAGTCACAACACATTCAATGAGCTGTTTGTTTGGTCTTTGGTTGAAGACGCGCTATTGTGGAATGGAGAGCGTTCATTAACTAGGGTGGTTGTGTAATGGGTTGCCCTTACGTTCTTATAGATATCATTTTCGCCCTAATCTTTACTTCTTTGTATAGTGTTAGGTTAGTTTAACGAGACCCTGGTTATTTGGGATTAGTTTGGTGAAGGACAGAATTGTGATTATCTGAAAATTATTTGTCACTCAAGGCTGATCTAAAAAAAAAACAGTCGAGCGAGACCAAATCTAGTATGTTGGGAATTATTTTCAACCGATCTCATATGTATGTATATTACCAACTTTACAAAGCTTTTGGGTTTAAAAAAAACACTACAGTATTTGTGAAACTCCATGAGTGTATTTTGACGATCTGATAATGTAGCCAGGAAGTAGGACAAAGACAGACCTGCATCACTTTTGATCAACTCTTGTATTAGAATGTAAAGAGTTGTAGTGTTGTCATTCAAATGGATATGAATCTTTGTTTTCATTATAGTTATTGTGTTTTCAAACTCCTCACAGGACTGGCTGGTCTTCTGTGGGATGGAGTTTCTGCTTTTGGTAAGACTGGGATTGATTCAGTCTGATTCATCCACAGATGTCAGTGCACTTCCTCATTCTCAGTAATTTTTGCCTCTGATCCACAGGTGAGGTCAGACTAGTGAATGGAGAGAACAAGTGTTCTGGTAGAGTGGAGGTGCTCCGTCACAACCAGTGGGGGACTGTTTGTGACCATGGCTGGGACCTGCGAGAGGCTGATGTGGTTTGCCTGGAGCTGGGCTGTGGCTTAGCTCAGTCGGACATTCGTGGTGCTGTATATGGTGCAGGCAAGGGAGCGATATGGCTTCGGCATGTCCAGTGCTCCGGACATGAAACCAGTTTGACACGCTGTGCTGTTGTTCTTCACAGTAACTCCAACTGCACCCATGAGAATGATGCAGGGGTGAAATGCTCAGGTGAGGCATTTCATCTTTCAGGCTATGTCAGATTATTGATAGTCATTTCTGTTGGGTTGAGTCATGAAGGCTATTCTGCTTTTCGACCAGTACAAGTGTGGGAATGTAATTACTTATTGCAAGCAGTTTTCTTTTTTTTTTCTTTTCTGGAAATCCCTGGAATAGATGGATAATATCCGTGAAACTGAGTCAACAAATTAGACCAACATCGACCATTTTCTTTTAATTTATTGAGTCTGTAACATTAACTGCCAACAAAAAGGACCCAAACAGAAACAAACTGTGCTCCTTCTCTGCAATATGTTATTGAATAAATCACATGGTCGCCTGCATGCAGGAAAATGTTAAAGATGGCATCATTTGCATATATTACAGAACAAGCTACATGTTAAGATACTATACAAGCTTAAGAGTATGGTTCATCATAGTCACGTCACGTCTTATCATTTCAAGGCATAAATCTGTGATTAATCATCTTTCTTCACAGGTGCCCTCTTAATTCCCACCCTCACCCTGCTGTCTCCTTACACTGTTTTCTCCCCGGGGGAGCCCATTCGCTTCACCTGCAGTGTTCTGCTGGGTCACCACATCAGTGAATTCCACTTATACAAGCATGGAGTGTCCACGCCGCTAGTTACACAGAGAGCAGACCAAACCCAGACCACAGTGGAGCTGACGCTGTCCGACGCAGAGACTTTCCACCAGGGCAGCTACAGCTGTCGCTACAGGATCAAGAGCGGCTTTCCTTCTCAGCTGCTCAGCTCTCCTTCCAGCAACTCCATCAACATTACAGTCGGTCAGTCTTGACCATGTTAGTCCAAACATGACATGACATTTTTTGTGTGTGTTTGACGTTCGATTCTGCCTCATAGTGTTTAATGGATTCGCACCAATTTATGATTTCAAAAGTTAAAAATTTCAAAATCTCAAAGATTTTACTCATGCCTTTAAAAAAAAAAAAAAAAAAAAAAAAAGCAGGTTTGATGACATTTTGTTCATTTTCTTGACTCCTAACTAACAACACATCAGAGGATGAATGTTCATGGTTGACCTTAAGTCCCTGGATTTCCTCTCTCATCTTTACACGGTCTAGTGCGCAACAATGACATTGAGGGAGTTGACATTAGGACTGATCTATGGAGCAGACTTTAAATGGAATAATCCCATCTGCTTAACACAGACGTGGCTAAAGCCAGGAGCAGCAATCATTGTGGATGAATGTTCAGCGATAACGGACGGCAGAGAGAAGTGTCAGAGAAGCAATTAGTGCAAAGCCATGTGCATAGATAGGTAACAAATGGGCCATGCACGTTTACAAACAGATTTGAACCCCAGATTTTGATGTACATTATGTACCTGGACCCAAACAAAGTAGGATTATTTAAAACCACACGGTGCATAATCACACTCAACAGATCAGCCAGTGTTCATTCTTGGGGATTGTGAAAGCTGTTGTCAACCATGACTCATTCCCATGCCTCATCTCTTCAAAGATTGCCAAGGCACACCAGATTCCTTGATCAAGTCCTTAATTGTACTGACAAGCCAAGAAGCAATTCTAATAAAACACTAGACTCTGCTTAAGGGATAGAATGATGAAATCATGTTGACTCAGCCCTGGAAGTTTCATGACATGGTTCCAGCTCTTCTTAAAAGAATGTTCCACTCCCAAAAAATGGAGTGAAAGGACCTGATCTGCAGTACCTGTTATTTAGGTCTCGATTAATGATCAGCCTGATAAAGCTGAACAAGAGTTTAAAACTGTTATAGTGATGCTTTAGATTTTAAATCCAATAACTCCATATTTTGATCTAGCGAGTGCTTGTTTATAGTCTGAATTGTGATTTTGCTCATAACCAACCTGCAATGGCATGTTTTTCTTTTAATTCTTTGACTTGGGCTTTAATTTTTTGACTTTGATTTGACACAGTGGAACTACTGACTCCTCACCACTGGTTCAACACATCCACTGAGGCCCCGGCTGGTTCCGTCCTTAAGGGCCACAGTTTCAACATCACCTGCTCCACCCCGCAGCAGTACCCAGGAGGTTCCTTCCAGCTGCGTCTGATCCGCTCTAATGGCACCGTACGCCAGTCCCTTCCTGCCCTCACCCCGTCTGTGACTTTTACTTTTCCCAGCGCCCAAAGCTCCAACGAGGGCTACTACTACTGCCTGTATCGGGTCCAGCTGGGTGGACGCACCTTTGTCTCCAGAGAAAGCCAGCCCCTGCCCATCGCCATCAGAGGTGAAGTTGATATATTGTTGAGGAATGATTGTGAATTTGATCGACTGGCTGTTCTTGTCCTGCAATTATTTGTAGATCAGTCAGTAACTGACACATAACTCCTCTCATACTCAGACCCAGATCCAATACTGAGTCCAATGGTGATCAGCTGGCTTGTGTCTGGCCTGACATTTGTTGTGGCTGTTATCATTATAATCATTGTGGCCAAGGTGCTGTGCAACAGGGAGAAGAAACCCTCTGAGCTGGAGCGAGAGACCAGAACCTGTAGGTTTCTGTTTCCACATGAGTCCTTTTAACCTAAAAATCTGATACTCAAGCCCAGAATAATCCATACTTTTCCATCTACAGGTGTAGACAACACTTATGTTACTTTATCAATCAACAAGCTATGATGGCGTGTGCAGCTGACAGATAAAGGTAAAGATGGACATGACTCTTCAACATACAGTGCCAAAAAATATTTACTCTGCTAAGAAGTTTTCAGAAATTAATGTTAAATGAAAGATTTAGTATATTCCTGCTGCCACCCACTGGCTTGTGTTCCTACGAACTGTTGGAGCTTCTAGAAACGGTAACATTACAGTAATATAATATTTAAGTTCTTCTACAGTGGTTCTCCAAATCATAACGTGAGTAGCATGTGATCATCAGAGTGGTCATCTTGGAAATGTCAGCTGTCTTAAAAAAAAATCCTTTGAGTTTGAACAATTTTGGAAAACACATAACTCAACAAAATAAGTACACCACATGACATTATACTGCAATGTCATGTGGTTTATCTTTAGATCTATTTCAAGTGAACAACTTTTTGTAAGCACTGTGCTTATTTGTGGAATACCAGTGAGTTTGGGGTAAGAATTTGATTTCTTTCATTAACAGAGAGAAGATTTGCACTGTGCCCATTGTGAATCCATTCAGCGGAGGATGTTAACACATAAAACCATCCAGCCCGGCTGCTGCTTCTTCACACCTTTTAGATTCAGCACCATGTGAATCCAGTTCAATCAGGCTTGGATGGGCTAGAGAACTCATCTGTAACACAACATACTGCTGATACACTGCAGTATTCTCACTAACATTAGGCTGATGTCCCTGCAGGGATGATGAGGGGATATAATAGCTTTTAAATCTATTAGGATGAGATGAAAGAGAACACCATAGTTGACTTCACTCCAGAAACTATTTTCATTTCACAGTCAGTTTTGATTTAAAGCTGAGCTTCAGATTTCATTCTGACTTGATTAAGAGTTTGAAGTGAACAGCTGCTCCTAAACTGTAAGCAGGAGAAACTGACATGAATCTGTGATTTTGTATTGATTAGAACAGACTCGACTAACTTCCGTAATCGCTGCAGCAGATCAAAGATCTTTATAGGATGTCAAGTTTTTGTATCAAGTCTAACACAACTATGCATCATGTGGAATTACAATATGTATATTACTGCACTTTAACCTGTAAACAAACCAGTCAATTAAATTGCTGTTGTAGCTTTGTTTGATGATCTAATATTACTGCATGCACTGTTGATGTATAGCACTGGATCAAAAGACATACAAAAGAAATGTCTTGGCCTTAATATGATCCATTATTTTACACCATTAAACATCTCAATTTGATGTTTGGTTCCAAACAAGGTTCTTGAAGCTTCAAATGCTTATATATAAAGCTCTGGAATATTTATTTTTTGGACAGCCATTAAAACAAATTTTAATATGAAACTTGACAGGATTTAAAGGAACTGACATTTCTGAACTGAGCTGAAATGAACAGAATTAACCATAACATGTGGAAATGGAACAATTCATTCTATCACAAATATGCCTTCATTTACTTATTTCAAAATGACAATATCTTATGTTATCCAAATTTCCCCTAAAAAACATTAGGCACTTATTGACAGCATAGATTCTCCAAACTATGCAGTACTATAACTTGCTGATAACTGGCAGAACGAAATACTGCAGTAACCCATGGTTTATAAGGATTTGGTAAATCTTTGTATTTACACAGACTAGATGTTAAAACCATTTACATTAACATGGGTGAAAGAATCATTTGAGACACTAAATGAATCTGTCACAGTGGCTTTCATACCAACTGCATAAAGATTAATGCATACTGTGACCCAGGCATGGGTTGGTTTGATATAATATGGATATAGTTTACCCATGAATGTCAGCAAGCAACAGTTTGAACACACAAATATTGCATCAACCACAATGCCAAAGCAACACATAAAGTCATTAAATAAAAAACATCCCTCTGATTATATGAGTAACAAACTATACAGCAACACCATTATAAATTGAGCATTTCTAAAAAGAGACTCATTCAATTCCTTTGAAAGATTCATTTGTCTCCATATTGGAAAACACCATGTAAAGAATGACTGCCACAACCAGGAAGAGCACAAACTGAAACCACAGTGGGATGAGTCGGGAAGACTTAGGCGCTTTTGGTTCCTCTTGACCCGACTTCATGTGTGTTGATTGTGTCAAATAAGAGTTTCTGTAAGTAGTCGGCGTGTCGTACATGTAGGGCCTGGAAGGGAATTAAGAGAAATTAGTCTACAATGCATGATTAAACTATACTTAAACTATCAGTTTACAAATGTGATATGATTACATCAAATTGTTATTTAAATGCATCCCTCTTCAGGTGACAAGTGTAATATTGGTAGAAAATGAAACAAAAACCTTGATAGCCTTTGGTTTTAGATTTGAAATAACAATTTCATATATTTTGACAAAATCAGACATTAGTAGTTGTTGCCTTGGGCTACGGGAAAGTTGTGCTCGTCATTTTTCTCCATAGATTATTGACTTAACATTCCATCTTGGGTAAAAGTAGCCATAAGAAAATGGTGTTTTCCACACTATAAGGCGCACTGGATTATGAGGCGCACCTTCAATAAATGACCTAATCTAAATTTTTTCGTATACAATACGCATTGGATTATAAAGCACATCGGATTATAAGGCACACCTTCAATTTATGGCCTATTTTAAAACTGTTTTCACCAAAATAAAGCGTACCACATAGCGTGCATAGAATAGAAACTAGTGTCTGTGGTTGCATTATGCATCCACTAGATTAAGCTGTGCTAAAGGTATTGCATTCACGACTGCAGCCTTTTCTGAAATCTAGAGCTAAGTCACTGCTAGCCAAGGGTGCCTGGCATGCTACAATTTATTTGCAAATGTGGTTGACACCTGAAACTGCAGGTAACTGGCGGGGAGGGAGCGCAGCTTAGACTAGTGTATTGTCTCTGGGTTGCTGACCAGATAGGCAACAGCGTGGGGGTTGTAGTACGTAGTAGGTGCTCTATTGCTGAAAGCAAAGGCCTGATGGCCCAGAATAAAACGGGTACAACTTTTCACATCCACAGAAACAGCCTATTGCGTTTCTGCTGAGGTGGATAAATATAGGAATGTCACAGTAGGAGGCATATTTGAGATTTACTGGAATTATTGTTAGTACATACGCATACTTTTGTGATTTTGTTTGACTTGTCCCAGGACGTAGTGATAAGGCTGATGGAACCATTCCTGCTACAGGTACACGTGTGGGAAATGCAGAAGGGAGATGCTGTGGCAGCGAGTACACTGCTACTCTCCCTCTCTCCTCCCCTCCCCCTCCCTCTCTTCCTCTCTGTAACTCCAACTGGTCAAGGCAGCGATCCTCCAGGAATTGGGGTGTGCTAACGGACGTTTTTCCTCTCCACTGCTTGCTCCTGGAGAATTCTGTTGGGTTTCTGTAAATAGGCTTGAGAAACTGGTTTAGACCAGCTCTATATGGAAGGAACCATAAGATGACTTGTGTTAGGATTTGGCGCTTTACAAATAAAATATGAATTTGACTGTTTTTATGTATTTTCCACACTATAATGCTCACCTTCAATGAATGGCCTATTTTAAAACTGTTTTCATATATAAGACGCACCTGATTATAAGGCACTCTCAGTTTCTAAGAAAATTAAAGGCTTTTGGGTGCGCCTTATAGTGCGGACAATACGGTACTCCAGGTAAATAGTAAAATGTGTTGAAAATACAACCTGAGTAAAAAAAGCACCACCAGGGCACCTCGGCAGTGCTCAGGAGGTGAACCTCTCCACTGCCAGTCCACGCTCCAAACTGTTGTCCACCTGAGTCCTGAACTGGCCACCTTCCAGGCCCCTGCCTAAGACCTAGTGGACTGAGCTACTGCTGCCCCGTACAGGTTTATAATTCTAACTATTTGAATAAATAACACTGAATGCAGCTTTAACTATACAGAAGATTAAAAAAATCAACATACTCGTTGCTGAAATCTTTTCGTTTGTATAGATGAGTTGGTGTTGCGTAGGATGACCTGTGGAGAGAAAACAGCAAATATGTGACAGTTTGGTTTGAAAACACACCAATAAGAACCAAGACCACAAAGATTTGGGTAGTTAAACTTACTCATGCCCAAACTTCCCTTCAGTCCACTCAGGTCTGGACCTTATGTAAGACCCTCTTGAATGACAACAAAAAAACAACAACGTCATTGGACTGACTGTTCTCATATTCTTCTTACATGTATATTCACTGTTGTACAGAGAAGCAGAAAGAATTGTTTGGATCTAACAATGGGATATTTGTAAGACAACCAACCTCTCTCCAGCTTTGTCGGTACTCACCTACAGAAGAGGTAGCAGTGATTAAAAACCAGTGAAATTCTACAAAAATGTGATTTATTTGAACATACTTCAAACCTCCCATCACATTCCAAAGCATTTTGATGATTAAAGAGGTTTTCAAATGGACACAGATACTTACAGGTGTCCTGTAAACGTAGGTGACTTCCTCCTCTGAAACTATGACATAGAAGAGGAATGATGAAAAATGAACACTCTTTGTAGGACTTTTGCAGTATTTAGCATCGTAACTGCTGTTGGAGCATGTTTAGCCCCTTCTCAACAAACACTATGGTATATAGTTAATTAGTTGTTTCCCAGTTGCTGGTGAATCATGTGATCAGCATCCTCTACGGACCAATCAAAAACCAACAAAGACACAGGTCCCAGTAACAAACCAGTAACAGACGACCATTGCAGCAGTCTGTGACTTGAGATTTTTTTAAAACTATTTTTTAAATAATTGCACAGAACTACAACTCTTATAAAAATAATAATAATAATAATAATAATAATATAATTATAATAATAATTTCTTCTGATATCCAACTAGTTAATATGGTATTGGAACAATGTCTCGTGGAATGTTAACATATTTCATTCCAACCTGTAAAAAAATGTTCCTGAACAAGAAATGCATAAAAACAACTGTTGAAATGCCTAACAAACCTGTGTTTTGTTTTACTTTTTTCGAATATTTAAATACATATTTCTGTATGAATGGAACACGTCCGTATCGGCTGTACAGATGAGTGTGTGCAGATAATCAGATACCTTCTTCTCTGTAGAAGGTTTTGTCCGGTGATGGTCTGCCTCTTTTCCCCATGGCCATGGCCTCTTTCAGCTTCTTCTCATACAAACCTCTGGTGGAATCTCAGTAGAAAAATATCCCATACAACGTATATTTACACACATTAAGCTCTTGTTTGTAAAACTTAGCAAATCCGATCGTTGAGGTTGAAGTGAAGTTGTAAACTCCACACAGTCAGGCCTGAGACGACAACTAGCTTGAAAGTTGATTCAAAAATGGACGCAGAGTTAACTAACACACAATCTGAGAAACTCACCGACCACAGGCCCGTGCTTTATCCCGTACTCTTCAAGCAGGTTGTAAAGCTCCTGCGTAGAAATGGTGCTTAGCGAAGACATTGTTCGGGTTAATATGTGTGTTTCGTTGCCTACGTTGTGTTATTTTCGGGTGGTTGAGCTCGTACGAGTGAGACAACATTCAGAACTCGTTTTAGTGTGCGGGACGCTCCTCTGTCGGGCGGAGATACAGCTTAGAAGCGTCCAGATTGACCCCGTCCTCGTTTGTATGACAAAATATAGAAACAATCGCACATACTGTGACGTTACATGAAACTTTACGTCATTTCCGTTTTCTTTCGGGAACAAAACTTCTTTTATGTTCAAAGCTGTTTAAATCATCCAAGTTTCTGGAAGACGTTTCAGTTGAACTGAAGAAGCCTCTTGGATGAGCGGTGAAACGTTTTCAAGAAAACTTCGTAAAATCTTGTGGATTTATTTAAACAGCTTTGGATAATCATGACCTTGATAACCAACACAAACAGCTTCTTCTATGATTTAAGTTTGTTCTGGGTTCTTTCCAAAATCGAAACAAACGTTAACATAAATAGTTTTCATAGGTGAGTATCGGTAATGTTGATATTAACTTTACTTAGAGGTTATTTGATTAAAAGTAGAATTAGTATAATGCAAAATAATCTGTACTAAAGAAAAGTTGGAACATTCAAAATACATTTAGGGCTATACATACTTGTAATATATGCTCACACAGAAGTAGCTGCAAAGCTTTAAAGAACAAATACCTTTAAAACATTTGTACTTGCTTCTTGTCTCTGTCAACCATCTATGTTTACGTCTGTTTGGTTAGTTAGCAAGTAGCTGCTTTTCATTTTGGAACTTATGCTACTGGATCTGTTATTGGGGCCGGTTTGGTCTGCTCTTTGGGTTTTACCTGACTTGCCTAAGGCCTGTACTTTAAATACTTGAATAAATAAGTAGAAGTACTGGAGTTATTCACAATATTTCAATAAAATTTTTTGTCCATTCTGATTATTTATTAAAAGGTGGGAACATCGTCTCTGCAAATCATTCAGATGTCATCAGAATTTTACGCAGCAATCTTTATTTAGCACAAAATAGTTAATTATATAGTGTGAAAGCTTAGCACTTTACATTGTTATTTGACAGTATTGTCACTAAATTTCTTAACCAGCGAGCTTTTTCTCCTTTTAGTTTTTCCTATCAGGGGTCTCCACAGTAAAATCAGTTGCCTCCATCTAACCCTGTCTTCTGCATCCTCTTCTCTCACACCAACTACCTTCATGTCCTCTTTCACTACATCCATAAACCTCCTCTTTGGCCTTCCTCTTTGGTCCTCTTAAGAACAATTCCATTTTTCTCTAAAAAAACAATATTTGACTGAGCCAGCGTGATTCAATTGTGACCAACCAGAAGATCATCAGTCCCATCACTGTCACCAGAACCATCTTCAGTGTCACTTTTAGCATACTGAGACACTAAAAACAAGAGAGGACAGATAATCAATTTTAACCAAACAAGGAAGAACTTGGCAAAGTGAACATTCAAAAAAGGCTTGTGAACACACACGTTTTGCTTGCTGCTACAGCTTTGTTTGTTGATCAGATCTTGTTTTTCCTTATTTTCTGGTAGTTGAATTTTTGGGAGCTCACAACAAGGTTTACTTTCTTTGCTTTCTCCATGCCATTTTAATTCCTGAGCCAAAGTCAAAACCTCAGATGTTTCTGCAGAGCTCACGTCCTCCTCTCCACCTGTGGAGCTGCTGAATGAATCTCTGTCACTGCTGATAAAGGACAAAGAAGCTGTTAGCTCTCAGGTTGATAAAGAGTTTTGTTTCAAGACAAACCCTTTAATACTTTTCTTACCTGTCACTGTCATAGTAAATGACTTGAGACCAAGGATCTGCACGAAACTGAACTTTAATCTGCTGTCCTATAAAGGCATAAATGGAAATCTTGTAATGTATAGCACACTTTGAAATTGCCACACATACGATTTCTCCCCTCCTCATCTTCACTCACTTTCTTTTCTATCCTTTCTGCCACTCTCATTGTAAATCCTGTGAAATTCCATAATTCTCTCCTGCTCTTGTTTCCAGTAACTTTCATCTTCAAAGTCTTCGTCTCCCAGTTGTCCCAGCTCAGAGATCCCAGAGGCTTCAAATTCAGTGCCATAGAAGAAGCTGTCATCTAGGGAACCCAAGTTTGAAGGGTTTGAGCTTCTTGCGTCAAATCTCTCCACCACTAAGGAGGCGCTGACGTTTTCTGGAGGACATCGAGTGACATCAGAAAGCACTGTTTCCTGTCTGTCTGTGTGCTCTGTTCCTAAGAAATCCTCAGACAAAAGGTTATCACATGTTATCAAATCCAGATTCCAATTTATGTTTGGATCTCTTTCACTGTGGCTGTGAGATGTGTTCAGATTAGCAAACTCAGCGCTGCTCTCACTGTGAACATCCTGCAGTAGTTTATTGTTTTCATCTTGTGGACACATATTTTCCAAGTCATCTTCACCAGTCAGCACATCCAGAATCCTAAACTTGTCAGGATCTAAACATATGCTGGAAAGACACTCATCTCCCTCCCCATCAGAATCCTCAGCTTTTCCCATCCCTACCACATTAATCAGAGAATTTTCCAGGCAGGCGGCCTCCTGTGCATTCAACTGGTAGTTACAGTCTTGATTTATTTCTTCATTCTCTATGTATTCACATGACGAAAAGTCAGATGGATAATCTGCAATGCTCTCACCTGCTTCTTGGTGCTCTTCCCCAGAGAAATCCTTCATTTTCTCTAAATACTTCTCCTCATCTTCACAAATAAGATCCATTTGATTTTGCAATGGTTTTTCTGGAATCTCCAAACTAGCTTTCACTGGACCATCAATGCAAGGATTATCAATCTCTTCTCTAAAATATCCATCGGAGATACTCCTCTCTTGTTTCATTTCCGTGTCTTCCTGCTGACAATCAGACAAGCCCTCTTGCTTTTCCCCTTTACACTCATGCTTTTCCTCTTCATTCACATCAGCTTTTATCACCATTTCACTACCACAATCTGGGAGTCTCCCAAAATAGGTCACATTCTCATCAGTTTCATTGTCTCGTTGCTCCTTATTTCTAACCTGAAGGTCTGTTGAACTGATTGGGTCCAGAGTTTGTGCCGCTGTCAAAAAACTGTCGGCTTTATTGTGATTGCAAGATCTGCTGTTGCAGCAGACCATGAATAATTGTCTTGGTTCTTCTCCTTTCACCATGTCTTCTTCATCGTCTTCTTCATCTTCTCCAGAGAGTGAAATGTCCTGTTCAGAATTTCCATCCGATCCTTTGCAGTCGTTCTCAGGTGTTTTGTCCGGGTTCTTTGCCTCTTCCTGTTGAAAGTCATCCTCATTCAATGGCTCTTTTGCAATATTTTCAGCAGTTGGCACATCTTTAGTTTCAGTGCTAAACAGGACTGCTTCCTGGTGCTGAGTCTCATCTTCCTCTGTTGGTATGTTCTCATTTGAGAATTCTGCTTCAAATTTGACATCAAGACAGAGATTCTTAAAGTCAAAATCTCCATCTGGGAATGATGTTGCAAAGTTTTATGCAAAAGATCAAATTAAACTGAAAAATTAAAGAAAAAAAAATCTATGCAACACAATATTAAGACATACTGTATTTCTTACCAGAAAATGCATCAGTTCGTATATCTGCAAAACGTTCGTCCATATTTCCAAATATTCAAACCAACAGTTTGTATTTGATCAGGAGTTATATCAAGACAAACATAACTGCATTGCTGATATCTCCAAATGGAGAGGAAGAGAGTAGGAAGTGGTTTTCATTTCATGTTGCTGCAAGTGATTTCCTGTCAGACAGACAGTGCACAATTTACACCTTAAAACTAATATATACAGTTAAATAAATCACAAAAAATCATTGGGACAGGTTATCATTAACCTGAAGGTAATTGAAAAGCTGAAAGGTAAAACGTTTTGCGTTGTTGTGGGCGCATACCTTCACTTGTTCTCATCAGCTTTGATGTGATATTTTATGAATAATAACTAAAAGTGAAGCTGACGAAAATTCAGTTCATTCACGCTGAAACAACTCACGTCCATTTGTGTCTCATAATCTGCAGGTGAGAGGACTGCTTTGCCACTCTGTTGATCATTTACGTCAATTAGAAAAGAACACTTCTCAATGAATATTCTGTAGAGTGATTTATTTTATCAGGTAAAAGTGACGATTAAAATCAAAACATCCTGGTGTGTTGTTGCTTGTCCAGTGTGGTTTCACAGCTCATTGCGGAGAAGGTAGCGGGGATTTGGCTTAAGGTCTACTTCCACAGGAAAATGATCACTGACCTCAAGGGCCTAAAATGCCAGCAAACAATGGGATTAATGTTCAATTTGAGTGTATTGTAAGTGAAAGAAAGAAAAAGCATGATTACATGTTTACCTCATCTTCTGTGAGGTGGAATTTCTCCTTAAAGTTGAACGGTTGGGCTGAACCTGGCATTATGCAGGAGATGATCTCACGTCCGTGGACAATGATCCTATTTGACAAAGTACAAATAATGTCTGGGTGTATGCAGCAGAAAGTTCACAGAGTTTTTATAGAATGCCGTCTAAGTGACTCTGTCATTCCTTCACTGACCTATCATAAGCACAGTGCGTCTTCTCACGAACGGTGGTGTCTTGCTCGTCACCTATCAGCCAGTGAAATTTGGGGTCACTCCTCAAGCGCAATGCTCTCCAGCCCTTGATGGTGACATAACTGCATCCAGCATTAAGGTCCCCTAAGATCATTATATTCTGATTGCAGGAAAAGGACAGAGAGAATAGAATACGAAATTAGACAAAAAAAAAATATCAAATGCAGAACCAACAACAGATAAACTAATGAATAAGGTGAGTAAATACAGTGTCACTTACATCAGTCCTCCACTTCTTGTGAATGCCTTTAAAGACAGTATAGAGTTGTTCCATCTCCTTCATAGCATTTCTGGGACAGGTGTGCTGACCAATCAGGACCAGATCCTTCACCGCTGCACAAAACAGATCAAGTAAATCTGTGACTCTCCAGGCTTCCCTGATTCTGCCCCATTTACCACGCTGCTTCATTTAACTTTAAAATGTGATCACGAGTATTGAGGGATTGAAGCAACTCTTAAACAGACAAACCACTGCAGAGTTAATTATTGCACACAGGACAGAGAATAATGCATGAATGAGGCATAAAACATTTCAAATATTAAAAATTTCAAGGTTTTACATGTTACAGGTTTTTAGTGGTTTTACAGCCAACCAGATGTAACTGGTACTAATTTTCTATTTAGTTGTTTGTTTGCTTTTTCAGCAATTTATGAGATTTAATGTTATTGGAATTTTAGTATTTTTATCATGCTTCCCTGAATTTTACCAGCAACGTATCATTGATATTTTGCTGGTACCCAAGGGGTAACCATTCAACTGGTGTAACAACCTGAGCGGTTTAATGGTTTGATCTGCATCTTTATGTCTTTGTGTAACCAGCTTCAGATCATAACTAGAATTCTCTATATAAAGGCTTTTTTCTTGTATAATTCCACAGTTGCTTTGTTATATTTCCTCATACATGTAGTAGGCGAATAAAAGCGAACAATGAAAGGCTCTCTGGAAAAAACTTCAGTGTCATTGGTCCCATCTCCCTCTAGATCTTGTTGGTACTGATAATGCTCTTTGACCTTGAGCACATTGTTCCTGGAGAAGGCAGGAAAAGAAAAGGATGACATTGAGGATGCCATATCAAACTGACCAACAGTGTGTAATGTCTGACAGGGGTTACCTGTAAATGTAGACGTACTGCTCCTTATAGGATTTCCTGCCCAGCCTTTCGCTCTCCACATAGGAGTATGAGTTGGACTGGTCAAATCTGCTTATAACATCATAAACAAGTTTAAAAATGAAGTTGTTGACTGAATGCTGCTTTATGTGGCAGATGATTCACAAGTTCTCTCAAATCATCACCTATTAAGACCCTTCACCAAAGTTTGGATTGCTTCTCCCTTGGAGTCTCGTACCTCTTGAATAAGACACAAGTCACACCGAGAAAGAATCTAAGAAGCAAAAGAAAAAGCATAAATATTGTGACGATCAGTTGTCATTGTTAACGTGGATGTTGCTCTACTTGTCTCTCACATAGAGGGGAGTACCTTCAGTAAGATCCCCATCACCCTCTTGTTGTTCGCCTTTGATTCACCGAAGCTCTGGACATTGAAGGCGCAGATTTTCAGGGAAGTTGTGACGTTCAACACACACAACCCAACAACAAGCAGCAGAACTGCAGTCCTCATTTTTTCAAAGAGTTAAAATTCTGTAAGTCAAGGAGAGTTTGGCAAGATCCTCTTTTAATGTTGTGAAATATGATAAAAGGAATCTCTTCCCTCATCTGCACCCACAGCACCTATTTCATAACGTCTTACCTGCAGGTCCAGCTCCACTGTGAGACTGACCCCAGCCCAGTGAAGACCCATCTCTTCAGTCAGGTGTGGTGTGACTGGGGAACATGCAGGTAAATGTTGGTGAAAGACAGGCCCTGCAGATCCTGCTGTGTCAGTGCCTGTTGAGAATGGAGCTTCATCTGGAACAGTTAAAACCACTGAATACAAAAAACAATAGGGTCACACTCAGCTCAGCTCTGAGTGTGTTTGTATTTAGATGTAATCTCACAATGGAGTACGACACGTGTCAGTTTCATGAACATTTATGTATGACTCATTTTTAGCATGGACATGAACAGCTGGTCATTACCACACATTACTAAGGTGATCAATGCAGATTATTGGTCCCATCTCCTCTGTTTTAGGAGTGGTTTTCCCTCATAATGGGATGGATTAGAAGTTAATATGACTTTTTTTTTTATTGTGGAGGTGTTTGTTTTATGTTTGCAGATATGTGGTATGATTTGTACAATGAGTCAGTATTAATCATCATTCATCATCATAATCATCTAGTTACTTAGTGAGTTCAGAGTGTATTCATGAAACCACTGAACAGAATTAGCCCTGGGTAAGTCAGCATTATATGAAAATGTTACTGATCACTGTATACACACTAATTATCAATAATGATGGTCCAGTATCATTTACATCCCTGATAGTCAGTTGTATGGGTACATTTATTTATTACTTTGAAAACATGTTTACGTTTGTAATAGCGATACTACTGAATACTTAAACATAAATTTTAATGCAGATCTTATTTGTGATGTAACATGTTTACTTTTGCAGTATTTATTATGTGTATTTAGGTGAAGGATCTGAACACGCCTAACAAATTTTGGGACCATATTTATTATTGTTTATATACTTATCTAAAACAGTCAAAGCATGTTTGATCGCCATATCTCCAGTCACTTTTCACCACATCTTACTTTTATTGCTTTTAAAATACTGTTGTCAAAATGGGACTTTTTGGGCCATTTTAGATGATAAATGTGTTCCAAGGGAATTTCTACTCACCTTTTTTACTCACATTTTACTCATAAAATGTTTCCCAAATGTGAATAAATGTTGGTCGGTTGATGATAAAGATTATGAAGGTGAGACAGCAAATGATGTCACTGATACATGTAATAAGATAAATGTCACTCAGATAAATGATGCCAATTCATTCACTGCAACAGATTGAACCATTACTGTGCTTAACAAGTTTAATAATTCAAGGTGGTGATTCTGATTTAACAGACTTGCTTACAGTTTTTCATCTCTTAGAATGTGATTCATATCGGTCATATCGGTCTGACCTGCAGCTAACACTTTCTACAAACCTGAACATAAGCATATTATCTCACATCTCACACACAAATATATAGTTCCAAGTGCAAAATGATGTAAAATGCACACAAAAAAATCAACAAACTAAATCTTAAATACATTTTACTTTCACTACAAACACAACAAAAAATGTACAGCAACATTATATTGGTCTAAAACAGCCAGAGTGTTGAGGATTGCTCATTTCCATGAGATAATCTTCAATCCGTGTCTCTATGTGTGAGTAAAGGTCTTCAACATGCTCCTTAAAAGGGGGATACCACAGCCACAACATGGCAACCTCCAGCGTGACAAGGAGCAGAAGGAAGAACAAGAACATTTTCCACCAGGAGTCACACAGCGCCTGAAGAAAGAAAAAGAGGATTCTTCTCGTCAGCTGCTGCAGTGGTCTGTCAGTCAGTCTTTCTGACTGTCCGTCAGTTAGTCCGTCTGTCATTCAATCAGTTATTCGTCTTTCGGTCAATTCTGGTCAATCACTGACGTGTTTGAGGTGATTCAATGGACACTGCAGCAAGAAATGCCACAAAGTCCATTGGTTTTAACCCGATCTACCCACACAACACACACACACACACACACACACACACACACACACACACACACACACACACACACACACACACACACACACATACACACACACACACACACACAGCTCACCCTTCTCTTCTGGCTGTGGCAGAGTTGGCGGAGCTCGTCCCTGCACTGCGACAGCCGGGTCCGGCTGGACTGAAACTCCAACGCCATGGCATCCAGCTCCAACTGCAGCTCCTGGCACTACACACACACACACACACACACACACACACACACACACACACACACACACACACACACACACACACACACACACACAGTCAAAATGGCAAAATAATATTAAAACACGTGGATTAATGTTTTTGATAATAATGGATGTGATCATCATTTGAGTCTACATTAAATCTGTACACACACTCCGTGACACCCGGACAAAGCCCATCTGCACCTCTCTCTCTTTGTGCTGGAGTTTCTCCTGAGTGTGACGGAGCTCCTGCTCCACCTGAGACTCTCTCTTCACTGTGACTGGTGACTCCTCTTCCTCTGGTGCTATGTGCCACTGCATCATAATATCCTGGCTCGTGCTGCGGTCATCTAGAAAACAAGAAGCGGCTTAAAAATCTGATCCAGGCTCAGAGTCAGCAAAATAAAACCAGCTCCGAAGGGTTGAGTATCTTGCCTTGAAGATGCTCTATTTCCTCTCTTAACATCTGGTTGTCGTCTTCCAGCAGGCTGATGTTATAATGTAGTTCAATCTTCTCTTGTCTTAATGATGAAACCTCTTCCCTCAGCTCGATCTCTCTGTCTCTGGATAGCTGCATGTGATAGACATTACATCCAGTTACATATGGAAAACTTGACACCATCCATCATTTAGACTGTGCCATACCTCCACTTGTCTATGCAGCTGCTGTAGCTGCTCATTACTGAGGAGTTGGTTCTCCTTCAGTTGTCCATTGCTCAGCTTCAGCTCTTCATAACGGTTCTGCCATCTCAATGCTTCTGCCTTTGCTGCAGTTAGCCCTTCCTGGTGGCAAAGGTGAATAAATAAGATATTACACCTGACTTTTTACATGCTAACTGAAATATTTTAACACATTGTGTCTGTATTTATAATCAAACTGAAATGTATTTTCTTTTTTTTTTAAATTTAAACAGACTGACCTGTGCAGCTTCTGCCTTGATGAGTGCCTCAGTTTTTTCCTGTATGGCCTTCTGCACAACTACCAGGGCCTTCTCCTCATAAACCAGTTTCTGCTTCTCCATCTTTAGCACCATTGTCTTTACACCATCTTTGGGAGACTTCAGAGAAGGACAAACACATCTGAGTTACACTTACAAATACCTGCAGAGTAAGATGCAGGAGCATGCTCAGCAGACACTGTCCTACCGCTGCATGATAGCGAGAATGAGTAGAGCAGGTGGCTGTTACAGGAAAAAAATGTTTGACTTGCTGCAAAGCAATATAACAAATTACTTCCCAGCATGATTTTTAAAAACTGCTTGTGTGGCTCCTTACTAGCAGCTGTTCTTACCTGCAGACAGACTTGCAACTGTGCCTCCAGAGCCTTGATCTTATTTCTCAGCAGATCTTCATTGCAGCGAGCCTGTGTGGGTTACAACGGAAATGACTGTCTGTTGCGCTGCAGCCTGCAGATGGAAAATTAATGCTCCATATACCAAAATCTGTGACAGCATCTTCTTTTACTGCCTGTGCTCACTGGTGCACAGAGAAAACATTCAGCATCTGCAAGGCTCAATAAAGATCACAGTGTCTGCTTTTGCATGTGAGGACAATAACATGCTCCTTACTGACAACAGCAAAACAATTTTCACAGTTGTTTAATTAGATTAATAGTAGTAGTGTTCAAACCATCATTAATAAAATATGATTAAATTAAAAGACGCCATTATTTTCCTACCACTGTGGACCCACCACCCGCAGATCGATGGGGTCGGGTGCGCTGCCATATGGGTCGCAGTAACGACAGGGGGTCACGATGGACCTGACCCGGGCGGCAGAACTGGCTTTGGGGACGTGGAATGTCACCTCACTGGCGGGGAAGGAGCTGGAGCTTGTGTTGGAGGTGGGGCATTACCAGTTGGATCTGGTGGGGCTTACCTCCTGCATAGCCTCGGTTCTGGATCCAAACTTCTGGATAGGGGTTGGACCTTGTTTTACTCTGGAGTTGCGTCGGGCGTGAAGCGCAGGGCGGGTGTGGGGATACTCACAAGCCCCCCGGCTGAGCGCCAATGTGTTGGAGTTTACTCCGGTGGATGAGAGGGTCGCCTCCCTACGCCTTAAGGCTATGGAAGGGAAAACTCTGAATGTCGTTTGTGCGTATGCACCAAATAGCAGCTCTGAGTATTAGGCCTTCTTGGGGTCCCTAAATGGGGTCCTTCACGGGATCTCTGTAGGGGACTCCATTGTTCTCCTGGGGGATTTCAATGCACACGTCGGCAATGATGGAGACTTTAAGAAGAGCGTGATTCGGAGGGATGGCCTTCCTGATCTAAACCCGAGCGGTGTTATGTTGTTGGACCTCAGTGCTAATCATGGATTGTCCATAACTAACACCATGTTCGAACACAAGGATGCTCATAAGTGTACGTGGTACCCGAGCACCCTGGGTTGGAGGTCTTGTGATTATATCATCTGACCTTCGACCATGTGTTTTGAACAATCGGGTGAAGAAAGGGGCAGAGCTGTCAACTGATCACCACCTGGTGGTGAGTTGGGTCCTTTGGCGGAGGAAACCTTTGGATAGACCTGGTAAGCCCAAACGAGTAGTGCGGGTGAACTGGGAACGTCTGGAGGAGGACTCTGTCCGCGAGGCCTTCAATTCACACCTCAGAAGGAGCTTCTTGTGCATCCCTGTGGAGGCTGGGGACATCGAACCTGTATGGTCAATGTTCAAAGCTTCCATTACTGAAGCTGCAGCTGTGAGCTGTGGTCTCAAGGGGTGGTTACCCTTGACCACCGTGTTGGACCCCGGTGGTCAAGGAAGCCGTCCAACTGAAGAAAGAGGCTTGTTGTCCCTGGGGACTCCTGAAGCAGTTGCTGGATACCAACATACCAAAAGGACTGCAGCCTCGGCTGTGATGGAGGCAAAACAGAGGGTGTGAGAGGAGTTCGGGCAGGCCATGGAGAAGGACTTTCGGACAGCACCAAAGTTGTTCTGGAGGACTGTCTGACACATCAGGAGTGGAAAACGGGGAACCATCCAAGCCGTTTATGGCAAGGATGGGACACTGTTGACCTCCACTGAGGAGGTTGTCGGTCGGTGGACGGAACACTTTGAGGAACTCCTGAATCCAACTACCCCAACTGACCCGTCCTCTGTTGCAGAGGCAGAGCTGGATGATGATGGGGATTCGAATCAATCTCTCTGGGCAAAGTCACCGAGGTAGTTAAACAACTTCACGGTAGCAAAGCCCCAGGCGTTGATGAGATTCGCCCGAGCTAGTGGATGTGGCCGGGGAAAGGAAAGTTTGTTAAAGCTGCTGCCCCCGCGACCCGATTACGGTTAAGCGGTGGAAGATGGATGGATGGATGGATTATTTCCCTTCATTTATTAAAGCCACTGAAGCAAACAGAGCTAATATAGGTGCATGGTACAGATAATAGCTTGTGGCTACCATGCCTTCCTGTATAAAAATGAGAGCTTGCACTCATCCTCTGCAGCAAAGACTGAAACGGAAACTGATAGCGCCAAACCACAGACTACATGGGCCTTCCTGGGGTAGCAGCTGCCGTATGCTGTGCGATATACGACACTTTCATACAAATAAAAAAAAAACAAACACTTTCTTAATAATATCACGCAGAGGACCGAAGAAAATGAACAGCAACAATAAAGAAACACTGTAGGTGTGTAGAGTAAACTGCATGGGGGTGTCTTACAGTCCACATCAGTTCGGAGGAGTTGGTCAGCTTTGACGCGCTCTCCCTGAGGGCTGACAGTTTGGTCTTCAGCCCCTCCTCTCTCCACAGGGCCTCCTGACAGAAAACAGACAGAAGAGTGATGCCTACACTAAGTGTAAGTTGGGTCAGATAACATCTTCTGTCGGGGCTTCGAACTCATATTTAGAACTTTATTATTATTTGTTATCTGATGATACTTAATTTTCACCAAGTTCTGTGAATTCATTAATAGCCCCTTTCATACACTGGTAAGAAATCCTTATGAAGAGATACCTCCTGATAACACGTATTTGTCCTTTTTTCTGAAATATTTACGGTTCATTCAAGCACCAGATTTACTCTGTAAAATTGTTGGCTGTATTTAAAGGTTTGATGAAATTCAACTTCTGATTTGAAAGAAGAAGAATAATGTGTAATTTCAAATACATAAAATCATCTCAGGATTGAATTAGAAATTTAAAATCTATTACCTGCAAGTAGTCAGATAAGCGCTGGACATCCTGTTGTATGAATTTAGAGAGAAGAAGTTTAATTTAATGAGGAAAATCATATTTTTTAATGATGCAAATGAGTTTAAAACTCCAGTAAGTTACATTTGACACTTACTGACTCCTTGATGGTGACAAGACCGGACCTGCACAGGAAATAATACAGCATCTCATTTATACAGCCTTTTCAACTTATCTGTGATAAACACCATTTTACTGTTATTTACTGTTTCAGTAAGATTTTGGATTCAGATGAAACTCACTCCGTCTGCACACTGGTGTCTTGCAGCATGTTTTTATGGACTCTATTTTCAGTTTGGATGGAGAATCTTCGCTGAACGCTTTCTGTTTGCGTGAATGCCTTGATGGTTTTTTTCTGAGCTTTTGCAAAAAGAAAAAAGAAGCATTATCTATTATATAAGGCTAATAAAAATATGGTTTGTTGGTACCTGTATGCAAGTAATAAAAAGAATGAGAATATTACCTTTAAGACTGTTCTCTGTTTTTTCTGTGCTCTTCTTCTGATGCTGGGTTGACTGTGAGGTAGATGCTGTCGTCCATGCCTGGCCTTTCTCCTGCCTCATCGGTGATCCATGCTCTGACCGGAATGAAGCCTGTGGACATGAAGAGAAATGGTGCACATATTATTCCCTGTGGATGTGAAAAGATGAATCATAGATCTGGTGAACATCCTTAGTAACATCAGAGGACGTTGTTTACCCATGTACTGGTGCTTGGGCCATCAGTTATCCTGTTGGGTGTTAAACTCATCACTGGACGTCTGTTTGCTGTGGTGGTATTTTGTATAATTGCATGCAGATTCTCTGACCTTACGAGGAAACCGTTATTTATCAATGACAACGTGTTTGCTGAAGGGTTTGACTTTGAAGAATAGTTCGCACTCAAACTAGACAGATCTGGACTCACTGATCTCCTCCTTAAAAATTCCAAATGTCTCTTTTTCTTCAGTTCCCTCTTTATCAGTAATGAGTTAAAATATCTGGTAGGGCTACGACATGAAGTTACGTTGTTACGTCTTCGCAGGTATTCGTGTCTCTGTGCTCTGATCTCTAGCAATTGGTCAACGTTTTTCACAGGGGAGAGCTGTATTCCACGGACAGTCAGAACGTCCATGGTATTGCACGCCCAACTGGCTGAGGAGATTTGATCCCTGGCACACAAAGACACTCAGGTTAGGTTCAAGTTGAAGACAAAAAACACACAAATAAAGGAGGGCAGTTAGTGGAAATGGGAATGAAGTAGTTACAGCAGGATGAGAGGCGGCATCGTCTGAAATAACAGGAGAGTCTGAATGTGACAGGGCATCACAACGAATGATTAGAAGCTCATGACAGCACTCACTGTTACAGCTCCTTAATAAAATATGAAGAAATAAACACCACTCATATTGATGGAATATACATTACTGCATGCACACATAACAGTGGCCACAACAGATGGTATAAACTGACATAAAATATGACTTTCAAGTTCTGCATGTAAAAAATGAGAACTCTGACAGTACATCTGAAAATTACATACCAGCTCAGCATTTTAATACAAAACACTGCAGGTACTTGAATTGTGACTACTAGAAATGTGGTATATGTTGATCTCAAGAAACTAAATTGTACAAATACATGAACAGGTGGTAAAGATAAAATGCAAACTACTCAGGGTGACGCTGAAGATGCCTGATGGTGCGTAGAAATACAGTTTCTCTCTGAACCATGGCATGGAATTTACAGCTAAATCAGGAATTGTACAGAAGTAATGCCTCTGTAACACTACCATAGCACAACTTTAAGAGTATTAATAGTTAATAGAAAAGCACATGTTACAGTTCTTGAAATTTGCAGGAAATTTACATTTAACACTGATGATTTGTGGCATGCTGTAGAAAGAAAATGAAAAAAAAGTTGCTTAATAAGCACAAATTCATAACAAAACTTACCTATAATGCCATTTCATTCAGTGTGGAAATGCCCTCAGGAAATACCCCAGAATTTATCCATGAACTCACTATTTTGTAATAGTATCCGAGGGTTTGTCAGTGTTTTATGTGTAGCAGTTTCTGTTGAGCATAACTTTAGAGGAAGTGAAGAGAACGACCACGTCATATGTTCCTCTATCTCAGCAGCCACTCGTACCAAACTGATGCCACACGCGGGTGGGCCCCAAGATTACATACCGACCAGCCAAGTCCCCCTGCATGCAGTCTGGGATAAAACACCACAATCCAGGGGAGGCAGATAACATTATGTATGCCTTCCTTTTGGAGATTTTTATTATTTCCTCAAAAACAATGAAATTTTTCATTAAAATTATTTAATGGCTCACGACATGATGTAGTTATTAGTTAATGCCTGTATAAGACCTTGTTTTGCCAGTGTTGTGTACGTGCGTGCATTAGCCCTACCTGCTATTTGAATTAACCTGACGATCAGTTTTTTTTTTTTTGTTTTTTTTTTTATTGCTGTCAGCTTTTGGTTCAAGTAATTTCGAAGATCACAATCTAACATCGTGTCACGATCGTGCAGGCTTATACACCGAATTCTTTCCGTTTGTTTCATTGTATTAAACTTTATCTTGACGCACAGCACCATCTAGTGGTCACTTACCGGAAAACCTATAAACAATTTAAACGCATCAATGTAATCTCGCGATGTTTCAGGTGGATCTCTCGTGTTTCCGCCATACTTGCAGCTCTCTGCAGAAGGGCACGGAAACGGAGACGCTAAGGTGCCAGGGGTATCGAGAACTTGGCATTTCATCGTTTTAATATGTTGTCCAGGCTCCTTTGTGTTTCTGGTATGTTTGAATCCTTAATTTTATAATATCAGTAAAACTCAGCTCTGGCGAAACCCAAGAGTCAGGCCTTAGAAAAGGAGAGTAAAGCTAATGTGGAGCTGAAGGGTAAAGTGAAGGCCGCATTTTGAATGAGAAACATGCTAATGCTAGGTGTCAGTAGCTACGGTAAATAACAAGCAGTACATTGGGTTTTAAACCGTTACGCTACTACAATTGTGTAACGTGTGGTTTTTGTAACATTATCCACATTATCGATAATGCTTCAGCTAATGCTAAGCGTAACTTGAGAATACCGAAGTTACATTAGCCAGCGCTGGCAACTCATCTTGCAAATGTCACCTTTTGACAGCTAGCGTCGTCAGGTTTTAGATCATTTATGTGTCTGGTTACCACAGTACTACAGTGAACGCTAAAACAATCAAACAACAACGAAAAACAAACCTTTTTACAGCCCAAAATTTTAGTTATCCTGCTTTGTTTGCAGCTAATGCCCTGAAGGGCAGCGGCCACCTGGGAGCTGGGTATGTGTCATTAGATTTTGTTTTAATTACTTAATTAACATACATATAAACTACAAAGATTGCCCTCCTTAAAGACTTTCCACGTGTTGTTCCACAGTCTGATCCAAGCATCTCGATGCTTGCATACTTCATCCCAGACTCTGGCACCAGTGCCCCCACTGCCAGAAACCGGAGGCAAAGTTCGTCTTGGATTCGTTCCAGAGGAACTCTTCCAATTCCTGTACCCCAAAACTGGAGTGACAGGTGAGTAAGCAGAAGCAAGGATTAGCTTTCTGTTATTCTGCTGTTCAGTAACAACCCAAAAAGGCAAACACACACACATTAACACAAATATAAAGATTGTTCTCTTCTGAACTTACAGACGTGTTACTGTAAATCGTTGTTTGAGATATTTTCATTTGAAGTCTTAATGCAGTTTGCTGATTTCCAGTGACTGACTTAACTGAAACATGACCGCAGAACAGAACTTTAAGGGATATTTACCAATATAACATGAGACACACAGCCACTGTTCCAGTCATTGATAGGAAAACTCAACATCTATCCCTTCCTCACTAGGACCTTATATGCTGGGCACTGGCCTCCTCATCTACTTGCTTTCCAAAGAAATCTACATCATCAACCATGAGACTATTGCTGGCCTTTCTTTACTCTCAGTCATTGTCTATGGTGTCAAGAAATATGGTAAAGATGTCGCAGCGTTTGCTGACAGACTGAATGAGGTAAGCTGGCAAATTTATGGACATGTATCTTTATTTCTGACTGACATTGTGGTTTTGGAGTAAGATTGTTTCGTGTGGATTATTATTATTAATATTATTTAGTTATGTGAATATATTTGCAATTGATTTTTTAAAGTAATAGACAAGATATGTGATAAAGCTACAAGCATTATGTCAACAACCAGTGTCTTGAAAACAAACATCCTGTGTGGTTTGTAGGAGAAATTGGCCGCAGCTCATCTTGCGAAGGACACTGCGATCACTGACGTTACTGAAGCTATTGAGGAGGAGAAGTTGGAGCAGTGGAGAACAGAAGGAAATTCAGTGCAGTTTGACGCAAAGAGAGTAAGCAGGTTTATTTTTGTTCTGTTGCTTAATGTGCTGCAGGAGTTACCAACTATCTTGGTAACAAGTACAATAACTTAGAAGCCCAAAGATTCTGTGGTGATTGCTATTAATGAAATAGAGTGATCCCTCGTTACTCGTGGTTAATGCGTTCCAGGACCACCTGCAAAAAAACAAAATTCTGCAATGTAGTGACAAACTATTTTTTACAGTAATTTAAACGTTTATGTGCAATTTCCTCCGGGATTATTTATCTATCTATCTATGAACCCTCCCTATACTGATATTAAACCATCCTATTTCTGTATTACCTTTTCCCACACTCTTATAGACTGTGTAAAGCACTTTTGTATTAAAGATAGTGTTTCTTTGATTCACGGAAGTGCGCTGCGTTCCTTGAGTCTCGGAACGCAGCACACTTCCGGATGCTGTCAGCCAATGGAATGCATGTACGGCGTCACGTGACTACCTACTAAAAGTCCGCAATGTGGTGAAGCCGTGCATCTTTAAGTGCGAATAAGCGAGGGATTACTGTATATGAAATATCTTATTAAACAAGACTTGATAAATAACTAAGTTTTTACGGGCGTTTTGCTTATTAACCTTTTACCTATGGTGGTAGCACCCACGCTATAAATCGTCAAGTGTGTGTTTTGTGCAATTTAGTTATCAGCAAAAGGGTGTATACATTTTTTTGGGACGCAATGTACTGTATAATTGCAGTCTGTTTACTATGTACTAGCTGTATATGTTTACACGTTATATATTCTATATATAAAAGTTTATGCCACAACCCAGTGTTACAAGACTAGAAAAATGACATAAGCATATTCAAAGTGCATCAGGAAGATGGATGATGACTAACCCTAACCCAGGTTTATCTACCAAATGGTTATACAGATTGCTTTGATTCCCTTTTTATCCAGAACAATGTGATCATGCTGTTGGAGACCAACTACAGAGAGCGACTACACATGGTGACCAATGAGGTGAAGAGACGCCTGGACTACCAGATTGCCCTGCAGGCCCTCCACTCTCGGTTGGAAAAGGAGCACATGGTCAACTGGGTGGAGAAGAGCGTTGTCAGCAGCATTTCTCCTCAGCAGGTATTGCATTGGACTGCCACTAGACTTTGGTTGAGTTTGTGAAAAGTAATCGCTTTTTGGTGCTGGAATTTTATGTTCAGTCATTTTCAAGACTGATCATTAAACTTTGTGTTTTGGTAATAAAGGTTTTCATACCACATATTAACTTGTTTGAAAGTTGAACTATGACCCTGAGCGTCTTCCAGATACTCCAGTGTTCCTTGCTGACGTACTTGAGCTGTGCTACAGATGGCTGAACTCCACTAACAATTTAAAATTTCTATTCGCCTAAAGTACCGGGTATTTACTTTTGTTTGGTGTCGGCTGAGATTCCAAAGAACCTGAGTATAAAAAGTGATGTGAAGATGCTGCAGACCATTGAGAATCATCACTGCCATTGTCCACTCAGTGCATAATGTGTAGGGAATATCAAAATAGCAGTCATATTCATTTATTCCAGTCGCTGCCTTGAGGACGTGCAAACATTACTGTCTTTGATAGCTGATAGAGGATGACAATATGATGACCAGCGTCACTAAAGCAATGCTACCCTGTAAAAGAGGAGTGCCTGATAACAAATCTAAACTGAGTACAGTCAGTACCACGTAGTGGTAGTCATGCAAATCACAAATGGAAAAAAAGCCTCGGGATCATGTTGCCTAAGAGACGAGGCGTAAACAAACCCTAAGGTACTGCTAGCTTAGTAGCATCAAGGATTAACACCACTCACAATACAGCAGCTTGTTGGAGTCTTTTCAGAAAAACATCTAATGTCTAACGTTTCGTTAAGTGACCTTCATATTTTCAAATATTGAAAAAAGATCAGTGTTTTTTTGTGAGGTGTTTGATCAGATGTTCTGATTTGAATAAATCCCATATCTGTTGGTCGTTTTTATCAATTGTCAAATTTCTGACCTTGTCGGCTTTGGGCAAAAGTCAGTTTTTGTTAAAGAAATAATTAGGACTTGGTGTATTATCACTAATACTGCAGATATTTGTATTAAAGGTTTAATGTTGACATAATAGAACCACTGTTTTGAAAATGATATCCTATTTTTTACAAAACAATATGATAATGATGAATTTGTCTTCATAGTGAAGAAGTTATTGAGTTTTCCAACTGATCTTGGACCCTGTCTTTGTGTGTGTGTGTGTGTGTGTGTTTCAGGAGAAGGAGAGCATCGCCAAGTGTATCGCGGACCTGAAGGCTCTGGCCAAGACAACTCGGGCACAAGCCATGGCCTAGACTGGAGAATTCAGAGAGGCTTCACGATTCTCTAACATTGTCCCAAGACGAGGCGTTCACTTTTCTTTACAGAATAAACTATTTACTCTATAAAGATTGTCTCTTGTTGATCTCATGGGTGTGTACAGTATTTACACGTCAGCTGATAGTAAAATAAATTGTTCTCATCATCTTAAATTGGCTCTTGTCTTTTTCCTCTTCAGTGATATTTTCTTGGCATTAGGTGTGGGTTTATTTTATAGCTGAAGGGATTATGCTTAACCTCGGTCATAGCATAAAAATATTGTGTGAGTCACTGAAGACCTTTGTGCTCTGAAGGAGATACTGTGAAGGATAAAACCTTTGGACTCATAATGAGCCACAGACCTGCTGCCATGCACCGTACCTCCATTCTCAGCTTGACCAACCCTCCCGATCCGTCACTCCTGTTAGACTGTTGCACTTTGATCTCTGGTGCCTTCAAGCAGGAAGTCAAGGTGTGTAAGGAAGCAGTGTTTTCTGTTGCTGGAGTATTTGGTAGAAAATCAGCCTAGAAAAAAGGAATTATGACACCGGACCAGAGTTGATGCTGGAAGGTAATAACTAACTTTCAGTTATGTGATGTGACACAAGGTTTTGAATGAAGGAGGTTGAATGTTGACCGGTGAAGCTCATCCTGTTCAGAATGGTAATTATGTTTAGCAGGAACATTAGTGGAATGTCTACAGTCCAAGATGTATGTGGAACTTTGAATTTAAACCTTTATAATCAAATGCTTTATTGACTTTATTGAACAAATAAGAGTTAATTGAATAAAGGAGAAGAAGCACGCAGGTCAAAATGCACTTTGTACCAGTGAACAACCTTCTATTCTGATCCAAGTCCAGTCAGGATGTAAAGACTGGTGGGCTGAACAGAAACAAATGGGCCACAGGTGACAACAGTAATGATTAAAAAAAAAACTAAAAAAAACTACTGCTGTTAAAACTGCCTGACTCTAACTACAGCATGATTCCAGTCAGACTGGCAGAGAAAGCTCAGGGTGTGTCACATGAACAATTTATCGTTTCTGAATTCAACATTTTAGTTTTTGTGTGAAACTTTTTGTTTCACACTAGGCAGTCAAAGAACACATGTGGATGAATAATGTCTCTGTATTTGGTACATCAGAGGGACAGCACATGTTAGAGGTTTTGGAGATAAAGTCAGAGAGGCCAGACTGAGATGGTTTGGACATGTCCAGAGGAGAGATAGTGAATATATTGGCAGAAGGATGCTGAGTTTTGAACTGCCAGGCAGGAGGCCTAGACGAAGACCAAAGAGGAGGTTTATGGACGTAGTGAAAGAGGACATGAAGGTAGTTGGTGTGAGAGAAGAGGATGCAAAGGACAGGGTTAGATGGAGGCAATTGATTCGGTGTGGCGACCCCTGAAGGGAAAAGCCGAAAGGAAAAGAAGATTTGATTATTGACTTGTACTCTACATGAATAGTGCGTGTACAACCTGCCAGCATAATTTACTTGTGCCAGATTATTCAAACAAATGTCTTCACAGGTTGGACTGAAGGGATTCTTACCAAACTGACTTTTTTTAAGTGTTCAGAAGACCTACAAAGTTTGTAAAATGTTTCGACACACAGGACCATTCTCTTACTCTCCAAGGTCAGTTAAATATCATTTCCAGGTATTGCATCTTATTAATTGGGTCATGTACTGAAGCACTAGTTAATATTGTTTCCACCTCTGATGCTGACCCTATTTTACAAACTACTGTTGTGATGAACGCACAGTTGACTTAAAATGTGGATGGTTTATCTTGAAGTTGCTGGTAACCATAATGGTTTTATTGACATCTACGTTTATAAAGCCTCATTTCTTTCCATTTACTTATTGACCATATTTTTCTCTGTAGAGGATTTCCACAGGAGGACTTCCCTCAGCAGAGATGGACTTTCTTACAGGAGGACCTCAGAGGGTCTCCACTACAGAGAAATATGTTCAGACCCAGTGGAAAATCAATATACAGTACGATCAGATATCCAAACCACTTTCACGCATATTTCTTTAGGTTCCTCTATTAAATTCGTCTCTTCTTTAGTGCAGAGAAAGGAGTACGCCGACGTTCTCAGCAAACGCTCAGAAAATCTTCATGTCAGGGTGGAGGTAAACATTTTATGACACCTTTGTTTGCATGGAGATGCACACATTATTCCATCATGAATGCTCGTCATTCATGCTCTTCCAAATTGACTCCACAGCACCTGTTCACCTGTGAGCTGGACGGCAGGGACCTGAGGACAGTGGGCGACTGCGTAGCCAAGCTGAAGAGGCTGGATGCCAAAGGTCGCCTGTGGCCCCAGGAGATGATCATGGAGACTCAGGGGGGATATCTAATGCTCAGCGACATTGAGACAAAGGTTGGTTTCTACATTTAAATAAAGTGAGATGAATTCAAACAATATGGCAAACACCCCAATTTTATGTCAAGACCTTGATGCCCCAGCTGTGCTAGCATCTGTATGCTCCATAAACAGTTTCCACTGCCTTCAGCATCATTGAGATCTGGCAAAATGACAAAAGCATTTGATCGACGTTGGATGTGTGAATGAGGGCTTTGTCCTATTAGCAAATATACTATATTTTGTTGTTATAATTGAAATTGAAAAGTCCAAATCAAAAAAAGGTTCTGCAAATGAAAGAAAACAAAGGGTGAATGGATAATTAATCAAACATGTTTAAAATAACATTAGTATAACCTAAAATAACTATGAACTGTACCAAATCCAGTACCTTTTACTTTATGCAAAGCTCAACTAACAAACATAAAGTAATGCTTGCTGTGTAAATTAAACAGCAAATGTAAAGAATAAATGTCTATTGGTTGTAACCCTGGAGGCGGAGCTGGAGGCGCTGCCTTTGGGTCACATCGTTCAAACCAAAGCTGTGCTGGACAGCTGCGCCTACAACTCTCTGCTGACCGTAACCGTGGAGGAACGCAGGAAACGGCTGCCTCAGGTCTACATGTTCCAGTGTGAGGAGACTGGAGTGAGTTCCGTGTCACCAGAATGAACACCTCTTAAAATCAGAGTCATTCTCCAAGGGTGTTGGCTCTGTGTCTTAACTGTCCCATAAGAGTTGCTTTAAAGAAGTCCTGTTTCATCAGGCAGAGGTCATCAAGAGCGACCTGGACAAGGCAGTGCAGATGGCAGGCGGCGATGTGGACGCATCCAGAGAACAATCTGAAATCAGGTACAGGCCGCATGGATGAAGACCTCAGTGAACAGAGGTTGGAAAAAAAGACCAAACCTGCTGTCTGTTCTTGATCATTCCTAGGCCTAGTCTTGGGAACATCATCGGGCATCATGCGCTGGGAAATTTCAGGCAACCTGAGCCTCATCCTGTGCAGCAGGACTGGACCCCCCCACTACCTGTCCAGCCAGCTCCACAGTGGAGCATGAAAGAACCAGGTACATGGTAGACAATGGTGCACATTTGTAGTGAGTTTATATGTGCTCCATGCTCTGTCCAGTGTGTTTTACACTGTCTAAAACGTTTTTCTCGTCAGAAGTCACACTGATATTTGATTCTTGCTGTTTGTCTGCAAACAAATTACTTAGAAACGATGCCAATTCCACGAGTCCATGCTCCGCAAAACGAAATAATGCCAGGTCCAGATGTAATTCCTGAGCAGGAATTCCAGAGCGGCCCAGAGATCCCTTTGTCAGTTGAGGAAAACAATGCAGACAGGAACACGGTCAGTCCCACCAGTGAGCTGTTAACTACAACCACAGAACTACATCATCATTGAAGCTTCACAGGACATTAAAAACCTTTGATTTCCGCTGTGCTTTTGTTCACAGGAGATTTTTAACCATGTCATTAATGATTTGGAGATATTCATGAACAAAGTGTCTGATGCTGCAAATGCCCAGTCACACCAGGAGAACAAGAGCAAAAAGAAAATCAAGTTTAAGAAGAAAAAGAAAAACGGTAATATTTATTTTCCCAGTCTATCGATCTATTGGACAGCAGTTGTGAAAGGAGTGACCGCCTGCTGACAACGACGTAGACGATGGTGATGTTTGTGTCTGATCAGTGTTTTCTCCTGCAGCTGTCAAACTTCCAAGTATAGAAGAATACATCTCCTGTCTCCAGAAAATCAAATATGGGTTCAATCTGCTGGTAAATGCTTTTTTTTTTAGAACTTTAAACGTCTCCCTGGTCATGTATTAACCTGAGTTGTTTTGAAACGAATATGGTGATGATCGATCTGAAATGCTGAGAGTAAGGTGAAGTCAGCAGAAAGCAGCGGTGACTGAAACTCTCCATATTACAGGGACTACTGGATGGGTCATTGTCCTCCCCCACTGCTCCTGACTTTGTCCACATCTTCTTCAGAAGTTTGTCTGCGGTGAGCTCTTCTAAAAGTCTTTCTCACAAGTTTTTCTCAGGGACGTCGTGAACACGTCGTTGTTTAATTTTCCTACAGGTGGTGCATCTGTATCCTGCAGACGTGCCTCCCTCCGTGCTCACTCCTCTGCTGACGGTGAAGGCCATACGATTGATCAGCCAGGCTGCCGACCCAGAGGAGGACCAGCTATGGAAATCGCTGGGAGACAGCTGGAACGTCCCCAGGTATGGTGACCCAACCCAGCAACCCGAAAGTATTTCATATGAATGGATTTCCAGTAATATTAAATGAGGAATGAACCTTTAACAAGGGAAAAGGAATGGGATGTCATTTTGGGAATAGACATAATTGATTCCTTGATGGGAATCAGATGAAAAGGTTGATACCAAGAAATATTCCAGAAGTGGCCCCACTGTGATGAACAAACAAGAAAGAAATGTATATATTATCAGTAAATAAAACCAGTTCTTTCTAAACATTTATAGTCTTTATCTCCCTATCTACTCAGGCCTTACTAACTCCTCACTAGCAGCGCTGACATTATTGATGTAAATAATCTTCCTCCCATCACTTTACCCTACCCCGTCACCCCACAGGTCCAGATGGCCAAATGATGTCCCACCTTACTTTCCACATTTCTACGATGGCTGGCAGCTGCCTGCCCCCACAGACATGCCCTCTCCACCCCCCTATCAGAACAGTCCAGCGAGCACAAGAAGCAGTCAACGCCTCCCACCTGACCGCCCCAGACCTGACGAGGTAGAACGCTGATACAACTAAATTGCTCCTATTTGTTTACACGCTTTCTGTATTTACTTGTATATTTAGTCAGTATTTATTCATTTATTTACTCTCTTTATTTTATTTAGTCTCATCATGTTCCATTTAATACCCTTTACAGCCTGTAACTGGTGCTCCATGGAGTGCACCCCCTCCCACACAGTGAGTGTTATAATGGTGCAGTTTGTGCAGCTTTATGGTCACGTCTATTGCAAAATTGACTTTTAACCCACTGTTTTCCAACGTGTGTTCAGCCCCAGTGAGCAACCCACTTACATGAAGGTTATTTATGACTTCATGGCCAGGAACAACCAAGAACTCAGCATCTTTAAGGGAGATGTGGTTCAGGTGAGCCGGAAACGCAAAACACATTCACAACCATTTTACACAGTGTTAATCAAACTATGTAACTTCTTTACTTCTTTGTTGGTTATCAAGCAAATTCAGAGCAATTGAAACCTCTATAATTAATCTACTAAGCACACGATGATGCGTTTCCACTCAGTGGACTCTTACAAGTACAGAATATAAAATCTCTTCCTCTTTCTGCAGCGTTGTTGTCATTTTCCACCAGTTTGCTATCATCCATGTTTGTTCCTCAGTGCAACAGGATCTCAACATTTTGATTTGTGTTATTAAAAAAGATACTTGTTGGTTTTTCCTATTTAGAATTGGATTTAAATGGGCAGTACATAATGCATAAAAACCACCATTTTGGTTTGAGAACACGTCTCTAACACCATTATACGTGTTTTATGGTCACTGATTATGTTTGGAATGAATGCTTATCGCTGGGAACCATTTCCTGCAGCTTGAGTTTTAATAACAGAGGGGTACTGTAAATGGCCCACTGTGCTCTGAGGGTTATTGTTAATGCCATTCTTGTCTCAATTAGACGTAACAATAATTATGCCTTCGGCAAGTTTACCACAGTAATAACCGTCATTACCGACATTGAGATTGAGATTTTCAATCATGTACTCATTTCACAGGTGATTCAGAAATCCAAACAGTGGTGGCTTGTTCGCAACGAGCGAGGTGAGGAAGGCAACGTCCCTCAGAATGTTCTGGAACCAGACAGGGGCACTAGACCCATGGAAGATCTACCGGTGAGTCACGTAAACCTCGTCTGACTCGTTTAACATATTTCAAACATTTCATGTTTTTATTCTGCTGCCTGTCACAGCGGGACACCCGCGGTTCAGTTACTCTGGACATGAACTCCACACCTGCAGAGGTCAAAGCTTGGCTGGAGTACAAAGGGTTCTCCAGAATGTGAGTGACATTATGCAGGAAACTGTGCGCTATTTGCACTGTATAATCTGTCTTTCTGTGATGCGCAGCACTGTGAGCACCCTCGGAGTGCTGACCGGAAAACTTCTACTGGGAATGACCAAAGATGAAATAAGGACTGTGTGTCCCGAGGAAGGAGGAAAAGTCTTTTTCCAGCTTCAAGCCTTTATATCAGCCATTGCAGTATGTACTTAAATACCACACGCAAATAAATATCAAATTATAAAGGAACAGTATTTTTTATCATGGGTCGAATCAACAACACTTTTTGCTCTGTTCCCTGCAGCTCGCTAGTGAACCGTCTGGATGGCACAGCGGCCGCTACTGACAATCCGATTCTCTTTTTGTCAGAATGTTCAACAGATAGTCTGGAATGATCCATTAGTATTTCCATTCTCGAATACCGTAATTTATATTTCTTGGAAGGCTGCTTTCAAAACTGTTATTTAAGGCACAGGGAATGAAAGACATGCTGTGTATCACCAGGAGAAGGAACTGTAGGGTAATGAATTACCTTGTAATCTAATTTCCTCACTTGTAACATACTTTGAAATAATTTGTCTTGAATTTCGACAGTGATAAAACAATATTAAAGCATTAAAATCACAGCTGCATTGATTGATAACAGTACAGGTTTGTTTCCGCATTAACTTAAACATTTTGTTTTCAATGAAATGACTCTCAGATATATTGTGCAACAAGAGAAACTCGGTGACACATTTGTTAGGAGACTTTAATCAGTTTTTCAAGATGTAAAAAAGTAATCAAGTGCTTTAACTGAAATAAAGTCGATGCAATCTAGTGCTTCTTTTTACACAGTTCAACTAGAAATAGTTAGCCGGGATGTAAGGTACAGAAATGTGTATCTCTAATGCTGACTTTGAATCATCTGGTTTAATGAATGTTTTTTTTTTTTTTTTTATGAATGCATCGTCCATTACTCTTTCTTGTTCCCCCACTTGGCCATCTTGTTGTTCACGGGTGTCTTCATGAATCTGTCAGATTTCATGTAGGCAGAAATCTTGTCCAGAGCCTACGAAAAGATAATGACATGCCAAGACTTTGAGTTATGCTTGAATAACACGACAGAAGCGCTCCACATACACACTATTTACCATAAACTACATTTTCTTGTCTGCTACTTATAAGCAAGACGTGTTGTTACTGACAAACAGACAGGTATTCTCACCTCAAAACGGTCTAAAAGGCTTCGGAGGTTGCTGAACTTATCCAAGCATGAAGGTTGAAACATCCGGTGTTGATCCAACAGCTCATACATGAGGAAGTCCACAAAGGTAATCTGTTGTAAACAAAAGTTAAACACAAAAGAGCTGAAAGTAAATGTTGAAACTGAACTAATCAATAGCTTTCAGGTCCAATTAGTCCAATCACGTGCAAGGTGAAAGAGGTTGAACTCCAACATTCATCTCTCTACAGATCTCTATCAGCAAAGCTGTATGACCTGTTGATTTGCATTGTTTTGATTTTTCAACCCACAAATTCACTGTTGATTTCCTTCTCATCAAAAATCAAAGTCAGTTTCATCCAACCCTGAACAATTCTCTCCAGCTGCTCAAGGCTAGGTCTCACTTCTCCAAACAGTTCAGAGCAAGAATGCTAACGTTGCCTTACTTCTTTTTGCTCTATAAATTAAAAAAAAACCAAAACAAAACAAAACACAGAAAGGCGGTTTTCTGCCAACATGTTCAACTTATTCCAGCGTTCTAAGGCCACAATGAAAGGTATTTTATCTGTCCTGGTTCACACCGCACATTAAACAAGTCATTTGAAGTTGGCATGTCTCCTTAAATGTTAATAGAAGCATTAGTACACGACACATCCTCCATTCTACTGCTGACAGTAGAGATAATGGGTTTTGCTGACGTACGACGGAGCAGTCAACCGCACTTCTGAGTCACTTTAAAAATCATAGTTCCATGAAACTCTAAAAAAACTAATCATGTTAAAAAATGTTGTACAAGAAAGATTTTTGAGTGTGTGTGTACCTTATCACCAGCACACCATTTCCTGTCTCCCAGGAAGTCTGAGAACTGCTTCAGAACGCCCGGCAGTGCCTCAAGGTAGCACGGTTTGATGTTGTCCTGTCACAGAGGAGATGTTGGCGTCAGCGGTGAGGCGGATATGTTACAGCACACATTAAAGATTATTAAACTACGAACCAAACACTCACAAAGTCGCCGTAGCACAACCTCACAAATCCATTTCTGAAGTCCATGGCCTGGTTCTCCATTTGGTCCACACGAACCTTCTCGTCCTCGTCCTCCCCACCTGTGATCAGATCACATTTTAGAGGACGCATAACAAACACAAAGAAAACGTTTTGAAGGAGTTCATACACCCTTCAGAAAAAATGGTGGACACTTACACATGTTGTGCTTACGAGCAATATATCTCATGATAGCGTTGCTCTGTACGATACTCCTCTCTCCATCCAGCAAGTAGGGAAGCTATGGTGAGATCACAATGACATTACAGGTTGATGTTTTTCTACTCACGTGCTTCAGACTGAATGTTCTTAAGTTAAACTCTTTGTGGAGGATGAACTCACGTTGGGAAAGTCCATATTCAGTTTGTGTTTTATGTCAAACCAGCAGCTCTTATCGTAGTTTGGGGCTAACGGGGGAGAAACGTGGGTTGGATGATGAAGTTTTGTGTGCTTCTATTTAAGTTACCATTATATCAGTTTGTTTGACGAGACGTTACCTTCACCACAGACATAAAACTTGTTCTCATACTTGGTGCCAGTGTACTCCAGAAGCAGGCGGACAGGCTGGGCGAGCTGAACACATGTCCAGAAGAAAAAAATAATTAGAACAAATTATTACATCCCGCTTCAAAGCGATGATGTATTGTAATTGTCAGGGTTCGTCCGTTTGTATGTCCACCAAATATCTTTGCAATCGTTGCAGATAGAAAGATGAAACAAAAAGCACATTACTCGGGCGGCAAAAGGGATGAAAGTGAGATGATGACCTTAACCTTGAGAAAATTAGTTCAAGGTCAAGTTTCAACTTTAGTACACTCAGGACCCGGATAAGATAAACAGACGAGGGAGAAGGCCAGTGTGGGTAAGACCATAGATCAAAGCTAGTGCTTTGATCAATGGTCAGAGCTAGTGCATAGCTTTGACCTACCCTGAAAGGTCAAAGCTATGCACTTGTCAGGTACTACTTTCAGGGTACCCTGACCTATCCTGGAAGTAGGTCAGGGTAAGTTGCGGCATGTCGCAGTGACTGCCTTGTTAGAATTTAAGTTGTTTTTTTCATTTTTAATAACAAATTCTATTTTTTTTATGAATAACTACAGTCTGAAAATGATTCAACCCCCTGAAGGGATTTCTCAGAAGAGCATCTGCAGATCAGAAACATAGCCCCCACCAACAGACAACATTCTTATGCATGGACAACAAACTAATTTTCACTGAGGGCCACATCAGCATAAGGGCCAGATGTAACTTATAAACGTAACTCAATGTCATGTAAAATAAATGACTAATGACTAAAAATGACTTAATGTTGAATAAGTAATAAATTCACAGTTATTTAAGTTACAAAAATTACAGTTACACAAAAAAATAAGTTTGCTTGTTTCTGTTATAAAATAAATCCCTTTAATTTGTCAGGTTATTAAACCCACAGAACTCCAAACAAGAATCAAACTATCCAAGTGAATAAAGAAAAATAACATCGAACACAAGATAGGACATTAACTTTGTTTTTTTTCTGTCAAAGTTAAAAGAGCCTTAATTTCTGCATTGTGGGAAATGTGGTTTATGGGCAGCACACTTTTGACCTATTTATTTTTAGACACTGACATTTTATGCTCTTGCTGGCCACATTTGGCCCCCGGGCCTTGAGTTTGACACATATGCTTTAATGTCTCGAAGAGCAACAATGATTTTTTTTTTCTCATTAAGTGTTTAACCCTGTCTGTTAGAAAGTTGAATTTTATTTTAAATGGAGGCATTGAACTGGCTGACTCATCCTGCTGGTTAATGGTTAATTTTTTTTCCTAGGTCAAGGGTAATGATGGTCTACATCACACTCACTTCACCCGGTTGACCTGCTCAGTTTTTTTTTGTTCACACTATGCTCCTGACCGCAGGTCTCCACACCGCCCCCTACCGTCCGGTTCCTTGCGCGCCACGGTTGCGTAGCTTCATCCGCCTCTCCCTGCTATGCCTCTGGGACGAGATCAAGCTGGGCTTGTCAGACCTGGTTCCAGAGTTCAGTTCATTGTAGTCTGAAGTCTTTTCCCCCCAGATTAGCCTCATTGATAATGGGGTTTCTAAAAGCCACACGTGTTTGGTTCCAATCCATTCAGATCTCTCCGTCTTGTTTGTGTGGAAATTCAACAGATTTTCGGGTCTTCTGTGGATTTTCACTAAACGTCTTAAATTAGTGCGTGAATTTAATGTGTCCCGTTTAGCGCATACCGAAAACTTTAAACTGATTTAACTTGATAAATCAATATCCAAACACAAAGATTTAAACATGGAACACGTGACTCGACATTGACGACTGGACCCACGTATGCTGCTGTATTTACATAGCTTTCTATTACACAAGCGTGTTATTAAAAAAAAAAAAATTCTAAGAAAGTAAAATTAAATTCGATTAGGAAACGTTTCCCACCCAAGAATAACGATCCACATTCCGATGACGCGTGCAGTTCCGTGGAATGTAGGCTCGGCTGCAGCGTTCTGGTGAAGCCCGTTCTATACAAACTGGATCCGAAGAAAAGCAACTTACCCCTCGAATGTCCCAGTAAGCCAGAGTCATCGACATGTTGGTAACTTTCACAGACCAAACGTTGCGTTCACGGACCACTGACTGCTGCCCTAACTCGCTGAACAGGAGGCGATGTGTTCGGATTTGGACGGAGGTGGGAGGGGTTAATCTGGAGGCTAGACCCACCGAACCGGTTCTTTGCCTGCACAATGCGCTGTTGTGTATGCTGCTTGTTCCTATGAACGACAACCTTCCACAATAGAGACTGGAGTGTACATGTGGAATGGTTTTCAGGTTTACGCTTAATATCCGGTGTTTAGTGGAGCTGGATTTCTGCAGACATTATGCATAACTAGATGCCAGCTTCTGGTAACGTTCCAAGGGAATCTTGGCCCATTCCTCCTGGTTTCCAGTCCTGTACTATCCCAGAGCTTGAGTTCCATAAGGGCCGTAACTGCCTTTCTTAAATTCCCCCAGAGGTTTCCTACAGCATTTAGTTCAAGTGACTCTAGAATGATTCAGGTTTTGGAGGAAACAGCCCTGGTGGAGGTCTGCTTTGGAGCGTTGTTCTCTTGCTTCATAACGGATGGCAATAGGCCTTCTTCTAAGATATTCTGATATTTGATGGAATCCATCACTGGAGCCCCCCCCGTCGTGATTCAATGTAGGTGTGTTTCACTTCAGCAAATCCTTCATTCTCTCTCTTACCGACAAACCACTGATCAGCCCCAAACGTTAGTTTCATCAGTCAACAGAACAGCATCCAAATGTTGGGAACTTAAATCCTTGGCTCCTGGAGTCTTCTTATCAGCGCGCCCTTGGTTATTACTTCTGATAAGCTTCTGGTTGCTTACCTGCCAGCTTTTAGCTTCCACTTAATGTGTGTAAGTGGTTGTTATAAAGTATTTTCAGCGGTCAGCCAAAAGAAAAGTGCAACAATTTAAGTGGAGTCCACTTAATTTTAATTTTTCTTCTGCCTGTATTTGGAGGGTGTTTCACTGTATTTTACACCACATGAACTGTAGGAGGAAACCATTTTAAAATATCAATACTATCAATACATCAATACACTGAGCTAGTATTAGGGGTCATATTTCACCATCTAAACCTCTCTGCATAGGCTCCCTGTAAAATCCAGAAAAGAATTTAAAATCCTTCACCTCTTATTCAAGCCTCAATGCCAGGCACGAACATCTCATAATACACTACCCAATTATAGCATTGCACTCTCAGGGTGCAGGATTATTTGTGCACTCGAGTCTCCACGGGCAAGGTTATAGTTGTTTCCTGGACCCCCACTGGTCTAATTATTATATATAGTACCAAAGTATTCCCATCACTGTAGCTGTTTTTCTTTCTGTCTGTCCTTTTCAACACATGCTTTTCTGTCTCATCCTTTTCTAATCTCTGTAATCTGCAGATTCCAGTAAACTTTTATTTGTTCTCTGGATTGTATTAAGTGCAGCAAGTGAAACAGTGCAATATGAACAAGGTTAATTTTTTATTAAACACAAATGATATTGGTTCATAATTCACAGCGCATACCTTGGGTGTGTCAGGGAGGAAAACTTAGTGCTTCTGAATTACACGTTGCCCCATGAAGGCAAGAGTGTGAGAACAGGATTGGTACAGGTGGATCTTGGACAAGGAACTGGGGGGGGGGGCATGCTTTATTCACTATAGGGTACTATGACTCTGATATGAGATATACCAGTGTTTAATTTGTGTGTTTAAAGGACTGTCAGATCAGAGTTACAGGTCAGGCTGCCAGTAGAAATGTTGTCACAAATTAAGACTTAGTACAATACGATGCTGCAGCAAAGTCATATTACTGCACACATAGATGGAATAGTGTTGTGTCTGCATGCAGCGCTGGATCACTGTAAAGACAGCAGGAATAAGAATAAGACATCTGGGAGGCCAGATATGTTATCATCATTACCAGTAGCAGGAATATTAAATTTTACTTTCACTTTAATATCACAAAGTATTTCCCTGTGAGTTCATAACGTCAAATAAAATCCATGCAGATTGTGAACTAGTTTGTTGTTACTTTTTTTGAACAAATAATTGATCAGATAATGAGCCCCATCCTGCGTGTTCTCTGAACAAAATTAAAAATGTCCAATAATTTCTGGTGTATGGAAATACGTGAGCTAGCAGCAGGTTAGTATTCAGGCATTTTGCATTATTTTATCTTGGCCTAACCAACATTATGACCAAGTTAAGGTTAGCTTTGAAAGTTGACTTAGTGATCTGTAAACATCCACTTAGTAAATGCTTTAAAAAGGCTGGTGCAGTCAGTTTACGTAAAACAACAAACTGTGAATTACATATCTTTCTAAAACCTTTAAAACCATTTCAATGGACAATAAATACTGGAATCATCTTAATAACCACTGAGTTGAATGTTCAGTCTCTTAATCAAAGCCCACATTGCCAGAAAAAGACGCTAACATGGGCTTGGTTTTAACGATATGTCATCACTGCCCTGTTTGTACTTCAACAACGCTTCTTCCTGTATTTTTGATCAGTGTCTTAAATTTTCATAATGGGTTGAAGCTTGTTTGTTAAACATTATTAAGTGCTTGGAACATGCAGAGTTCAGACTGAAATTGACAAACAGCCATCACAAACCACAAAATTATAAATACATCAAGAAACATCCTGAAAACACAGAGACAAACTGAACACGGAATGAGTCAGAGACAGGGAAAAGAAGAAAAGGTAGACAGATCTTAGGTCCATTCTCTCTGTGCCACACTAGAAACTCTCGTACTCTCGAAACAAAACATTTATCCCTTCATGTGAGCGATACCAAACAAGTTCAGACATGAAAACGGGGAATGCCGAGTGAATTTTGCGTTGTCCCACGTTTCATTTCTGTCCCTGCACAGCTTCCATAGACAGACTCCCCTCCTCCACAATGGTCTCCAGCTCATCAGTGCGGATGGCCTGTGTGATTAGATTCAGCTCCTCACACATGGTCTCATAGCGATAGGCTACACGGATGTCAGGAACATTGGTGCGCCTGATGTCGTTACCCTCCTGTCCCTCCATGATATAGTTCGGACCGAGCCACAAGCTCTTCACCTGAGCCAGGAGTTGAGTCAGAGGAAAAGGAAATTATCTGTTAACAGTCGACTCAGGAGGGAACGATGAGATCTGCAATGTGCTGTGAACATAATGAATACCTTATGTGAGAACCCACTCATCACCACACTGTTTCTGGCCAGCTCACACATGTCACAGGAGCTCAGCTTCCACACCTGAGCAGCAATGCTGTACTCTTCCATCAAGGGCTCCTACACAAAACACACTCACATGTCTGAGCATCCTCATCCCACTGATGAAGTGAGATGTTGTAGGTCGTCAGTTCTAACACCCTAAAAACAGCTTGTCAAGAGAATTCCACCTGTTTGTGATGTTCAGACAGCTGCTGCAAGAAAAATACTGCACACTATTAAGAATGAGTTTTGATACTATGAAAAAAGAATAGTGTTTTTTTTCTGTCTGCTTTGTGGAAAGTGTGATTCACCATCAGGGTTCTGCACAACGTGTTACGTTAATTCTGTTTCACATGACTCCTTCTTCTTTTCCTTTCGGCTTTTCCCTTCAGGGGTCGCCACAGCGAATCAATTGCCTCCATCTAACCCTGTCCTTTGCATCCTCTTCTCTCACACCAACTACCTTCATGTCCTCTTTCACTACATCCATAAACCTCCTCTTTGGTCTTCCTCTAGGCCTCCTGCCTGGCAGTTCAAAACTCAGCATCCTTCTACCAATATATTCACTATCTCTCCTCTGGACATGTCCAAACCATCTCAGCCTGGCCTCTCTGACTTTATCTCCAAAACCTCTAACATGTGCTGTCCCTCTGATGTACTCATTCCTGATCAAATCCTTTCTGGTCACTCCCAAAGAGAACCTCAGCATCTTCATCTCTGCTACCTCCAGCTCTGTCTCCTGTCTTTTCCTCAGTGACACTGTCTCTAGACCAAACAACATCGCTGGTCTCACCACAGTTTTGTACACCTTTCCTTTCATTTTAGCTGAAACTCTTCTATCACACATCACACCTGACACTTTTCTCCACCCATTCCATCCTGCTTGTACACGTTTCTTCACCTCTTTTCCCCACTCTCCATTGCTCTGGACTGTTGACCCTAAGTACTTGAAATCCTCCACTTTCTTGATCTCTTCTCCCTGTAACCTCACTCTTCCACTTTGGTCCCTCTCATTCACACACATGTACTCTGTCTTACTGCGGCTAACCTTCATCCCTCTCCTTTCCAGGACAAACCTCCACCTCTCTAGCTTCTCCTCCACCTCTTCCCTACTCTCACTGCAGATCACAATGTCATCTGCAAACATCATAGTCCATGGAGATTCCTGTCTAACCTCATCTGTCAGCCTGTCCATCACCATAGGGAACAAGAAGGGGCTCAGAGCTGATCCCTGATGCAGTCCCACCTCCACCTTGAACTCCTCTGTCACACCTACAGCACACCTCACCACTGTGTTACAGTCCTCATACATGTCCTGCACCGCTCTAACATACTTCTCTGGCACTCCAGACTTCCTCATACAACACCACAGTTCCTCTCTGGGCACCCTGTCATAAGCTTTCTCCAGATCTACAAAAACACAATGCAGCTCCATCTGGCCTTCTCTGTACTTCTCTATCAACATCCTCAAAGCAAATATTGCATCTGTAGTACTCTTTTTTGGCATGAAACCATACTGCTGTTCACAAATGCTCACTTCTGCCCTTAGTCTAGCTTCCACTACTCTTTCCCATAACTTCATTGTATGGCTCATCAGCTTTATTCCTCTGTAGTTGCCACAACTCTGCACATCTCCCTTGTTCTTAAAAATGGGCACCAGCACACTTCTCCTCCACTCCTCAGGCATCTTCTCACTATCTAAGATCCTGTTGAACAACCCAGTCAGAAACTCTACTGCCACCTCTCCTAGACACTTCCAAACCTCTACAGGTATATCATCAGGACCGACTGCCTTTCCACTCTTCATCCTCTTCAGTGCCCTCCTCACTTCATCCTGGCTAATCTTTGCTACATCCTGGTCCACAACAGTCACCTCTTCTAGTCTTTGTTCTCTTTCATTTTCCACATTCATCAACTCTTCAAAGTACTCTTTCCATCTTCCCATCACACTACTGGCCCCTGTCAATAGACTTCCATCCCTATCCTTAATCACCCTAACCTGCTGCATGTCCTTCCCATCTCTATCTCTCTGTCTTGCCAGCCTGTATAGATCAGTCTCTCCCTCCTTACTGTCCAACCTAGCATACAAGTCATCATAAGCTTCTTGTTTGGCCTTTGCTACCTCTACCTTCACCTTACGCTGTATCTCCCTGTACTCCTGTCTACTCTCCTCAGTCCTCTCAGTGTCCCACTTCTTCTTAGCTAACCTCTTTCTCTGTATACACTCCTGTACCTCCTCATTCCACCACCAAGTCTCCTTATCTACTTTCCTTCCAGATGACACACCAAATACTCTCCTACCCGTCTCCCTGATCACATTAGCTGTAGTTGTCCAGTCATCTGGAAGCACCTCCTGACCACCCAGAGCCTGTCTTAACTCCTTCCTAAAGGTCATGCCATACCCTTCCTTTGTTAGCTTCCACCATTTCGTCCTCTGCTCTGCCTTTGCCCTCTTCATCGTCCTCACCACCAGAGTCATCCTACACACCACCATCCGATGCTGTTTGGTCACATGACTAAACAGAGTGATTAGATCTGAAACTACCTCTTTTCCCTCAGTACCATTGTCATAACATTTTACATGAAATTTTAGGGACTCAAAATGATATTTACAGACAAATGTAACGTAGGATATCATCATCTGCCTGGCTATGTCCTCACCTTAGTGAAATGAAACTGCAGAGGGTCGTCAGTGGACAGGGAGACCATGAGGCCTCTGGACAGGTACTCCGGTAGAGGGTTACGATGGTAGCTGAGGAACAGGCTATTATTGCTGAGGGGGGACATGGCGATTCCGATTTGTGCTAAATAGTACAGATACTGCAGTACGGGAGCCTGGAAGAAACACAAGGCATAATGTTATGTGTAAACAATTAATCCACCGTGAATACACAGATACTGCAGTCCTGGTTTCCCATCACATAAAAACGTAAAAACCAAAGTCACATGATATTTTTCACATTCTTTATTTCATCCAAATGCTTTTGTGTTCCTTTGGACACACCTTCCTGAGCAGCAGCCCATGGGAAATGTTCTCAGATAGCATGAAACCAGACACCAAATGATGGATGGGCCCGGCCTCCCCGCAGTGAGGACGCAGGACAAGTGAGTGGAAGCCTCTCTGCCTGGAATGAAAAAGACATAAAACTCCAGGGAGGTGATGACAACAGAGTCAAAGGATCCAACTCACCTTTCAACAATGGCTACTGTGATATAACACATAAGACCAAAAAAAAGAGGCCAATGACCAAAAAAAGAAATTAATATAAACTCCATTCAGATCATACAATTTTTCAATTTTTTAATTTTTTAATTTTATAATTTTATTTACTTGAGGGGACCCTGAGGGGACACTAGTGGTACACGCTAGTTAATCAAATCACATGCATATACTGTATATTAGTGTGTACAGGCCCTGACAAACACACAGGGGACCTCCTGTACGCATGCAGTGGGAGGGAGAGTGACGGGCAGCTCCTGCTTGGTGCGCCCAAATGAGCAACTTGCAAAGGGGGAAGGCGCTTTGCTCAAGGGCACCTCGGCAGTGCTCGGAAAGGGAGCTGAGACCTCCCACTGTCCGCTCATACTTTGGGTGTTTTTTTGGGGGGCGCGGGAGTGGGAATTGAACCGCTGATCTTGGAACATTGGACGACCTGCTCTACTGCCTGCTCTACCACTGAGCCACTGCTACCCCCAAGTAATCAATTATTTACAACAACAACAACAACAATAATAATAATAATATTAACAATGCAATACCCATTAATCATCATGTTCCTGGAAATATTTAGTATGTACAAAATATTTACAATGACATATTGCACTAAGAATTGTAGTGCAATATGAGTGTTACTCTAAAATGAAATTTTCAGCATATATTTCCTTTAATTTAAGGGTAACAGTATGATACACGTCATTATTGAGCTTACAATACAAAACAAGAAAGAAGTGCGACTGAAATTTAAAACACTGCTGTTTGTCAGTTTCATGAAGCAGCCACTTGGTTTGAGGTGTTGTCACAAACCTGCGCAGGTGATTCAGCACAGTCATGTTTGCATACATATAGTAGAGGTAGTAGGAGTAGGGTGGGTTGTCCTCCTCTGTCCAGTTCACAGGCAGCGGACTGTCCAGGTTGAAGATGTGCTGCTCTGGTTTTGACTCATCATCCACGCTGTCAAAACCCACAACCTGTGTGAGGGAACAAGAAAGAGATCCATGAACCCCTCTGGAGTATGACTCAATGTCTGTCTACATAGATGATAACACAGAGAAGATCCCCTACATGCTGAAGGAAGAGGTGCAGCTCTGGATGGCTGCCGGGGTTGACTGTCACCTCGAACAGAGGCGTAAAAATATTCTCTAGCATCTCTTGAAAGTTACCCAGCTGCTTCTTTGTGTGGTAGACGTCACTTTGAGAAAACAAAACAAAACACTGGAGGTCAGTTGTGAAGATACGTGAAAGTAACCTCAAACATTCACAGCATTTATGGATGCTGGAGATATTTCAAAGATGTTTGCACTGATGAGTGTTTTCATATCTCAGTAAAGGCTACTTATAATAGGAGTCACATCCCATTATTTAATTCTAAAAATGTTTTTCTTTTTACAAAAACTGGTATCAGTATATCAGTATTATCAACAAAAAAAATTTTTTGAGAAAGAAAAGGGTTAAGCTTACATGACAGTTAAGTTTGATTAATAAATATAAATCATGCATTGCACATCGATCTGTTTTGTATATAAAATTGAAATGTAAAATAACTGAACAGCTGGAAAATAAATGTTGTGTAGTAAAAAATACAATATTTTAGGACTGACAGGAGATGAAGTACATATAGTACTACATTAGTATATTTAACTGTGAAAATCATCACCTCACCACTCGGGTTACTCACAAGAGTCGAGGCACTTGCACGAGCCAGCGCACATTGTTGGAATAGACCCGATGCTTAACGGCCCACTTGGCCAGTTTATGCCACTCGTCCCTGGAGCGGCCGTAGATGGACAGTCTGAGCTCAACATTCTGGTACTTGCTCTCCTCCAGGTCGGCCATCACCTCCTGAGAAGCAGCGACACAAAGCGTCAGCAGAGGGAGCAAGCGCTCCAGCTGTCACCCTGCAGGTGTTAGCGTAGGACAAAAGCATGAGTGAGCACCTTAATAATGTGACCAAAGTATTTTCCCTCAATGTGGTTATCAGTTTTGATGAAGATCTCCCTCAGGATCGATTCTCCAATGGGGTTGTATTTGGCGTTGAACTTGTCAAAACGATGAAAAGTGTTGCGATCCTGAGGAACGTGTTGAAACGCAGACATTCAGACGATGTACCAATAACTGATGCTGTTTTAAAGTTAAATCATTGTTTGTCATTTCAACACTTTGTCATCCCTTATAACCATGTGTAGCTTTGAAGGCCAGGACTCACTGCGTGCATGTCCAGGGTGTCCACACTGAGGTCGAAGGCTGTCAGGTTCATGCTCTCAAACACCTCCATGAGAGTCTGACCCTTGCCTCTTTCCACGTGTACAATCTCCTTAGGATACTTCTTCATGGCCCTTTTAATAAAACGCAGAAGGTGCTTCTGGTTCATGCAGGACGAGGCATGAATGTGTGTGTCAACCTAGAAAACGATTTGGACAAAAGAAGACTGTTAATTATATATCAGAGTCTACAGTAGTTCCTTATAATAATAGATTATTCTGACTCAGAAGGAACAGATCTCAAGTTCACCTTACGGATATTGTAGAAGTCTCGATGTGGGACCTTCTTCTGTGCTGCCAGCTCTTTCATTTCATTCAGCAAGATATGCATCTGGAACTTGGAGCTAAGGTACTGCAGACGACGGTAGCAGAAGGACTTTCTGTGGCAAAGACAACAACAAAAATAGAATTTTTATGTCAAGATGTCTCACATGAAGTCCTGATGCTGGGTGGTTGTCATTGAATACTGTTCAGTTGTCAAACCTTACACTGGTCCATTGATTATAAGGGCCATCATGACGTTCATATCAGCTATGTACTCTTGAAGGTCCGGATATGGCAGATCCAGCTCTGTGCTCCTGTTAGACAAAACATGAGCAGGAAACTTTCCTCAACCAACACAGTGTGTGTCTACAAACAGCCCAGCATTCTGCCATACTGAGGACTATGAGATGAAGCAAACATGCACTCATGCAAACCTCACTTTTCCATAACGTTCCTCGTTGTGTACACATGCATAACACCATTGACCATCTTGCAGCCATAACCTATGTCAGGAGGCATGCTGGCAGGGTCCTGGTTCTCATAGGGGTGTGTTTCAGGAGCTGGTCTGTACATCGAGGCATCTGAAAGGGGACAAAACGACACACTCTGTCACGGCTGTGAACGAGGTGGGAAATGGCACCCAGCTAACGTCTGATCTGAACAGCCTGCGTGTTCAGACAGCTGATTCAGAGGTGTGTGACAGATGGATTGTGAAATGTGGAGGTTTATCTTATTGTAAAAATACCATCCATAACACTAAACATGACTTATATTCCCATTTTGACCTGAAATTGCTAATTATGTTTGTGTAAATTGAGCTTCAAATTACCATCATTTTCATAAATTAATAGCTAGCTAGCTAGCTAGCTAGATAGATAGATAGTTTATTAATCCCGAAGGAAATTCAGTATATCATCTGCTCACAATAAATACATAAATACACATAACAGTAGCAAAAATGACACAGACAAAAAGACGCAACATAATTACATAAAAACACACAACATAAATACACATAACAGTAGCAGTAACACTCACAAAAAGACATTACAATGACAATCAACTCACGAATCAAAAAAGCATAAAAAGCATAAAAAAAGGCACAAGAAAGCACAGAAAAAGCGGATGAACACAACTATGGACTGAAATATGCTCATTTTATCTTTTTAATTGTGTACTTCATTGTTATCTGTTCATTTTATCACCTGAATCGAGGATTGCTTATATTGTGCAGACTGTCAAACACAATATAATGGTTCAAATGTGTATTTATATTTGTTCATATAATACCAGAAAATAATAATATAAAATGCCAGTGAAGGTTCTAGAACAGAAAGTGGTGTCTCGATTTTATTTTATTGTGCTTGACAAACATTTAAGAACCCAAAGTTATTTTTTTAGAAATGGAACCAGAAGATGTTATGCATTTTTGCCTGATAAATCCAACAGATACTTAAAATTATTATCGTGATCATAATTCATATGGGCTAATACCAGGAAGTCTCATTTGTTGGTTGCACATGGATGTCCTTTGGCGTTATGTTTATTAGGGGATGTCATTGTGTTTACCTGTAGTGACTGAGGTTTCTGGGATCTCTTCCTCATAGAAATCCAGGTTCAGAGGTCTCTCGCTGAGCTCTTGCAGGTAACGGGTAGTGGTCCTGCAGAAGCTCTGCAATGACAGGCCCATATACTTCTGCCTAATAAAGAGAGCCTTCACCACACATTTGGCAGCATCCAACAGATCTGTGAAGGGAACCTGAGTGAAGAGCACCGGAATGAAAATGAATGTAGAAAGAAGGAAAGAAACAATGTTTTTTGTGAGAAAAGTTGCTATCTAACTGTGAGAAATGGAAGAAATTATGTGTGAATTACTTGACTTTGTCTTTGCTTCGCCCTGCATCAACTTACCCCACATTTCTCCTCTCCAGAAATAGCAACTCTCTGGTACTCCCTCTCAGGAACTAGTTCTCTCTCCTGCAGATCAGGAGTTTGGCTTTGCTCCTTCATGTATCTGATAATAAACAGACAGTTATTTACCAGGTTGGAAGTTTAAGAAATACCTCAATGCATGATGGGAGGGACTTACTCCAGATCTGTGGCACTGTCAATCTTCATGAACTCTTGTTTGGCTCGCAGGAGGATGTCGGGTTCAAACCTGAGCAAAGACTGCCTGAGGTCACCATCAAGTCACCATCTTTAGTCTCATGACCAGCAACCAATCTTAACTTTCTTTCACTGACAACCACTTCACACTATCTGCACTTACTTGACATCTTGGCTGATCTGTCGCTCGAGGCGCTGGCGTCTCTCCTCCAGCTGTTCGATGGGGCTGTCCTCGGGAAATTCATACGGAGCACTGCGCATCTCGCTGTCAGCCAGTGTGCGAGAGAACAGCTCCTTCATGGAGACGGGTATACATCGAGCAACTATGTGAAGGCCTGAATATCCACCAATACACTTAAAATATAGCATCATTCAGTTGATGTTAATTGAACATAATGATAACAAACCATCTGCTAAGACAAAAATGTATCTTCAATTATCAAATGCATTCATCCTAGAATGGGCAACCAGATGAGATATAAATAAGATAAGAGTTAAGGAAAATAAAATTCCACCTTTAGGGTCAACTTACCCAAAGATATTTCATATTAAAATGATTGAAACATATTTAGATGGCAGGTTGATGCTATTGAGTCAATTAAACATTCCACATAGAACATTGTACCTCATTAATTCCCCCAGAACAAACACCAGACAACCAGTGTGTGGAATACAATGGGTTGGTAAAAAACAGGATCTGTCATAAACTAAGGAAGCAATATAGTGGAACGGTCTCTCTGCTTAATAGAATATAAACACCATGCAGCCCAGGTAGAATAATTAAAACAAATACATCATTTAACGTGTTTTTTTTTCTCCAAAACTTGGCATGTTCAGTTGATATTCAAACTAAATGTTATGAATTATTAATGTTAGAAAAGGAAGCTTCTGAAATGGATACTGAATGAAATGCAATTACTGTATTTTTTGTTAGGTATTTGCACAATGCCTTGCAAATTCATTTTAATAATGTTATTAGCTGTTTGTGAATGAAAGTGAAAAGAAACGGTTTCCAACATAAAAATCTAAATGTCAAATAAATAAAATAATCAAATATATTCATTAACCTCTGCGATTTCCTTGTACTTTCCGTCCATGGATGTCCGCAAGTCAATCGATTGTTTCAAGGCCACGGGGATGCCAGGCAAGGAATGCTGGGAAGTGAGGAGATGTCGGACAGCACGGAGATCAACTAGAGATGAGGATGGCGAGACAGAGAAAGAAAATCTATTGCAACATTGGAAATACCGCAGGGAACGGTCTTAGGAGCCTGTGACATACAGAAGTTAAACAAGTCACTCTTCATTCCTGTGACCCATCTAGAAACTCATCTCAGTTTGGAAAGGGATCAAGATATTCTCCTCATCACATATCAGTCAGCAAAGTGAGATACACACAAACATGAAGAACATGGTGGCACACTCTTCTCTCATGGTTCCTCGTTCCCCAAACATTCGCTCCGACCAAAAGCATCTGCTACAGCTTGTTGTCCGTCCCGGGCCGTCACACAACAGAAGACGTCTGAGCCCGAGACACAATGGACCATTCAGGTGGAGAGCCCAACAACACATGTTGCCACCGCACAAGATTCAAGTTTAATAAAAACCCAGTTGTCATGGAAAGCTGAGGCGTGAGAGACAAAGGGGACTGGTCAGTGAGAACCAACATTGGACAACAGTGGCTGTGAATGGCCGCCGTGATGAGGATAATAGACGCTAGCCTGGGAGAAACAGAAATGCTGAAGTGAGACATTATCTGCTGGGAATCCTCCTCAAGAATTTATCTTGTAGTCAACAATGTTTACCTTGACGCTATGCTTCTGCCACTGAAATATTCATCATCTCCATAAATATTTAACTGTTCGCGCTGCAGAGGACCAGTTGTCTCTGGATATTTATACACCAAACACACAAGAAGGTAAAGATGGTGATTTTTTAAAATCATTTAAGTCTGTCTAATTTAAAAGTGAGTATGAGTGTGACTGCTCTGTGGAGACAGAAATGAGACCACAGAGGCCAATTAGCTGGGCTGATGAGGACTCGACAAAGAGACTTGTTGTTTGAAAAGCACTTAGTGAAGCAACTGAAAACTGTAACTATAAAAAGAACAAAAGGGTGTTGTAATCGTTGTGCGGACCACAACTCACCACATGTAAATCACCTTCTGTTTAACACTGTTGAGTCGACACATCCCACTCAACATTCATCGACATTGCCTGCACCACAAGGCATGACAAAAAAATTCACAAAGTGTCTGAGACTGAAGCTCACAAGCTCACAATTATTATTATTACATATTTACAAATATTTACATTTTCTCTATTTCCTTATTGCTGTCCTGTCTGATAAAGACTAACATCATTTATTATAAATTATTTCAAATCTAAGTTTTCAAAAAAATAATCAGCATGGAAAAGCATTCTTTGAAGTAAATATATTAAGTAAACATTTTCCAATATATTTCTAGTTTTTCTCATATTTGCATTGTCAGTGAGAAAAAAGTGAATGGTCTAAAAGTTCTCAAGCATCTGCAAGCACCAGAAAGACTCATGTTTCTCAAGACACAATTTAACAAAAGATCGTGAAGTTAATCTAACTCGATAGAATGGCATCAGAGGTGGATTTATTCAGTTTCTTGAAATACAAAATATATCTGATATTATTTTACATTACTTAAAATACGAAAAGGCAAATGATACCTACATTAACTAATTTCCACACAAACACATAATGTCTCTTTAAGAGCTCCATAGGAAATACTACAGCTAACTAGTCAATACACAAATTATCAGTCACAGTTCTACAAACAAATAAAATGTATGATAAAATGATCATCCCTGCTAGCATTGTGGAAGAGCATTTAATAATTAATTTCTTTAACTAAGATATAATACCTTTGTAAGTCACTTCCTCTATTTAAAGATGATGTTCCGATGCCTCAGACAAACTCTCCTTGTGTCTGTGTAATGTAACGGTCGGCTAAAATGTCATGATGCTGTTGGTCTGGGCGTATCGGTTTCTCTTGATTAGGGTGGATGCTGGTGTGGAGGGCAGCAGCAACCGGCGGCAAAGACATCCATGCTGGGCTCCAGTCAAGTCGAACCCAGCCAGGCCTGCTGGTTAATCCCCTAATGGCTGCTATATTTGGATCGGCAGCATCTATGATTACGCAACCACTCATCCCCTCTGCACTATTGGACAGCAAGCCACTAAGAAATGGAATTCAGCCATGATTCACAATATACACTGCATAATCCGGTTGGGTGAACCTTTTATTGCTCTAACAAGCAGCACAAGGGCTTAATGCAACATGAGTTAAACAGAATCACCAACGTGACTGGGTGCCTGATGCAAAAGCGAAGATATATTAACACCACCATCACTCCACACAGCATAAAAATGAAGTCAAATAGTATTGTCTTGCCGTAGAACATCCCCTGCATGCATATTTCAGGAGCTGGACAAACTTAACTCCAAGTGGAAAGTGATCTGAAGCCTACAGGCCACAGGGGAGCAAGAGGTCAGGGGTCAGGAGCCTAGAAGTCAAACTTACTGCTTTGTTTTTTTTGCCATTGGAAGAACTTATCTCTTAAGGCTTAAATCACCCTAATCTGAATAAACAGAATATCAGCACAATAGTACACCTTTATAATGATTATTGTACTTAGTTATCATGAGATTACCTTTTTCTTTATATACCCTTTAAAGCAACCATTAGGCGAGTTACGCATCATCTGTGTTACACATCAGCACCCCCTCTACCTGGTTCCACTGACGAGGCAGGTTTGGTATTTAGCCCACAAGAAAGAACAGTGACTCACAATCTGTGCAAATGTCCCACAATGAAAGGCACAATTACTCACAGCTCACATCAGCGCTGATGATGATGAAGATACACAGCGTCACTATAGATTCTTTATTTGGAGAGACGGAGCATCAGCGGAATCCTTAATGCCAGTGACAAGTGATTCAGTCGGACTACGAACAAATGAAATACACGACTTCAAGGATTGTAAATTCTCCTCTGAACATTTCCTATTTTAATTTTCCAGAAAGCATCCATCCATCCATCCATCCATCCATCCATCCATCCATCCATCCATCCATCCATCCATCCATCCATCCATCCATCCATCCAACCATCCATCCATCCATCCATCCATCCATCCATCCATCCATCCATCCATCCATCCATCTTCTTGTAGATGAGATGACCATCATCCTCTTGTCCACATTGCAGGTCATGGGTTACTCTGGAGCCTATCCCAGCATGCTATGGGTGAGAGGCAGGTTACACCTCGGATGCATCGTCAGCACATTGTGGGGCCGCACAGACAAACAACCACTCACACTCACTCACGCACATACACCTATGGGCAAACTGGAGTGACTAACTAACCAAAGCTCCATGTTTAGGGAGGTGGGAGGAAGGGGGAGAACCCGAAGAGAACTCCCACAGACTGGAGGAGAACATACAAACTCCAAAAAGAAAGGAATTCAACCTGGAACCTTACCCACATAGCTAGCCACTATACTGCTGTGCTGGCTGCCCTACAGAAAGCATGTTAGATTTTAATATTTTGCACACTGGATTCTCAGATAATTATTACACCTTCAAAATAAGATCCATAAAACCAGAACAATTATATCTGAATAAACTGATAATTACAGCTTAGAAACAAACACAAATGCATGATTTAATAACTCCTCTGATTCTGAAATCGACGTCTACTCATCCGGCGTCTCTCACTGGCTTTGCATCAAACAGCTGGTCAATCTCTACATCAACAATAAAAGATTTTTCTATCGCCAGAGATATTCTAATCAACTGAGGAGGCGATTTGCATTTTGATGTTGGTATCCTGATAAAAGCCTCTGTCTTTTTATGCTTTAATTCAATTCTTGCTTCAAAAATAAACACTAAAACATGAAGGCAGGATGCCAGACAGACTTAAAAACACCCCCTTGACCGAGATCCTGCAGATGCTGGTGCACAGTTCCAGTGCAAAAACTTGCTTGTGGGACATTCAGTTGACCCATATTCTCCTCAGCATGGCAAAGACAGCGCAGCTCAGGGCTACTATGCAGAGCTGTCAAGGGACAGGACAGAGTGGGAGAGAGTTTGACAAAAGGAGAGGATAAAAGGGGGGAGGTTGGAGGAGAAAAGAGGGGAGCAGCATTTATGCTTTTGAACAGGATGAGGTAAGTGGAGCATACCTGTCTCCTCAGAACCTGTGCTAATCAACAGCTAGCTGGGCAGAGAGAGGAGAGGAAGAAGGAGATGGAGAACGCCAAACATTAAATGACCCAGGATGGCGTCTGATGTCCTTTTAAGACGGGTTAAAGCCAGCAGGAATGAGGAACAGAGAGAAACAAGAAAAGAAATACTCAAATACACATTACCATAAAATACAGTCACAGAATCAAAGAGTCATGTCTTCTATTGGCTTCATCTGTCCCTGTCATACATACAAAGAGCTGGTCCAGCAGATCCATGTACTCCCCCCTCACATCCTAGTGTGTGACCCCCCCCCTCTGCTCTGTGAGCCTCCTGGTTCAGGCCAGCTGTCGCTGAACTAGCTACCTCTGGAGCTGATCCTCATTTAAATGCCTCTGACATCTTTCTGGGACGTACCATTAGAGAGAAAGGAGGCGGGGGGGAAACTGTGTACATCACCAAAGAATGTAGAGTGTTCTCCTGTGAGTTGATCTAACACCCCCCCCCACCCCCATCCCCTATTTGTCTTCTTCATCCAGGGCTGTCTTTTGCTGAGGAGACCATGTGTTGGGATGTTTGTGTTGTCTTTGCAACAATAAAATGCAGCTGCCTCAGCCATAAAATTTGTGATGTCATGCTCTGTTTTTTTTTTTGGCAAATTGAATAGCAGCAGTCTGAGGCGGATGACTGTCTGATAATTGAGACGGTGCCTCCATCTCCTCTCACATGAATTAAATTAAAAGGCCACTATGCTGGCTTCGATACAGTTGCAGCAGTACTTGCATGATTTTCCAATGTTCTACAAAGAGCTAATTATTTTCTACTTGCCGAGATGTAAAAGTTTACAACATGAAATTATCTTTTTTAGCTTTAGTTTTTCCAGCATTGCCTGGAATCAACATATTTTTAGATTTCTTAATGACTCCAATTATCTGGCTGTATGCACAGATTATATTCAGCTATTTTCTCCTCATAAACCGTACATTTTTCTTGTTTTTAAGTATATTTTCTTTGCAATGCATATGCTTATAATAAGTAACTAATATAATTAACAATTGTGAATTGAAATTAATCTACAGATGACATGTTGTGACGCAGAGCAATGGAATTAGAACAGAGACCAGCAGCAGGTTTCACTGCAGCCATTTCTCCCCTTTTATTATATTTTTGCACTTAGAATAACTTTTCTCTGATAACAGCTGTGTGCATAAATAGCAAAGCAAATTCAGAAAAAAATGTGAATGTGTGCACTGCACTGCCTTTTACTTTTGCTTTGTATCTGAACATTTTCAGTAAATATGAGGAAATTTGTTATAGTCACAACTTTTTTGACATTTACTTAGGTCAAGAGAGAATTAGAGAGAGAATTAGAAAAAAAATCCTGTGACTAAGTATGCTTTAAAGGATGTGTCACATATCTTATAGATAAAGTTACACTGATTGAATTTGCCAAGACTTAATTCTATTAATTTCAAACTAATGTGTAAAAGAGGCATTTGAGGCCAGTCACCACAGTGTTCAAGTGTTTGTGCTCCTATCTAATCTTTTCTTGCACAACGCTGCCAGGAGTTCAACTTAAGTTCTCTTAAGTTACAATTGAAGAAATCTTCACCTTCTGACTCAAACACACAATTCGATTTATACGGTACATTTTGCTTATCTGCTTCTTTTCTACTGGGTCCAAACTCATGAGTTCACTGAAAATGGAAATCTTTAAATGCATTTTTTAATGCATAAGCAGCATTTCAAGTTCTTCTTATTAAATAATTTAAAGTAAATACAATGACAGATTTGACCTCATATCATTATATATGAAAACCTCGCTTTTAAGCTCACAGTAATGAATTTTTTGAGAACAGCACACATTTAAACAAATTTTAAAATCCTGGCTCATTAAATATGCTGTGATCTGGGATTCATCAGTTACCATAAATGATAATCACGGTGACTAGATAATTACAGCGCGTAGGAATGCTACTGTACACAATGTTAATAAAAGTGATCCATAATCTCAAAATTAATCAATTAATCCATCCTTTCTTTGTCCAAGATTTTTTTCAAAATCTGTCATAACTTTCTCAGTATTTCTGATTAAAGACGAACTAACCAACAAAAGGTGGTAAACCAGTAATTTATTGTTGTAGTTTTCAGCACATGTTCCTTAAACAGGAGTAAGCTGCGAATTGATTGGGGGCTATTTTCAGATCTGGTGCACCAGTAGGCAGCACTATGTGGGATTGCCTTAAAATAAACTGCAGGCCCCATGTTCATCATTGTAACAAAGAAATTGTTTGATGTGCATTTAAAAGCATTTTGTAGAAATCTTACATTAAAAATGACAGCTTTTCGATGAAACATGTGATTTTCAGGGGGTTTGCGTCTGACAGTCCTGTGCTTTTTGCTTTCAGTGACTAAAATGCTGCTTTCTTTACAGCACAAGGACAAATTGGAGCATTACATGCCAAAACAGAGCAGCACCCCATCAAAACTGAAAAGGGAAATAAATTACCCTTCGGCCTCTCAATGCTGGATTCATTTTTTTCCCCAGTACACTCAAAGGCAAAATTGTTCTCAAGAGTTCTGATTAAATTGTCTTGGCCTCCTGAGGAGCACAACAAGCAGGGATTGTCATCCCCACAGATCCTGTATTACCGGCTCCCCCTGATGGTTGACTGCTGCACCACACAAAAACACAAACCATCTCCATTCGTGGGAAATAACACTCAAACTGGAGAAGAACAAATCTTTTCATTCCTAAAATGAAATCAGTGGATGAGGTAGTTGTTTTATACCAGTACATTTCTGATGTAATACTAAGAAAACTACATACAAGTTAAAGTCAAATCGTCAAAACCGAGTCATCGAGATGAACTGATGAACAAGACAAGGCAAAGAATAAAAACTGAATTAAATTAAAATAAACATCTGATTTTTTATATAGAATATGTCATAGATGTTATATAGGTATTTAATTTCCACATCTATTCTTAATGCAGTTATTTAATTACCTTAACATTAACATGTAAAGAATGTTATGATTTTTCTGCTATCTAAATTTGACATACTTTTTGTGCTACTGGCCATTTCTATTGAAAATATCTCTCAGGCTACAGCTAAAAATTCTTTTTTCACTTCACGATACTCTCACAGCAATGTTATTTTTGAAATATTAAAACCTTTCTTTATAATTACACACACGCAAAAAAGAAAATAGAAACAAAATGTAGATGGATTAGAATGACATTCATAGTGATATTAGCACACGTACATCAAACATGATCCTCAGTGCTTAATTAATGTATGGAGTTAAATACGACTCCTGAATAAAAGGCTCACTGGACAAACAGCTTCCTTCTACAGCAGCATGCTCCCTACCTTTCAAACAATTCTCCAGCTCTCTGCAGCTCAGTGGGAATCGAGCTGGTATTATGTATCACAGAATATACTGCATTGCTACATGAAGGCAGCGTTACAGCAGCGAGGCAGACCCACCCACAGGGCACAGTCCAGGAGACCTCTAATAGGCCAGATGTCCACTCACACGAGCAGCAGAGACACCAACAACGGAACACACGAGAACTGAGTGTCAGAGGGTTATCAGATGAAGGTGTGTTGGGGTGGGAGTCCCACAACTCCCTGGTCAATCATTAGTTAGAATCTGAGCTATATCTTGAATGGATTGTGTCAGCGTGGTGAGGGATAGGCTGCAATCTCAGGGGTCTCTCTTTCTTTTAATTACTGTATTTGTTCATGACACATGTTTGCACAAAGACAAAGTGACACAACCAAAGGAAACGTGAACCGGATGAGTGCGAAGTGAAGTGGGTCCAAAGGTCCGTCATTAGCCTGCTGTGCTGTCTAAGTGATGAGAGTGGGAGGGAGACATCAGGATGGCTCCCCTCCCAAGTGTTTGCGTCACCCTTTCCAACAAACATTTTCTGTCAAACTAAGCTTTTCTAATATCTCTGAATCTTTTTGCACATCTGTGCATCATTTTTAAAACTACAGCTTTATATTTGATTCTTGAATTCTTCTTCTCAGAGGTTCCTTTGATCACTTTCACTGATATTCAGTGATTTTATTAATGCAATTCTAATGTGTGTTTCTACAGTCACATTTATTTTCAGTATTAGAAGATACTGTGTGTTGTTTTAAAAACAAAGTGGTTTTAACCTATTTACAGTAAATGCATAGTAATCACTCTACTGCTTTATCTTGTTGCTGTATTTTGTAAACCTTGTTCAATAGTCTCCACTGAGCTGTATAACTCAATATTAGATAAGATGAAGTCAACATTAGACCACTTTGATATTTAAAATCATGGAAGAGAAAAACATTCTAGGAACCACATGATGTGAGCAACACAGATAGAAGTAATAAAACTCATAATGGGTGTGTCAGATTTCTGCCCGGAACTCTGGGTCTTCCTCTCTCGGGGGCTGTGGCTCTGGTACTTGAGGGCTGTGGCTCCGACTCTCCATCTCAGGCTCCTGTCCTGGGTCTCTCAGGGGCTTTAGTTCTGGATCCCTTGTCAGCTCTGGTCTTGGTCTTGTTGTCTCGTGCTCACTCAGGTTTTAGTTTTGACTCAGGCTCTCTTACAAGCTCTGGCTCTGGTTCACCTGTAGAATTTGGCACTGGATCCAGTGACAGCTCTAGCTCGGGATGTTGTTCTGGACTTCTCAGGGATGCCGGTTCGAGCTTTAGCCCATGCTCTGGCTTACACAGATTCTAGTTCTGGCTCTGGCTCTCTGGGGGTCTCCATCATGGGCTCTAGTACTTGGGGCCTCTGTATCTAACTTCTAGATTGGTCTATCACATGCACAGGCTAATCTTCAGCATCTGCACTAGTACCAGCTGTTAAAGCAGTTCTGGCCGTGCCACCAGCACCAGAACCAAATCTGGCAGTGTTGCCACTGAGACCAGCTTCGGCACTGGAACCAGTGCATAACGGGGCATGAAGCGCCAGCTTCAGACCTGAAGCTGTCCTTGGCGCCGGCTCTGGTACCTGAACAAAGGTCTGGCACATATCTGGAATTATCTCACAATAGTGATATTCACATTGATATAATTCCAGACTGTCCCATGATGATACATTTCCAGATTAAATTAAATTAAATTAACATAGTTTAACTAATCAAGTTACCATGACAAAAAGCACTGAAGTTACTTCTACTCAAAAAAAAATTAATGTAATTAAACATAAACTTTCACTAAAGAATATTAGAATATTAGAATATTCCAGCACAGCTGTTATGCATGTGAGGAAGAACATATAATCACACCATGGATGTATTTTAACTATGTAATTATTAGTTTTGAAAGTCTGTTTGACACACGGCTTTCTTACAATTTAAAGCCAAACCCTGAACGATTTACACTCATTTAGTGTCAGGTACTAACTGCAGCTGCGTCACGCCTGATCCACTCGTGCAGATTGACGGATATTAGACTGGATCGACGGGCCAGGAGTGTTAATAAATCTCCTCCCACGGCTGGACGATGTTTAATTCTGATCCTGTTATGATTGTCAAGAGCAGATTAAGAAATTTCAAGCTCTTTCGTTATCGTGACAGAGGTAATGTTTTCAATGACGTGAGGGTGGGGGTGGGGGTTCTACGTTGGCAATGATCAAGGAAGGCCCTGTTAGATCTTGGAGTTAATCCAGAAAGAAAGTGACTTTTTTGCTTTTCTAAACACTGCAATAATGTTTGTTTTCAGCATTATTATGAAATATATATATGAATGACAGATTTTCATGAAACTTGGTGAAAGAATACCAAAAACAGAACTGCATGGAGTGTAAATTGAATTTTGGTGTACATGATAAATGATATGGAAAAGAAATGAAGCCATCATTCTGGAGCAGCCATTTCAGTGGAGAACATATCTAATAAGACAAAAATGACACAATGACGTCCCCACGAGATCGACAGCAATGCTCTTCAAAGTCTGATGCACATCCGACTTCTATTCAGTATAATATTCTTTGAGGTTCACAATCTATGAGTGCCATCTAGATTCATTGAAGACACAAGACCAGAACATTTTGTAAGATAAATCCTCTATCTGTTGTTCCTGCTGCATTATTTACACACACTTTACTGTACAGTCTGCCCCAAACTAGATTTGTGCTCTCTGGAGAACAAAGCAAATGTAGATGAGTCATTTAAATGTCACAGACGGCTTCCTGGATGCTTTACTAACATTAAAAAGCATAACAGTGACTTTGTAAATTGAATTTGAGGAGCCTCAGAACAGAGTCACAGATGTACTCTCAGTCTCTCATCTCCATCTAAAAAAAATAAAAATAAAAACAATCTCTGTTGAAAATAAAGACCAGGACTGCCCCTCCATTTGGGCAATCTTCCTCCAGTGAGACACTGCAGAGCAGATTCTGTAACAGCTAGAAGTCGTTCATTTGGGGGTTGATGAGACAGTCAGATTTATGCTGGTCTATTTGTTATCAGGGTTTGAAATCAATATCTGGCTGTCTTGACAGTCGCTGGGATGTCACACAGGCTGTGGTTCACCTGTGTCCTCATTGGACGCATGACATGAGCGACAGACACAGGATACTGTACTTGTAAGGCAATGTTTGTGAGTGATTTGTAATTCAAATACACATTTGGATATTGCATGTTTTTAAATACTGGATCATTGATCCAATACAAATAATATTAAAGGCATAAGTCATCTAGTTTCAGGGTTAAATTTAAAGATGATTTTTTTTTCCAGTGACTACAAACGATTCTAACTTTGAACGTGAAAACACAACAGACACATGAAGACGTTATTGGTTGTGTGCTGCTGTGTGAGCCTGACCATATACATGATATTAACATGAACTGAATAAACCTGCTATCGGGGAAAATGTATTAAGATTAGGTCGGCACTAAATTGACAAGAGTGGCACTGAATGAACAAAGGGAGGAGAACTGATCAGCATGCACACATCGCTGTGGGGGCTAATCCACTCATTCAGTGGGGATCAAGACCTGAGGTACCAAACCTGCATGTTCTCTACACACAGTCTGTCCATCAGGCTAAATAAATAGTGCTGTGATCACACGTATGGAGGCCAAACCGCTGCTCACAAGGAGAAAGAATTTACATAAAATAAGGAAGTCATATTTTCAAGGAAAACTCTCATTTTCTCACCTTATGCAACAAACAGTATGTTAAATGGTCACTGGCTCATAACGGGGCATGAAAACTGACAAAAAATGTTCACATGGCAGCAACTCGTGAAAAATACTACCTCGTTAAATTTCAAATTAACTTCAGTGACCTTGTTTATGCTCCAGAAATAGATAGAATTAAAACACAATTAAAAGTCAAAGCTAAAAGTCATGGCATACACACACGCACACACGCACACACACACACACACACACACACACACACACACACACACACACACACACACACACACACACACACACACACACAACAAAAAAAAAATACAAACAAACTTGCAGGATATGAAATCCTTCACATGCAGAGAACTTCCTCTTTTACACCTCTTGAGTCAACAGGTGTGCCTGTGCAGAATCCATTTGCCTTCTTATTTCAGATACTCTAAAATAATCTGCACTTCTATCTCTAGAAAACCATCATGAACCTCCTCCTGTCTTCCACTCACCTGTGCTGGTCGTGTACTGCAAGCTGCCCCGTTTCCTGTAGGGGGAGAGGGGCTTGCTTTTGACCGCTGCTGCGGCCCCGGGGGGCAGATTGGAGGACATGTTCCCGGGTGGTTTGGCTCAGCTCGCTCAGCTCAGATGATGATGATGATGATGATGAGGAGGAGGAGGAGATCCGACTGAGTCAGAGGTGCGGAGGATGGAGCGTCGGAGTGAGACAGGAGCAAACGAAAGACGGACGAGCAGGAGAGAGCAAGCACCGATGCAGGGGGTGGGCGGTGCTGGAGGGGGTTTGGTTGCCGTCAAACGTGTGTGGAGCTGGGATTTTCAAACCGGTTGGTCCAGCGTGCCTCTGCAGCGAAACAGGCCCCGCCCCCTACAAAACACTCTCGTGCATGATCTGCAGCAACGATGAAAGCTGGAGCTGCTGTTGCCATGCCAACCACAAATCTATAAGTGGGAAAAACCAATGGGGTGGAAAGTTGAGTTCAGTGCAATGAAATTCACGACATAAAAATATTGAAGTTTAATTTCTAGTCAAAGCAGCAGCATGAATTTACTGGATCATCATTAAAATTTAGACAGACCTCAGAGGACAAGAATCCACTGGAGCATAGTTATTTGATGTGTTAAATGAAGTTAGTTACTAACTACCAGATGACTTGCAAATTTAAGTTCTTTATAAGATAAACTGTAAATAACTTTTAACTGTGTTAAATACTTCACAGAGACCTGTGATGAACTGGATCCACACCAGAATTATCAAAATTAATTTAGCACTTCTTGAGTAATCCTACCAACAGAAATACAATCAGTGCCAATCAAAACACAATCACGTTATTAGAAGAAATTCAGTTTATTTGCATGGCACTGCTGTTTAGAAGTGCTTTACAGTAAACATAAACACTAAGATTGAATATACAAACACATCAATTAAATATGTGGCATGCATAGAATAAAACCACCATGAGGAGTAGAAGAGAAATAAACGTTAAACCCCAGGATGGTTGAAGCTGCAGAAAACAAGCAAACAAAAATGGATGAAATGTGAACATGGAAAAAATGGAATACAGTATGGAATACAGCAGTGCAGACAGCATCAGCATTAAAATATAGTGCAGTCCATCTAACAATATAAATATGAATTAAAGCACAATATCAAAAGCACTGAGGAAACCTGTTGGACATAAATGTCTGTAAAAGAAGATATTGATTTAACCATTCAGAGCTTCTCAGGCAGGCCGTTCCACCCCAGGAGCTCCAACAATAAACATTTAAAACCTGAGCTGGAAACAGGTTCCTGCCTTCAGATCCCAGGATGTGTTTACTGACAGGTTCATATGTTTAACAATAGCTGTGCTCTCTCAGTCTCTGAGCTCATTTTCTCATCATAAGTGCTTACTCCGGATACTTAAAACATTATTTTTTATCATTAATTTTTTGTGGTTTCCTCATAACACAAGAGAAACACAGTGAAGGGAGATGACAGCGTAGTGACACAGCTGCCTGTGGGGGAACCCTTACTGGGTTTGAAGAGCTCAGAGGCCATGGAAGAATAAAGGGAGGAAAACATGTCACATTATTACACAGTGAGAAACTCACAATCTGCAGTAGTTATAAAATAATGTACAAACACACGTTTTAAATTGACGCACTGTTCATAAATAAGAAGGTTAATTAACAGGAAATATAGGATGTGACGGCTCACACTGAAATTCATTACACAATACAAAAAAATCTGTCAGTCGGTCTATCTGTCTGTCTGTCTGTCTGTCTGTCTGTCTGTCTGTCTGTCTGTCTGTCTGTCTGTCTGTCTGTCTGTCTGTCTGTCTGTCTGTCTATCTATCTATCTATCTATCTATCTATCTATCTATCTATCTATCTATCTATCTATCTATCTATCTATCTATCTATCTATCTATCTATCTATCTATCCATCCATCCATCCATCCATCCATCCATCCATCCATCCATCCATCCATCCATCCATCCATCCATCCATCCATCCATCCATCCATCCATCCATCCATTTAGAAAAGCTGAATATTAACGATGAAGAGATGAACTAAGAGCTCCCCAGCAGGTGGTGTAACTGAGGACCCAGCGCCCCCTTGTGGTCCTTACTTGGAAGTACAGACCAGACTGCAGCAGAACGCCACACGGCAGTCTGCAAATCACAGCGGGAGACACCGAATAGACACGTGATTTTTCTGTTCAGTTACATCATGAAAATAACAGTAGGACATCATGTTCAGAGCACGAAACAGCAATCCTAATTAAGATCAAAGATCTCAAAATGCATTACTTAGACAGCATCAGAATTTTACTTCATGCCACACATTGATTATAGTGGGTGTATAACTATAATAGTGTTGATTTTTTTCAGGTAATATTCATGATGCTCAGAGTAAATTGTCCTTTATGGATTAAGAGATACGGTCTGTTTGTATTCAAATCTAAATTTTAAGTTTAAAGTTTTATAGAACCAACAAGACATTGCAGTATTTTAATTAGGAACATTTGTGCGTACATGTAGCTAATTTCTGTAGGCGGCTAACTGAATATTGATGTGCAGATGAATGTGGAGCAGGGGTCTTATGTACTGTATCCATGTCCCTTCTTGTGCACTCTCCAGTTAATCTGTCTCTCTCGTTAATCCCTCCTCAGTTGAACCAAATTATGCATTGACCTTGGACACAGACCTTCCTCTTATGGCTGCGATACATGATACATGCAGTCACTGATGATAGTGTTGGAAGAGACTTTGGATTCCAATCTTTGTATTGTAACAGGGTGAATATCCCATCATGTATTCTGCAGGAAGCAGGGAAGCACTGCAGGATGTAAAGACAGACTGAGTTCTGACATTGAGTTATTTCAGGGTAGTGAAAGGCTCAAAGATAGAATAGAAAGCCTTTATTGTCACTATACATAGTACAATAAGATTTTGGATCACTGGAAGAATGAGGAAAAAATGATGTTTACTACATTAAGCTAAACTTAATGTTGCAAGATTACTTACTACTCAGCAATTTAAATACATATAATTTGGACCAAAACAAAACTGGTGTGTGACTAAGTGAATAAGATGGTTGACATACATGGGTAAGAAATTATTGTTAGGTTAAAAAAAGCTGCTTCGTAATGGTTACATAAATTCTGGAGATAGGAGGCATGATGATGCTATATCATGCAGATATTTTATAAGAGGAATAAGAATGGTTTCAGTGCGGCTGCAGACACTGCAGCATGTTGTTGCCACGTGCTTACAGGTGAGCGTACACCTGGGCATTTCATTTTTATGAGCTCAATAGAGGGAGGGAAGCTCCCGGAAGGAAACCTGCAGAGGATTCAGAGTGACAACTGTATACGTCTCATTCAGGAACACAAACATGGTTCATCTGTATCTATCACAAGGGAGTACACTCAGGTTTATGTATAATTATCCAGTGATCTACAGTATGTTTGTCGGATGGATTGGTCCAAGAGGTTCTGTTCCAATCTGTAACAAAGATGTTCGGTTCTTCTGGGTTTTTGACTCATATGGGGTGTTTAAGCTCATAAATAAGACTTATTTCAGTGAAGACAGAGAAGAGCATCCACATGAGTAAAAGATTCCCACCCCTCTTTCTGCTACATGTCATTTCATGTTTGGTCTCCATTGAACCAACAGCCCCAGAAGACGCCATTTTAATCACCTGCCTCCTGGCTTGATCTGAGGCTCTGTGGGTAATCTTGTCAACAGATCAGAGATGTGGGGGCTGAGCATAAAGCAGGGCGACTCCTTCCTCTACCTAATGGGATTGGTCGCCACCACTAGATGTGCTACCGTGATTAACCTGCTTGGGGGCATTCAGAGAATTAGGTCCCAAGCCCCGAGCAATTAGCCCAGCATGCTTAGAGAGAATGACGTGAATGTAGCACTACATCTCAGGACAGAACCGGACATGGTGCTGAGAAGCAAAGCAGTACAAAAGGGAAAATGATTGTTCTTTGATGGATTGTTTATTAATAAATGTGCACCTATATATTTTTTGCATTTTGTATAATAGTCTGATCCTCAAAGGGAAATTAAGGGGAACACTCTAGTTAATTATTCTTCAATCAAACACATGCATACATATTAGTGTGTACAGGCCGCTGTAGCACACATATACACACACACACACACACACACACACACACACACACACACACACACACACACACACACACACACACACACACACACACACACACACACACACACACACACACACACACACACACAAGGGGCTCTGTAGGCATGCAGGAGGAGGTAGAGTGGTGGGCAGCTCCTTCATGGTGCGCCTCAAATGGTGGATGGTGCCTTGCTCGAGGGTACTACGGCAGTGCTTGGGAGGTGACCTGACACCTCCCACTGACACCTCACACTCCGGGTGGCTGGGCGGGAGTGGGAATCGAACCACCAATCGTGGGAACATTGGACGACTCGCTCTACTGCCCACTTCACTGCCGCCCCCTTTATGACTATAAATGTAAAAATTGGAGGGAAATGCTACAGATATATTGTTATAGTTTAATTGTGCGTTCATCCTGCTTTGAAAGAAGTTGTTTCCACAAATTTTAATTGACAAAAAGGAAGAGGGTTGGATTGTTAAAGCTGCCATGACACCTCCTTAAATCTTTTCTCCTGCTTTCTCCATCACTCATGTCACACTTTTCTTTTTCAGAGGTCCCCATCTGTGAGCCCATTAGCTGGGCTGAGCCTCTTTCACCCTGACGTCACTCAACTGCATCTTGGGATGTCTGTCTGGCCAAAGGACCAGATGCAAGTTCTGCTCCTCCAACGAGAAACATAGAGACGGTTTGAACATGAGGAAAGAATATATTCAAAGATTCAACCGATCTATTAAATATCCATTAAGTATAAGTAGAATCAGAAGCAGTCTGAACAAAACATGTTCTGAAGTGGACACACATTTAGTATTTGAATATTTTAACACACATACAAGTCATTAATTAGCATTATCAATAATGCCGTATTTAATCTCACTGTGGGCTTCTCTTTGTCCTCCTTTACAGCATTGTGTGTGTGTTTGTGTGTGTGTGTGTGTGTGTGTGTGTGTGTGTGTGTGTGTGTGTGTGTGTGTGTGTGTGTGTGTGTGTGTGTGTGTGTGTGTGTGTTTGTGTGTGTGTGTGTGTGTGTTTGTTCATCAAATCTGAATGAATTTTGTGACCTTTGATGAAGTGCGTTTAGGGCGGGAACATAAGGATAATGACTAGAAGGTCCACTGACCTCCACCCATCAACCACACTGGACCAAACTGCTCAGAGATCACCTGCAGTTTCACAAGAAGACATCCCTGTTTTACAACTTCTCCTCTGGAAACATTCGTAGCTCGGTGACAGCTTAAATCCAGTTCAGATAATGTCATTTGGGAGAAAACATTTGGGTCATATGATGTTTCAGAACCTACTAAATAGCAAAGTGCAGTGACGGATGCTTTATTTAGAAGGCACCACACCACCTGGGATTTAAACATCTTATCTGTAAGAAGTTTACGAGAGACTAATGCCTCTCGCCTCGTCCATGTGACCGACGCTGAAGTCAAGAGTTGAGGCAGGAAATACAGTGTGGATGCAGAGAGCATGTACTGTAACTCAAATGGATGGCTTTTTCATCCCCAGTCTCAAATCACAACCATAGTCATGTGTCAACAGGCTGATGCACTGGCAAGGAAATGCAATATGCATTGTTTTACACAAATAATGCCATTGTGTTTCCTGTCTATGTACATAGATGCCAGTTTCTGAATCAAATGGATTGATCCCACATTTCAAAACTGATGTCAGTGACTTTCATTGGGTAACAGAGGGTGTTTATTTTCCCCTTTTCTTTACATCATTCACTACAGCCATCACTATACTAATTGGATTGGTTGGCCAATCAGGAAGCAGCACCTCCTAAGTCAGGGGTTTAAACAGAGGGAATTAACAGGTGGATCTCATCCTAACAGAGCTGCTGAATTGATTTGATCCTTGAGAGGGTCGCATCTGAACATCTAATCGAAAGAGGCCGACAAAGCCAGGAGGGTTCAAGCACCTCCCTCTCAAGCTCCTTCAGCCAGGAAATCACCTTTCAACACGATTAGTGTTGCACCCAGTTCTCTGCAGCAACTCACACAGAACCGTCAAAATTTCCATACTTGAGGATCTTGAGTTAGCGGAGGAAGAAATGGGTGCTGGAGCAAGTGCAGAGGACAAAAAGTCTAAGGAGTTGGAAAAACAGCTCCAGGAAGATGCTGATAAGGACTCTAAAACAGTCAAGCTATTACTGCTTGGTAAGTGGACTCATGAATAGTCTTGTAGCAACTAGCTGCCCCAGACAGCAGGTGATGCTAAGGTCTCAGGCTGCCTTTTTTCAAAAACCGTCAATAGGATTCACTCCAACTCTAAAATTTAACTTTTTATGTCTGTCAGAGAAAATTTGTGGAGGTTTTGGATTGTAGAGCAGAAAAGAAAACTTGTATACAAGGACTGGGACTATTGTCAACACACAGATGCAGCATTCTCAACATTCACAAGGGGAAAATATGTGTGTTTTAACAGAAAATTGGCTCAGCTGGCTGTACATTCTAGAATGAGAGTTGAAAATCTTGAAAATAACTTTATTAATTGACTGCACATGATCGGTTTTAATACTCGTGCATCTTTGGATATTGGCTCACTTGCAGCACATTCTTCATATCTTGGACTTGAGCCATCTGGGATATGATAAAGTGCTCTGATACATCTGCTCACTGCTTCTAAAATTAAATCTATGAAATCATCAGAGGGCTAATAAGGGAAGGAGATGATCTGTTTCATGATAATATCCTACATTAGTTTATTAAAAAAGGCGAAGGGACTGCTTAAGCTACTGATAAACCGAGAGGGCATGACGGAGTGATAAGAGATAGAAGTGTAGGTTTAGAACTTTATACAGGGTGAGAAGTCAAACAGTGCTTCTACTTAAAATAAAATGAAGACAAAACAGGTTTGGAAGATAAAGTATTTAAATTATAATTTACCTGATTTCAAACTACAGTAATGCTAAATAATAGTAATTCTAAATTTTTTCAATTTAATAATGTTGAAATTAATATTTTTGGTTGTATTGTAGGAGAATGACTTTTCAAATCTAAGGAAGGACGTTGGTGCTTAAAATAATCATAGCCCCTGGTCTAAATGAAACTATATGTCAATCCGCTTAGCTAACTGGTTTAGTGCAGATCCACTTGGTGAGGTCTTTGCTGATCCCTCAACTCACACATTAAGTGTCCATGTAGTAACATAGCAGAAACAGTTGCATGATCACTGGTGAAGATCTTTAAAAGATCTTGACATCTACACCAAACCAAAAGGACTAAATTGCTCATCATGACTGATTATGTGTGTAGAGTTCAGCCAAATCGAGAAACATCTAAATAAAAGTCAAGAAAAACAAAAATACAAGAATAATGAATGAATTATAGTAAATATAGAGCACGAACTTTGGGGCCAGTGATAAATGTGGAAAATTAAGTGTTTAATGTATAGAATGCTTCTACTACATATTAAACCTGTCAATTTTAGGCCCTGTAACATGAGTTGTGACATTATTGCTATTCAGACATGTAATATCTAACCCCTCCTACAGAGGAACTGCTCGTCTACAAATGCAGCATCAGAGATCAAACAGTCAGATATGAATCGGTGCTGATGAAAAGAGTGTTATCTTGTTGGCTTCAAGGATTTCACCTAAAACCCTGCAGTCTGTTTGCTGTTGATGTCACCAGTCAGTCCCCTAAGCCCAGATTGGCTTAAAAGTAAAAATCAACATCAGTGAAATTCTTTGAAATTCTGCACTATATTGAAGTCATGACTGCAAAAACAGCAATCAGGAAGGTATATCATTCCTGAGAAATCCAAATGGATTAATAACTGCCTGACCAGTTTCCGTATTTATGCCTCAATTAAATCTGAGCAATTATCTGTTCATAAAAGGCTAAAATATAAACTGAGGTAGTTCAAAGAATATTTCCTCCACAATTATCTTTAATGAATAAAAAGGTTATCAAATTTCATTTAGCACAGTCACAGACTTTTCCTTGATCTAGGAATATTTGATGGTCCAGCAATATCTAAAGGTGCATTGGCAAAGGCAGGAGGTGAAAGAACTCACAGGGAGGATAAAGGAACTCCTCATTCACTAATCTCAATGGATGGACTTCAGTCTTGATAATGTCATGCTGTTACCTTTATAATCATATCCCAAATAAGCAAAGCAAACATGTTATGATCCACTGACATCTAGCAGGGGAAAACCTACATCCTCTCCCTGATGCAGATAGAAAGATTTACTTGAAGTTCAAGATCTAAGAGCAAATTTCCATTTGAACAGTGACATTTAAACTGGATGTATGTCTGACACTCATATATCAAGTTAGGTTTCATTCATAAAATGACTCCTCTAATTTCTCTTAGTCTTGTCCTCTTCCCATTGTCTATATTTAGAGCTTGAGTTAGCTTTGCTGTAGCTTGGTGATGTCTGGTGACACTCTTTAGCTCAGTGGTGAGTTTTAAAGCAGGAAGAAAATTAAACTATGAATATTTACTAATGTAAAGCCACATTTTAGAAATTATAATGCAACAAAATATATAAGTTGTATTCTTTGTTTATGTTCTGTTGCAAGAAGTTTATGTGGCTGAATCAGTTTAGCTTCTAATGAGCAACCATGACACCAGAAATAACACCAGATAACTCCAGACAGTTTTGTCTTGTCTTAGCTCTTATCTGCCCAGCAATGTGTATCTGCCCAGTAATTTTTCATATTGTTCACTTTTTTCTGTGCTCAATAAGCGAACAATATAAAAAATATGGGAAACACTTTAGCTCAAAAGAATTTTTTTTTTTTCCTGTTTAGTCTGTTCCTTTTTCTGTTTCTGTTTAAGCGTTCCTTTCAAGCGATCATATCATTTTAGCACATTCATTGGATGATTCTACTCTGTGGTATGTCAAAGACAAGCACAGCCTTCTGACAATCCCTGTTGTTTCCTTTTAGGTGCTGGTGAGTCAGGAAAAAGCACCATCGTAAAACAAATGAAGTAAGTGTCAGAATAAATGGCTATCATATTAAAGTCACGTACATCAGGTCAGTGGAAAGCCGTAACTTTGGAGCAGAGCGTTTGGGTTTGCACAATCATGCATGCAGTCAGCAGGTCAACACTTCCTCATCTCTGTCTCTTTCACTTTCAGTAAAGCCTTTTACAAAAGGTCAACAGGGAAGTCATCGGTTTAAGCTGATTTGTCAGCCCAAGCATTGAGCAGTCAACAGTCAGAGCTGAGCAGAGTCACAAAGACACCACAGGGGGGCGCTATGAGCACGACTGCCACCACATAACAGATTGTCTCCACTATATCTGAACTTGACCTCAAGCATGCAGGGAAATCTATAGACAGCAGCATTTTCTTGCAAGATTTTTACATGTTTATTTAATGTCACTGAAAGTGGACAAGCAAATAAATACTGTTAATTCAATCATTCATTCTTACTGAACAATATCTAAATAGGAAAAATGTTCATGTATATTTTTCTAAGCTTTTCCTGAACTACACCTTTTTTACTTGTGTACAGGATTCTGCATCAAGGTGGTTACACAAAAGAGGAACAAATGGAGTTCCGAGCTATCATCTATGGCAACATCCTGCAGTCTGCTCTGGCTATCATCAGAGGCATGGAAATGCTCTCCATTGATTTTGGCTCACCGTCTGCACAGGTCTCACATGTCACTTAAATATATAAACATCATCTTGAGCTGTTTTTCACTGGTTAGAAATCATACTCTAAAAATTGGTAGGCAAAGCTGATGGGTGTTTGGTTTATCTGCATGAAACCACAGGAGGATGCACAGAAACTGCAGAACTTGTCAGACTCCATTGAAGAAGGCACGATGCCTAATGAGCTGGCTGATGTCATCAAGAAGCTGTGGAGAGACTCTGGCGTGCAGGCTGGGTTTGAAAGAGCTGCTGAGTACCAACTGAACGACTCTGCTGGCTAGTGAGTCCATGTCCACCACTGGGATTGATGTAGTAGAGGGATAATGTGTAGAAAAATGTATAGGTAGTTTCATATCTAAGGTCTGCTTAATGTACTGTTTGTTTTGGTACCATCAGCTACCTCAATGAAATGGACAGAATCTGCAAATCAGACTACCTCCCTACTGAGCAGGATGTGCTGCGATCTCGAGTCAAAACAACTGGTATCATTGAAGAGCAATTCTCCTGCAAAGAGTTGCACTTCAGGTGTGTTACTGAAGGTGTCTGAACAATTGTGTGATAGCTGCCAAAACTACATCTTACAGCTCAGTGATACCTAGGAGATGTGACTGAATCTTTCGTGACCTTATCTGTGCTGGGCAGGATGTTTGATGTGGGTGGCCAGAGGTCAGAGAGAAAGAAATGGATCCATTGTTTCGAAGGTGTGACCTGCATCATCTTCTGTGGAGCTCTCAGTGCATACGACATGGTGCTGGTAGAGGATGATGAAGTGGTGAGTTGCAATGCTAGGCATGAAACAAAGATACAAACTCTGGCCCCAATTAACAAAGTTATTCTTTGACCCTTTCAGAACCGCATGCACGAGTCCCTCCATCTATTCAACAGCATCTGCAACCACAGGTTCTTTGCACTGACTTCCATCGTGCTTTTCCTCAACAAGAAGGATCTATTTGAAGAGAAGATCAAGAAAGTCCATCTGAGTATCTGCTTCCCAGACTATGATGGTGAGGATGACATTTCTTAAATAGTTCATGACCTGAACCTGCAGCTCTCTGTGCTATGGCAGGAGATGTGTGAATGTGTGGATGGTATTCCTTTAGATCAGGAGTATCATACTCATTTTCACTGAAGGCCACATCAGCATAACGGTTGTCCTCAAAGGGCCAGATATAACTAATAAATGTCACTAAATGTAACTCAATGCAATGTAACATAAAAGTAAAATAAATGTAACTACTCCTTAAAGTTAAATAACTCTGAATTTATGACTTATTTAAGTTACAAACATTGCAGTTGAACAGAAAAAAATATGTTTGTTAGTTACTCTGTTATAACATAAATCCTTTTAATCTGTCAGATTATGAAACCCACATAAATTTATCAATCAGGGATCAAACTATCCAAGTGAATAAAGAAAAATAACATCAAACACAAGTTAAGACATTAACTTTGTTCAAAAATGTTTTTATAAAAGTTAAAATACCCTTCATTTCTGCATTGTGGGAAATGTAGTTTTAGGTCAAACCACACTTTTGACCTACTGTATTTATTTTTAGACACTCTGAACTTTTATGCTCTCGCATAAAATGATGTTGAGGGCCACATTTGGCCCCCGGGCCTTGAGTTTGACACATGTGCTTTGGATAAATAAAATTCATTACAATACACAAAACCCTAAAGAACTGAGATTTAATTGTAAAAACAAAATTGCACCAAAAAAATGATAAAATCATAAAATTTAAAATCACATGTAATTCTAGACGGTGAGCACCTCAGTATTGTTGCTTATATCATCAATCAACAAATTGACTGACATGGAGAAGGACTGATGTAAGACAACTCAAGAATTCCCTTGTGTCTTTTCCTTCATCTGTTCTTTAAATAGGGCCCAACACGTATGATGATGCCAGCGGCTACATCAAGACACAGTTCTTGGACCTGAACATGAAGAAGGGCGTCAAAGAAATCTACTCCCACTTGACCTGTGCCACAGACACCAAGAACGTCGAGATTGTGTTCAATGCTGTGACAGACATCATCATCAAAGAAAACCTTAAGGATTGCGGTCTTTTCTAAGCAGCTCTGGAATGAAAAGAGGTGGGTGGCGACTGCATCACATCACTCTCAAGGATTGTGTTGATGCAAAGTAATAGGGTCCAAATGATAAGGTGTCCTTCATATCAGGTCATTCTGCTTCACCAAGCAACTCCTAACTGTAACATGAGCTCACACACATTTATAGCAAGCTATAATGCATCCAGAGAGCTCAAGTTTCCACTAAGGTAGCTCAGTTTGTCCATTCTGTCATTTCACCTCAATAGCAATAATCACCAGTAATGTTTTTATCTGGATCAAGCTCAGATATGTCAAAACACCAAACTGAGTCAACATAGGTTCAGCTACCATTTGATCTTAGTCACAGGTCTGCAGAATAATCTGTGAGCTCTGTACATTTATTCTGGACCACTACATCTGGAATATTACTCGGATCCTCGCGAGACTCTGATGTGTGGTAGATCTTGGATGTCATTTTGTTATTTCTGTCCAAGCACTGTGGTTGTTGTCCACAATCCAAGTCAGAAACTTATTGTAGTTCTTGGTCTGGATGATAAATTAGATTTCCATACCTGACCTCCACACAATGTTTAATCACAATATGTTCATAACTTTTTGAATAATGCTGCAAACAGACAGTCAAACAAACATCTGTTTGGCGGTGGTGGGTAGTTCTGTAACAAGGTGAACTTTTGTATTGGATTACAGGAAGAACATGAAGCCCTGAAGGAAGGAAAATTCTAGAACATAGCAGCACAAATAAAAATGTTTGAAACAATATTAAGATGTTTGAGGATGTTTCTGTGTCTCTATTTTGCAGAAATTCCTTTCCAACCTTAACCCTTCACTTATTGGCATTAACTGAGAAGTGTACTGACGGAGCTCAGAGGATTGTCTGTTTGTCACGATCCCTTCCAAACCAAATCCTGGTCCTCAGCTGCTCCTTGCACAACACCATTGCCACCTGTACACCTCTGCAACACCGTGCACGTCCTGCTTTATTCAAGCAAATATCAAGTCATCATGTTGTTTCTACAGATTCTTCAGTTTTTCCCAACTACAGTATTTGTCTAACACCAGAAGCTGTTTGTTTGAAAGTATGAAGTTGACATAGTTCCTTATTTGACTGTCGTTGCTTCACCCTGACTACTATTGTGAGTTATATTTATTATTAACACCAAGCTTTCTCAAATAAATGATTAAATCTGGGGGAAAATATTAATATTTTGAATAGCAACATTGCAAATTGTTTTGAGTACAGTAGTCTCTGTGGTCTTGATATTTAAACTGTAAAAAAGTTGCTGATCAATATCTCTGATATTACCAGTGCTCACAGTGTTTCCAGATGACAAACCAAATTGTACTTGTAACTAATCTTGATAGTGTTAATGTATTCAATTCAATTAACATGATGAAAAAAAATTCAGATGGTCAAACATTGTAGAGGAACTTTGTACATAAGAGTAGATTCTTTGAAATATTTTGAAAGATAAATCTATGAACATATATAAGAGAGGGAAACATTAGAGAGATGAAGCTTTGTGGTGAAAAGGGAATGAAAGTCTACTGGGTATGTCCTTTCTTATGAAATGTAGAGGCATGAAATAAAGATGCATTAACTTCACTTGTGCCCCTGTTTCTGACACACCACCAATAGTAATGAAAAATGTACGCAGAATGAGATAAAACGGGCTGTCATCACTGCTTCACGCTGATTGTTGGGGACAAAGCTCCTGTAAGATCCCTCATCTGGTCAAACAGGAAGTGGCAGCATGAGTCAGTTCAATCATAATAAACCTATTGTGAAAGCAATTCATATTTACAGTTTAAATTTACTGTTAGATCACACATGGAAGGATTTGTGAAATTTGACTGCAAACAATTATGAGAATGTAGTCTAGGCATCAGGTCAGCAGATAAACTGTTGCATATTAGTAATTGTTTCTCTTTATATTTCCATGAGGTTAAAATGTATTTTCTATCAACCTTGATTTTCAGGTTTCTACTCCAGACAACCTAGATGATTTTCTACAGTTCCCTGTTATTGTAGTTTGGTTGTAAGAACATGGGTGCAATGGGGATGCAGAAACTGGCATCAGCTGGTACAGTGCTTTCAATCAACTTGATTGGTTCTTAAGACAATGCGGTTACCCATTTGAAATGTTAGTCAGTTAAAAATATATCATTGACACTTTCCACAGATTAACATAAACTGAAAATCAGCATTGCAGGGAACACTCACATTTACAGAAAGGGTCTGTCATCCAAGCAGGCGATGCCCTTACTTTGTGACTCTTTTTGATAAACTCGTTCTTACTGGGTTAATAATAAGTTATAGTTGCTCACACAATATAAAGAAGGTACTTAGAGAAAAGCAGTCATTGATGATGAATAACTTCAGGTACCATAAATACATCATGCCTTGAACTTGACAGAAAAGTATTTCTATCTTAGGGCTGTTTTTGGAAATTTCTATGTATAACTCTGAGCACAGAAAGGAACGACATGTTCATGTTTTGTGAGGTTTGTGTGGTGGACACCATGTACAACCATGACAAATGTGTTCAAAGCTCCCAGTGTTTGATCAAAAACCAGCTACCTGTAATTTATTCTACCTAGACGTAAGCAGTGAAATCAATCAGTCTAATCATAGAATTTTGTCTATTAATGCGCGGTAAAATTATCAACACTAGTTTGTATAACGAATGACTACCAAACGTTTGAAAAGCCTGTTCAAATGCTGACAGTTCCATTTATTAACTTACTTTTTACCTACCACACGTGTCATTTTAGTACTTAATCCATCATGAATGAGTGAACAGTAACAGATTATGGAGGACTTGTCACCAGCATTAATGTCAACAGCTTACTGTCTCGCTCCCTGAGGTCATGTATATTAGAATGGATTGTGAAGAGCAGCTATTTGTGATGTCTTCTTTAAAGTCAAGGGAAAGAAGGAGTCTAAAAAAACTCTGCAGTAGTTTTCTGATGGCGCTGATCTGAACCAAGTCAGTGGTGAACTGCTGAATAATTCTAGTGAGGAAAGCATCTTCATATTGGGATCAGGGTTTAGACGCTGGAGTAGAGAGGGGGATTGACCAGGGATTTGCAGCAAGAACAAAAATGACAAATGTAGTTATTATAATTACTACAATAACAACACTAAAGCTCACAATATTAATACAGTTATCTTTAATAATATTATTAATGACATGAGTAGATCAACATCACCACCGCAGGTCAGATTAAATCCATGGGAAATCAATGTCTATAGAGAAGCAGAACAAACTGAACACGATTGGTTTGTGGCTGAAAGAGTCAAATCCTCAGCATAAATGAGTGGACTGGGTTTGAATATGCTAGTGCTTGAAGAAGGGCTGGTATTGGTTTTGGTATTTGTGACAAAAACAATAAGAATATGACCCAGACAACTGATGATTTGACTGAAAGAATCTATCTTGTCGTTGGAATCTCGGATGCAATAATAAGTCGGTTATACTTACTACATATGTACAAGGTAGAAGAATAGGGACATGTTCATGATAGTGGTGTCAGCAGGAATACAACGAGCCCTCATCTCATGCATGTGAATGCTTCTGAAGTCTAAAATTACACTTTCCAAAGGGAATGACCTCCTTCTCAGAATGATTTGGGAATAACTCTGCCTTTATAAATTTTCACAGTGGAAAAACTCTGATTAATATTGCCTGTGGTAAGACTTTAATGCTGGTATTTCAAACTGAAGAAATGAAAGAAACTTTGTGTCATCATTTAATAAAAGGACCAGTTCAACCTCAGACATGCAAAGAGAGCAAGAAATGAATATTGTTCATGTTTTCTAACAAGTAAACAACAAACTAAACCAACCTGTACTACATTATACTTACATTTCCTCAGTTTTACATGAGTGAATATTTTGCATATTCAAACTAATTAAAAATCAAACAAGGAAATTAAACTCTCTTTGAGACAAACTGATTTGCAGTGATGTGTCTTTTATAGAAAAATATTTTTCAAAATTATGTTGTCTAGTTAATTATTAAAATAACTATATAGACAGTTGTGCTGCTATTGAGCCCATTAGACTCTAGCTAACTAATCCCAGACCCAAAAAGCTATATTATATAAATCAACTCCTCACACAAAACACTCCATACATAACTTATGGAATTATTACATTCAAATGTGGGAATACTGTATAATTATATTCAAAATCAAAATAATCTACTCTAAATAACAAGAGCAAATATTCAATGAAAGCAATGTGATCCAAACCTAAGCTAAAGGAAGAAAGCAAAGTGAACAATTCACATATCAGACAAAAAACCATGAAATGCAGTGATGAATTTGTTCCAATCCTTACATACATACGACAGACAAACGATCAGTTTGACATTTGGAGGGGCTTCACCCACCCATCCCTCAGTGATATAGTATTAAATATATAACAGGAAATCACAGAAGTCATTTCACAAGCTGCATCAGATCTCTCCCTCCTAGCATGATCTGCATCAGGAAAATAGTAAGAATAGTATCAAGTCCCCAAATTGTGAAATTTAGGTGCAGCATGTAGCATGGCCATAAGCTCAGTCCTTAGTAACGCATTCTTGACACGTTTCGCTCCAGAAGTCCTGATTCTCCTGCACAGAGAAAAAAGTCATTGAAACACGAACTAAACGAAGAGTAGGAAATTTACTTTATTAATACCATTTGTGGGTTCCTTCAGGGAAATTGGAAATTTTACAAAAAAAGAGTCATTTTCCTCATCTTGAACATGTGACTATTGAGCATAGTGCATTTGTGAATTTAACCATCATGAATACGAGCCAGTGCCCTTTACTTGAATACTTCTAAGCATTAGTAATATGTGACAACCAGGTTTGGAGCACTTGTGATCATGTCACACAGAATGCAGGTAACACTGCCATTGATCAATTACCACATGACAGAAATCATAGGACATGGAACAAGTGTGGGGTCATTTTTATCTGTTGGTTTTAGAATAGGTAAAGTTAACGTGCTGACCTGCAGGGCCTGAAGCCTTAGTAGAGCCCGATCTCTATCAGGTTGGTTTTGATGATGACATCCGTGACGGCGTCAAACACAAACTGCACATTCTTGGTGTCTGTAGCACAAGTGAAGTGGGAGTAGATTTCCTTGGTGTCCTTGCGTTTATTCAAGTCTTCAAACTGGCACTGGATATAAGCTGCAGCCTCCTCGTATGAGTTACCACCTACAGTGAGAACAATTATAAAAAGAATTGAAATTAGATGAAACAATTATGAGTGACCTGTGGATAAATTGCACTAATCTCATTTTAATCACGTTAAACTAAAAAAATCTACAAACAATTTGTATTATTTTTGGTTACTTGAAAAAAACAGGACGTGGAAAAGATGGCCAATAAAACATTTTTCTCCTACTTGTTGATGATATGCTAAGGTCTGTTTTTCCACAGTTGCCTGTTCAATATAGGTTGAAACACCTGAGGTAATGTGACTGAAAGAAAGTCAAGCATAATGGGCAAGCAGTTGCTAGAGAAAACCGTTCAATCATGGACCAGTGCCATGGACATGAGACATCTATTACATATTGTAATACGGAGGAAACAAAGAACAAACAAAGCCTTCGATCGGTAAAAATGTCACTATTTCAAGCATGGACACATTGACATGGTTTATATTCAAATCTTATTTTACATCCACAACAAACTCAAAACATGTGTTTGCAGCAGAAACAAAACTGTACTATATTTTCTGAAGTTTATTTAAAATGAATCAACACTTCCAGGAAGTCCATGTTTATGTGCAGAAGATGAACAAACAAGGGGAATGACATAATTTAACAATATCCCATTAAATTATGAATACCCTGCTAGCGCACAGATTCTTCCTACCAGAGTATTCAGGGTAGCAGATGGTGAGTGGGCTCCTCCCGATCTTCTCTTCAAATAAGTCCTTCTTATTGAGGAAGAGGATGATGGACGTAAGTGTGAACCACTTGTTGTTGCAGATGGAGTCGAACAGCTTCATGCTCTCATGCATTCGGTTCTGATGAAAGAACAGGAGTAAATTTCTCAACAGACAAATGACAGTTTGACATGTCACAACAGGAGAAGCACAGCAGTTAACCAGAAGACACCCGAAGGGCACATACCTCCAGCAAGCAAATTTAAGAATCCCACTATGGCATCATCATACGCCCCCCACCCCCACAATTGGAGAGTTTCAGCTTGGTTCCACTATCCACAAAATTTAATTGAAGTCTTTACAAAATTTTATCATGACATTTTTGTCGACTACTTGCTTAGAAAACAGTCCATTCCCATTCATCCTTCCAGTATATACCATCTCCTCATCTTCAGCCAAGACAAGATCGTAGTCACTGAGCGCCACACAGAAAATGATACTTGTGACTCCCTCAAAACAATGGATCCACTTCTTCCTCTCTGAACGCTGACCTCCAACATCAAACATTCTGAAAAAAACACACATTGACAGAATAAACAAGTGTTGAGAGAATACACTCGTCCCAAATCAAATGCTTTTGAATTGTAGTGTTATAGGAGGATAATGAAAAGAGTGCTCTCGCAAAACACACACACACACACACACACACACACACACACACACACACACGGGAAACTATTACAGTGATTGAATTACCAATATTCATAAGTACAAACTGAAAAAATACACTCTGTAATGTAAATGGGCTGAAGAAATGTAATTCCATTTAGCTTACTGATATAAAACTGGGTCAGAGGTGGAGCACCTATCAACAAAATTTGTGTTATAAAATAGGATTGCAAAATCCCATCTTAAAGCGACCTGAGGTATTGACATGAGATACGAAAGATAAGAAGCAAATGGTTCAGTCACAAATACTATAAAGCTATTCAGAGGGTTCAGAGGCACATTATTGTGTCATAAACATATAATACAGCCCACATCCATACATGTCCGTACATATCTTAGGTCCCTTTACTTGTGGGGACCTAAGAAAGAAAAAGCTTATGACACATTTTAAAGGAAGTCATCCTTTTGCCAAACACCTCATCACAAGAGTCATATGATGTGGTAAAAGGAGAAATATGATTTGAAAAATTCCTATTCTATACTGACTTAAAGTAGAGATCTTTGAAGGTGAAATGAGTTTCCACAATCCCAGTGGTCTTCACACGTGTTCGCAGCACATCCTGCTGAGTCGGGACATAGTTGGGCTGACAGATCCTCTCGATGTCATTTAGGTAGCTGTGAAACAGAAAAGATGAGTGGATGAAATTAACACCAAAGCCGATACACACTTGCTACACCACACTGAGATCCCCATCGTATTTCATGAAACAGATCCACCAAAGCCTGTCCTTTGCTATTTGTAATAATTTTGGTAAAACTAAAATGTGTTAATTTAAAAAAAACTATAACAAAATAAAGTCAAAGAATTATATGTTTTTCAGACACTCGTCTGGTAGAGCAGAGGACTTGCTCTGCAAACAGCTGATGACTCCCCAGATTGATACTAAATATGGGCTCATATTTGGTGCATGGTAAACACTGGCAAGTGAGAGTAAAAACAGACAAACTCTGCCGGTTCTATTTGTCTTTCAGTGTGGATGAAGTTTACTAAGAGTCACCACAGTTTGCTGTTTTCAAAACACAGACTTGTCCTTCACACCTAGCTACTTTCTTTCAGGGAGAGCTTAATATAAATGCTGCAGAAACAGGAAACCTTCAGCTTTTTCCATGTTCGATTGGTAACACAAAACTCGGCTATATTTAGTTCAAACTGTTTGTTTACATTTTTGCCAGAGAGTTATAATAAGTGCTTGACTATCAAAATAAAGCAAAAGTACATTGTGGAATGAAGCGAAAAACAGTTGTAGGTTGACAGAAACATTTTCAGTTGCTAGTTTCACCTTCATATTTCTTTTTCTTCAGGAATGCATTCAACTGCAAAACAAGCTGACACAAGACCATGAACAACAAGACACATCATGCCTCTTTCTGCTCCATAGTATATGCTGCAGGATTAAAATGACTCGTAGTCAAAACGCTTGTACTGAAGACAGCAAGATGACAAGAAAGTCTTCTTAGGAGTATGGATAATAACTGGATGATGTAATTTCAAACTTTTTATAAACTAGCTAAGCAGTTTCACTTCAGTTTTGTTTGGTTTGACATATATGGTCACGAAAAACAAAAAACAACAAAAAAAACCCCATTAAAAACACATTAATTTGCTAACACTCTTGTTAGAGTCTAAGCATGACCTGTTTTGGTCATTTATACTTATAAACTGATGAAACCTTCAGTCTGAGATAATCAGTAATCAGTATCCCAGCTGACATTGGGCAGGAGGTGGGATGCACCCTGGATAAGCTGTCAGTTTATTGTAAAACAACACAGTAGCATCGAGCTGCATTGCGGGAAATTATCCTTCATGGCGTTGAACTTTTTATATACAATAAAAAAAATATTGACTAGAGTTAATGGCTTTGCTGAATTCTTTTTCTGATTGTTTTTTTTCTAAATCTCTGAGTTTTGTCTGCTGTAATAATCTTGTAGTTGGTACTCAGGGTCTGGTATATAGTGGGTCCTCACTATGAAGCTGAGTCGTTGAGCTGATACTCCCGTGATCGTTCGAAACATATCTGAACTCCAGCGTCATTCCACAGCCTCCTGATGACGGCGGCCAGCTCTGGTGACATGACGCCTTCCTCTGCTGAGCTGGCCAGGGCGAACAGCTGACGGGCATCATCCTGGTAGGACAGACAGAGGGTGAAGTTAGCCACAGTGAACTGGAACTGAAGCATGAATGCATGAATGAATGAATGAATATGATCCTGAACAGTGCTCTGGGAGACCCTTCTCTGAAAATTGATGATGGAGTTCTGTACATGCATGACCCCCGCCATGTGAGAGGGCACATGAGGCTTGAGGGGAGAAGATCAATTAAATTTCCCTCAGAGAAAAGAAACCTCCTGCTGCATTTGTATGGGTCTTCTGTGTGTTCATCATGTCTGGATTTAGATTAGAATGAGACATTTGTTCTAACACTGTTTGGTGTCGACTTCAGAACACACACCACCAGTAGGGTTTGGTTGCTACAGGTGATTCTGTGCTTCAAATTATCACCACAACTCTTTTTGCTTACTAAGTGCTCTATTTAAATCTAATTAAGTCTTTCACTTTGGTTAAATAGGGCAGATATTCATAGTTTAGTTCCAGGACCAATAAGTCATGAGCAAAACACTGTGGAAATAAGAACGACTTTGTACTGCAGTAATACAGACGAGATACAATCCCATTTCCATTTAACAAACCATCCTAGCTGGACAAATAATATTAACTGGATGCCAGACGAGAGTAAAGGAACCATCTAGAAAAACATTACAAACAAAGAAATATATATTTTTTTATTAGTAGCCTGAGTCAATTATTTAAAAGCACTTGTAACCATGAGGAAGGGGTCCCATACGGGTTGCCATCCAATCTAGCATTGACTTCTCTCCTTTAGGTTTTGGCTAATTTTATCAGTTTGTCATCCAAGTAAAAATCAATACAATTTCCAACAATTACATAGAAAACATTTCTGTAGCTCAGTTTACAGTTCCGATGCTGATTTTTTATTCAAATTCTTAATTTAATTAAATGATGTCATGTATTTGAACTAGACAGGAACTACAAGGGACCAGCATTATGTGATTGATTTGCATGTGCAGACTAAGTGATCATGCATAACTTGATTTCTTGCTTATTGGCTAATTTGGCTACTCTCTTCGAAAATGTGTTTGATACACAGAAAAATGACAATACTAAACATCTTAGCACCATATAGTCACATCCCTTAAACCAACACAGGATTGAGCAGTGGAAGACATTTGAATGGGGATATGATTGTACGTCAGAATGTGTGTCTCACCTCTCGTGCGCTATCCTTAAAATCGATCTTTAAGCGGTTCATTGCTTTGATGATGGCCATGATGGACTGGATGGTGTTGCTGTACACCACCACTTTGTACTGCTGGCACTCCTCCTCTGAGTAGCCGTCTTCATGAATGATTCTTTAGCAAAAACAAGAACCCAGTGGTCCAATTAGAGTCCAATCTGACAGCCTGAACAATACATTTAGTCAATGTGGGACAAATTACAGATTTAAAGTTCAAGCAGCACTGTCATTACTGCTGGAATTTGAGTTTCAGTGAGCATGCAGCATGCCTAATGTGGGAACTAGGGGAGTCTATTCAGACCCTGCCAGGCTTGGATTGGCCTTTGAAGCCATTGTTCAACACATTATGAAAAAGGCTGTTTCCTTCTTTGCTTCCAGTTTTCTCACAAAGATGAACCCTATTTGTAAAAACAGTTCTTCTCACATTATTAACCTCTGACATGAAATTGAGAGTGGTAGCACTGAATTCATAGGAGTTTGAGGGAAAGACCAGCTCAATTTCAGCTGTATTTATAATGCTGGTTTGTTCGGTTTAAATGACAGAGTTGTAGAGATATTGGTTGTCGTAGTCTCTGATACCTGATCTAGAAAGTAATGGAACTAGAGTAGATGGTCCTTTACATCAACCACTAAAATATGTATTTTAAAAACATAACTTAAAATTCTATTTCCAGACATTGTGACAGTGATTTAGCAAATACAGTATAATCCAAAGTGGCTGATATGGGAGATTTATTTTTCATATCATTCCATAGGAGGAAGCTGGCATCTATTCAGGCACGAGAGGCTGATGTACTAAAGACCCATTTATACTCAGAGTTGAAGAAGGATACCGATACAGGAGTTCGGAACCTCCTATCTGTTCTTTGCATTCATTTTGCAGATATTAGTTCAAATTGCAGAGTTAATGGATAAGGATGAAAAGGAGCAATACCATCAGGGACAGTGTAGCTAGGATTCAACCAAAACAGGGCAAATGTTCACAGTCACAATGAAGAAGAAAGGAAAATAAAATAAAATAATAATATGTCAAATGACCTCACAGACTTATGAGCTCTATTTTTCCCTCTTTTTATCTACTAGATAATATAATCGTGTCCTTTTTGTCTCCATTTTTGTCAAAGTCAAAACTTTTCACTCTCACTACCAGCTTGTGAAGGTTACATAGAAGTATGTGGGTGTTAATGGATTGGACAAATATATTTTCATCGACAACGAGCGTATAAACAGGCCTTAATCCAGCTAATCCTGCTAACATTACAGATCAGCTAAGGACAACAACAATATTTTAATATTTCATAGTTACATTCTGTCCTGGGTCTTGAAGTCTCTACTGTTGTACTTTTACAATTACCAAGGTAGACGACCACCCAGTTCTAGTGGGTATTTTTGATTTTGGTGAGAAATGTCCTTTTAATGTGTCATGAGTGTCAGTGTTGTACGGACTTACTTCATCTGCTTTACTATTGTGCTTTTCCCAGATTCCCCAGCACCTGAAAAAAGATTAAAGGTTAGAAGAAAATTTCTCTGTTCAGACCTTTCTCTCTATGGATCAAAACATCTTTTCATGCAAACTATTTATGATCTCATTTAAACTTCTTGTTCTGTACCATTCCGTATCTTATGTTTGCATTTAAACATCTCAGAACATTCAGAGGTTGAATCTGAAACAACTGGATTTCTGTTTGGGGTTTGAAATGATTCCCTGTTACACACACAAAAAAACTGTTTGCATCTTCATTGACTTTAACAACCCATAGTAGTGTTTTTTACTCAACTTCTAAGGTGTGATCCTAATTACTGTCATTACATTAGCGACCTCAGAAAAGTTTAAAAGTCTGTACTTTCCTCTAGTCAGTTTGAAGTTAAGAAACCTCTTGGTTGAAGATGAAACATCTTCAAACCCTAAACAGAAGTCGGATTGCTTCAGATTCAGCCTTCAGGGACCAACACAATCTGGTGAATGAGAATTTCTATCAAAATCCAAGAGGAAGTAACCAAAATTCATTGTAATGACATTCATACTGGGCCTGGGGCAGCCTATACAGTTGTGCAGTGCTTCATTCTGTGCTGGTGAATTTTGTGACGCTCTCATAAGCCACCAAAGACAAGAGCTGAAGAACTTTAAAAGCAGAGTCCATCATGGGAGAACGTTAATAGTTCGGTAAGCTGGGGCATCTCCCAAAGAATAAGCATAGCCCATAAGTCATATCAAAGCCTCACTATGCCTCCTTTACAATACACTACATATATAATAATACAGTAAATATATAATAATGACAGATAGGTCAGGATATTATATGAGGAACACAGTGTTTCAACAAAAATCAACCAAACAGGAAGCAGTTGTCATTCTTCTGACCGGGCCAGTGTTTTTCCACTGCAGAGACAATCCCAGCATGCTGCTCTGGCGTATGTGAGCAGACACCAATATATTCAGCTTCTCAGCACAGGATGGTTCACTGTTGATATCTAACCCTTTAACTCCTTTCGCTGAGACTTCCACTTACTTTAATTAAGTTTTACTGGTGTAGAATATTTTCCCAGTTATTATTTAGTTAGTGGTATTTAGCTGGAATATGATATGGATGTATTATTGTAATTATTTTTAAATTTTTTTATGAGAGCCATCTGCACGACTCCTCAAAAACAACAACATTAAATGACCTGAGTGACTTCAGCTAATGCCACATGACCTTTCACTTGATGCGTTGATGCATTTTTGCGTCGTCACTCAGGTGAAGAACTGTGAATTTATTCAACTAGGAGGGTAAACTTCAGTGTATCATATTAGCATTCTCTAGTTCTCAAGTGAGAATGCAGTTATACTGTTTTACAAAACTATTTTGCAAAAATAGTTTTACAAAACTATTCAAAAAATCATTGAAGCCCCACCACAGTTGGCTTCTGGAACAACTGTGGAGTTCCATAGATTTGTTGTATAACTAACAGATACATGGACATAAAACAAAGTACTCGCTGGGATTTAAATCCAGGTTCCTGAGGGGGCGAACCAGTGCATTACCACTGTGCCACCCTGCCAGTGTTTCATAAATTGAGTTTAAAAACACATGACACGTGTGCACATGAAACATTAGACGTCAAACTCATATAAAATATTGAACGTCAAACTCATACTGCCAGTGAAACAGTGAAAAATTCTTTACATATGAAGTGAGCTTGTCCTTGCAACAGGTGTTTCTTCTGCTTAATGCATCCGTAAAACTTTATTAGCTAATACAGAATGTAGTTACAAATTAATAGCAGTGTGTGTGTGTGTGTGTGTGTGTCTGTGTGTAATCTGTTTTAATATTATTTGTTATTATTGCAACCCTAAAAGGTGGACATACATAATTGCACCACCACACAAGCAGATAAAGTTATACCATATTTTAAATGGAACAGCCAAGAGGAGATAATTCCACAAATACTTTGGGAAAGCTGTCACTAGCAGACTCATGCCTGTTCAAACAGACAGAACAAATCGCGGTGGATGCTTTTGTCGGCTTTGTCAGTCACAAATTCTCTCATTTATTGCTTTCTTTGGCCACTAATCAAGCTGAGCTTCTGGCCAGCTCACAAACCAAGTGTACACATGTATTCATAGAGCTGTCCAAACCCATGCAGGACTCTGACTCCAAACCAACCTCATTTAACAAGAGCCTAAAATGCAGATTTATTTCACGAATCAGCATTGGAATGGTGTATATGCTCTCCAGCTCTGTGGTTTTGTACAAAGAACAGCAGCTGAATTCCTCTTTGTTCCCCCCCTGTTACTCTCCTTTCAGAGACAGGGAGTGTGAGACACTCTCTGGAAAAATAACAGAAGTGGAACTCAATGTTTACATTCAATGGGATTCTGTGTTGAATAGTACACCGACAGAGCATGAGCCTGAAAGTGTTCCTCACAGAGCAGTTAGCTGCTGCCATGAAGCTCTGCAGAACTGACCCAACATCCACACCATGGCTTCGTGTAAAATCCTTTCAGATTACATCCAGGGCACAACTGCCTAAACAGTTTGTCTTTAGCATAGCAAACCAAAGGAAACAGTCCATAATCCATTAATAATACAGTGGAATTGCCATCTCACATCTGAGAATGAAGAGCTCTGAAATGGCAGGAAGTTCTACTGTCCAGGTTTTGTTCTTGAGAGGTAGTCTAAATGAGAGTATGAGAAAAATCACTGCAAATACACAACCCACTTATGGTAAAGCTATCTATAGAGAGTGAGAGAAAAGACCACTGTGAGAGATATGAGACCGACAAAGAAAAGAACAGAGAAAATAATAAAGAACAAATAAAGTGGCCACATAACTTTGCAAGCACATGTTGCGATACTGCAACTCCTATTATGGTGAAAACTCTTAAAATCACGAGTTTCCATGAAACCTTTTAAGCGGGACTACTTCGAATCTCGTGGTGTTACTTTATCAAATGTCTGATCAAAAAGAATTTATGCAACTTACTGACTTTCTGATCTAAAAGCATGTATTTTTAGAGGCCTACCAAACACTTTGTACTTCTCTTTAGATGACAGCTCTAGATGACCATGAGAGTTTAATTAATTTGTCCATTTAATCTATCATGACAGGTTCTTTTGATAGCACAACCTCATGGTATTAACACTTTGACTTGAAAGGAAGTTAATCATGTTAGGCAGAGATTTCTCATGATTAACAGCTCTGTGTGCATCATATGCTATGAACACATTGTGAATTTCCTTCGGGATTATTAAAGTATCTATCTATCTATCTGTCTGTCCATCCATCCATCCATCCATCCTCAGGATGTCCACTCAGAATGCAACTGAGTGGACATCTTGAGTGTCCTCAGGATGTCCAGCTAGAGATAATTTCATTTAAATGAAATAATAGCTCTGAATCACCCACTTAATCCATTACTTGATACTCACATTTACTCTGTCAAAATATTTAATCAGGTTAAATAAGATCCTGCTTTAAAACAAATTAAACTGCTAAAGTGAGGACATACTGAGATTTTAAGGCCATTCACAGCTCTCTTAAAGCTACATTTCAGTTGCATGAAGTGTCTCTTTTTTGACATTTACATTCCTTTGACCTGAAATACAAAACATTTCATGTGAAACCAAACAGCAGTCAGTGCACAAACCTCTGCAAAGATGTGTGTTGGAATTGGTTTGGAGCATCGACCGACTGGTGGTTAAGAACTGTTTTATTAAACTTTAGGCTCCAAGAGAGCAGCTTTAGTTTTAACAGTGGATACTTATTTCAACTGTGTTTTGTTTTTCAATGCCCACAGATTTACTGTTTTTTCCACTCTCACTGTTGTCATCAGTGTCAAAATTCAGCTGCAGCAGGCATGAGTTTTCCCTGTGTCGCACATGAATGCACCATGTTACACCATCAGTGTGGCTGTCAGCCTCCCTTCATGTGGCTCTTCTGCATTTTTACACTCCTGTCCAACTGTCCTTCTGTTTCAACTGACTGATAAATCTCCTGTATTTAAAAACCTGTCTAAAAAGACAGCAATAACTGCTGGGTCTACCTGATTTCATCTACCCTCTGATGGCAACAAGTCCCTTTACCAGCAACCTGACGATAATACAAAAGGGCGAAGAAGAAACTGAAGAATGGTATCCATGGATATGCCTTCCATAGGTATGTTTACACCTCAATATATGCATTGTTTGTATCTGCCTTTATCTCACACAGCACTTCACTTCAAGCTGGTATCTTATTTTGACAACCAAGCTGTAGCCATTTACTTTATATTATGTCATGGAACAAGAGGTGTGGGTGACGGGTCAGCCCAGGAAAATTTTCCTCATTTTCAAATGTACGAGGCATAAATGGTCAGAAAATGACTGACCCACATCCCCATGTATAATTATGTTCCAAATGTTTAATTAGCCACTTTTCAGCCATCAGCCAGCTATTTAAAACACACACACACACACACACACACACACACACACACACACACACACACACACACACACACACACACACACACACACATAAATAAACAGAGGCTGCATAGATAAGGGTATTTGTTGAAATGCGAGAATGATCACTGCAGCAAGTGCAACATGACGTTAGTAACAAGTAAATTATTACCATACTGATGGCAACTGGTGATTTTAAAAATAAGGTTTTTTATTATTATTATTATTATTATTATTATTATTATCAGTATTATTTGTACAGTAATATTTTACAGCTACTGTATTACTGTAATGACAAAAAAAAATCTAATAAATGTTCACCTAACCATACAGGGTTTCTGTGAAACAGTACTTCTTCTGACAACAAATTATTATGGAATATCTTACTAATGACTAACACGGAGCCGGGACTAAATGCTTTCGATATGGAAATAGAACACAGGACTGCAACCTGGGGGTCAGGAAACCACAAAGGGTCTCAAGATAAATCTAACAGGTCATCACATCGTTTTTACAAAAGAACTCCTAATAAACATTACAGTAAAGTATTTGCTTTTCTACTTCTCACTTGTGATCTGTGAATACTTTCACTTCACCAACCATCAAAAAGGTTAATCAAATGAACTGATGAGGAACAAATGCTGCTGATGTACCAAAACCAAGAGGAGACAAAAGTAGACATCACTTCAAAATACTTGGAATCCTTAATATGCAGAAGGGGTATTCAACTAAAACGGGAGGTCAAGTAAATCAACCTTTCCCCTGCTGAAGACTGAGTGTGAGGCGAACACTGTAACCCTTAACCACAGTACCAAGAAAAAGAAGAAGATGAAGACTGTAAAACTTAAGAAATTAAAAAAAGAGGAACCTCAAAACGTCATTACAGTGAGTCAGTGGACATTCCATTGATTCCACGGCATGAAAAGAAGAAGTAAAAACAAGTTTTATTCTCTGCTTTCACCACACATGCACCCTGTACTCAGGAAGAACCAAATTTGCTAAAATTTTTCATGAATGTTAACAATATGTATGATTACAGGTCTATCTTCTCCCCATTTTCCAGATGAAAACCTTGACACTGGCTAAATTTGGCCCACACTGGCCGCCATTTTAGTATTCCCTGGTATGGCAGATAGACAGTCCAAACACACGACAAGAAAATGGGATCACATTTAGGCTCAGAGGGAATTTCCTGTTAGTGGGACAGGGCATGAAAATGTTGAGCGGTTCTGGTCTGGGGGCATTTAATTCCCCCGGCTCATCTCTGCGGCCCCACACCCACAGAGTTGGTGCCACTGTGAGACTTCAAGTTATGCCAGCAGGAGAGGACCAGCACAGCAAGTGCTCTATATGGCCATGAGAGGGTGTAGAAATATAAACATTAAGTGTAGTGGTAATGACACTAAACTTTACCATGGCAATTTCTTTTTGTCTATCTGATGGTTAAAGTGTTATTTTAAAGGCAAATGAATATTTGCTTGTTTGGGTTTTACCCCAACTCTCAGCGGTAGAGCAGACGTCTTGTAGACAGATCGCTCCAGCCATCGGTGGATCGAATCCCGCTCCCGCCAGGATATCACCGGAGTGTGAACTGACGGTGGGAGGTGTCAGCTCACCTCCCAGCCACTGCCGAGGCACCCTTGAGCAAGGCGCCGTCCCCCCTACAAGCTGCTCAATTGGGGCGCGTTCCAGAAACCGCTGCCCGTCACTCTGCCTCCCTGATGTGTGTAGTTTGATGTGTACTAACTGCATGCTTGCAGGCCCCCTTGTGTGCTGTGTTTCAGGGGGCCTGTGTATACACTGATTGTTAAAACTAACACGAAAACATGTACACCTGAGTGACTACGTAATTTCCCTGCGGGGCTTAATAAAGTATACTTCTTCTTTTTCTTCTGATGTCAGCTGGGATAGGCTCGAGCCTCCCAGTGATGCTGTACAGCATCAACAGTTGCAGAAATGAATTAATGATTTCTAGAGCGAAATAAGAGATCTGTCATAGTTTTAAAACTATGGAGAGCATTCAAACATCGAATTGAGGAGGTAATCATACGCTGAAGATGTAATCATCAACTGTTCATCAGTACAGTGAATCCTTTCTATTTTAGATGTTACTGTAGGGCACATCTGACTTTATATTTTTATCCCCTCTGCATATTATATGAGCACCATCACACAGTTCAACATTGTTGCCTGCAACATAACTCCGATACAAATTACTCACATGCTGCTTATTTTCAGCATTTCCTTGGCAACAACTCAAACCTATTCTTATGGACAGGGAGGTTCATTTTCAAGTGAAAATGAAATAGTCGCAGG